>JAJQJQ010000025.1:2400000-3000000 GCA_028622995.1 Panagrolaimus kolymaensis | reverse complement strand
TGTATTCAAAGTTAAAACCTGTTGGCTCGGGTGTAGTAAGTGGTGGAGCGGTTGATTGCAATGGAATTGTAGATGCAACTGTGGATGGAGCAAGTGTAATGGGAGGTTGACTTTGACGCGTTGGTCTTGTAGCTGGTGGAGGTGTAGTGATGTTAGTTGAATCCACTCTGAATGCAAACATTCCAGCATCGTTAACATTTGACATTTGATTTACGTTTACCACATCATTTGTGCAGGATACATCCAACATAAATCGATTGAATCCATCACCAGCATCAAAGCCTACTTGGGCTGGTGTTCCACCAAATCCTCCACTGCCACCGGAAGCATCTCCAGTAATCCATTGAATTTTATTATAATAAAATATAGCAAATGAGTTTACACCATTAGAGACGAGAGCAGTTTGAAAGGAATTTCGAACTTGTCTATATGGATCATCCCGAAAGTATGTAACATTATACCAAGTGACAATATAAACCCATGTAACATCAACATCAATAAGATCTGGAAAAGCATAAGCTAATTCAGTTTTAGCTTTTTGGATATCTGCCGTGGATGTGGATTCACGAAAACTTATTGCACTTGCAGGGGAAGGCTGTTCAGCTTGGGTGTCCACGTCAGCCCTATAAATTCTTTTAAAGAATAAAAAAACGACTTTCACAAATTTTAAAAGCTGCTCACCAAAATGGAGAAATCATACGAAAATTTTGAGCGACAGGCTCACATGAAGGAGTATATGTATCAATTGGTGCCAAGAATGAGATGGCGCCATTAACATTCACCCATAAACTTGAATGGGAATTATTGAAAAATGGAAAAGTTATGGATAATGTTTGTTCAGAAGAAGATGTATCATCTCCAGGATTGAGATATTGATCTCCATTATCTACACCAAATGGAAAAAATCTTGAAATATCAATTATAGCACCTGACGGAGCTATAACTATAGCGAGAAAAGCAAGCATAAAATATTTGCACTTCATTCTAAACATGCATGTACACTTGTCTATAAATATCAATAAAAATCTAACTAATGAGAAGAAAAAAAAAAGTGTAATCAAAGCACTATTTATACTGAAGACAACTTTTTGCCCTAAAACTCTATTTTTATTTTGATTTTGATGAGTGATAACTTTGAACATCTTCTATAGTTTTGCTGTTATTTTGTGATATGAGAGCCTCATAAAATTAATGATCATTGGCTTATTACTTTTTAATATAAAAAAGCGTTTCTTAAAGTTAATGCCCATAAAGGTGATATTTCTTATCACTTTGTCATCCTCAAAAAAGCAGCAATAAAAAAAAGAAGAGTTGAATAAAAATTAATTAGGACAAATTGAGTCAATCATCAACAAAGAAAAGATAAGATGGGGGTTTTTTTATTACTTTTAAATGCTTATATTATGAAAATGTGGTATGCACTCACCATTAAAAAAATATAATTGTTTGTTCTAATTTACTTTTTCGGCGCCATTGTTTGGGTATTTTTTTTTTGCAATAAATAAGGTATTTTACTTTTTCAATTTTTATCAAATAATTTTTATACGGAACTGCAACAATTATTGTATTTTACTTTTTTTATTTTACTATTTTTATCTAATTATTTTTTATATGGAACAATAATAATTTACATGCATTCACAAAATAAGTAGTTAAAATAAATTTAAATCACAAATATAATTACTTGCATCACAAGCGGGAGATTGGCAAAGATATGGCAAAGGTGTATCATCAATAGTCATAAGTGTCCAATTGAATCCTCGATAATTCCACATATATCCATAAGAATCAGTTGCAGCTGGAGTTTGATAAAAAGAAGGATACATTCCAAGAGGATATTCAGTTGAATTATATCCCAACCAATCCCATTGATTTCCAGAAAGGTTTAAGCCAGTTAAAAACTTTTTCTTTCCCTTAAGATCATGTGGCACAATATTATCTGCGATAAAATCCATTTTATCTTGAGTAGTAACTGGAGCTAAAACTCCACGACCACATAAAAGTCCTGCAATTGATGGAAGCGTTTCTCCATCAAAACCATAAAGGCAATCGGCATAAGTGGTATAATTTTTCCATTGAGCGTTAAAATGTTTGTATTGCAAAGAGCTTGATGGGCAGAAACAATTAACTGAAAAAACGAAAAGGTTTTCAATAATTTTAAGAATCATAATATGATAATTTACTTTGTGTTAAAGCTAACGGAAGGCTGATATATAATCCAGCTTGATTAGAAACATAATAATATCCAGGCGAAGAAATATTTTGTAATGGCGTAGATAAAACTCCATCCGATGCTTCGAAACTAATTGTCAAAATACTAATTCCATTATCTTTAATAGTTTTAGCTGTTTGATATGCGCCTTGAAAGCCAACATCATCATAAGCAGCTGCAATGAGAATAATGGCTTGGCGTCGTTTACTTTTCTGTGTGTCAAACATCGTTTGAGCAAATTGAAGAGCTCTAAAAATATATCAATTTTTTGTTTCGAGACTGCCTCTTCGTTATTAAATTTATTTACCCTTGAACATTTCCACCATCATCATCTGGATTAGCATAGCTGGATAATTTGAGAATTGCTTGTTGGAAAGCTGCATGAGTTGTAGTGTCAGTTAAGTCATAATGTGAAGCTACATTAGTGCTATATGTAACAATGGCAGCTCGAGTTGTATGATCACCGGTTTGTCCAAAAGTGAATCCTTTCATAAAAGTTGCAATTTCTCCGCCCAATTGTAACAAATTTCTTGAGGACATGGCACTGCTAGTGTCAATAACAAAAATTATATCAAGCCAAGCTTGTTTTACATCAGTTGAACATGGAGTTCCTGGAGCATTTGAACGGGAATCTAAAATTAGAAATTTAAAAAAACTAAAGAACTTTAAAAGTATAATACCAGTTGTTTGAACTGTAGTTGTTTGAGGCCGGATAGTTGCAGTTGGACCTGCAATGGTTGATGGCAAAGTTGGTCGTGTTGGTCTTGTAATTGGTGGAGGTGTATGAATTACGTCTGTATCAATACGGAAAACAAAAATCCCTGGAATTCCAACGTTCGATCTATTGTTAACATTAACCACATCATTTGTGCATGAAACATCCAACATAAACCGATTCACTCCATCACCGGTATCAAAACCAACTTGAGCCGGGGTTCCTCCAAATCCATTTACTCCATTGGATGCATCCCCGGTAGTCCATTGAATTTTGTTATAATAAAATATAGCAAATGAATTTACGCCATTGGAAGCAAGAGCGGCTTGGAAGGAATTTCGAACTTGTCTATATGGATCATCACGGAAATATGTAACGTTATACCATGTGACTATATAAGTCCATGTAATGTCAAGATCTGCATATTCTGGAAAAGCATACACTATTTCACGTTTAGCTTGTGCAAGATCAGCAGCATTGTTGGATTCTCGAAAACTTATAGCACTTGCAGCAGAAGGCATTTCAGCTTGAGTATCCACATCTGCCCTAAAATCGATGCAAATCAAAAAATGAAAGCTTAATTTAAGTTAAAAACTTACCAGAAAGGTGAAATCATACTATAGTTTTCAGCAACTGGCGCGCATGAGGGCGTATATGTTCGAATCGGTCCAACAAATGATATGGCTCCATTTACGTTTATCCATAAACCCGAATGTGGGGTATCAAAAAATGGAAAAGTTATTGATAATGTTTGTTCAGCCGAAGATGTATCATCACCAGGATTGAGATATTGATCTCCATTATCTACACCAAAGGGGAAGAAACTTCGAATATCTACAATAGCACTAGAAGATGCTATGAGCAAAGTAAAAGACAGCAGCAAGAAACTATTTTTTAATTTCATCATTTTTTGACTTTTTCCGAAACTCAAACAATCACAAAAATGAGGAAAAATATATCACAAAGTCCTTCGATTTATACTGATTAATTTAAACGTTAAAGCACTATGTTCACCACTTTTTTGTGTTTGAGGTGCTACAATTCAATAAAATTTTTGCTTCTTTTTCATTTTTTATGTCTGATAAGATAAAGAGAAACAAAGAAAGTTTTTGTTTACAGCTTTTTTATAAAAATTGTGGACTTCTCTATCGAAATTGTGTTTGAAGTTTACCCTTAAATGAGTATCTTATCTTCTTTTTTTACTTACATCCGGGAAAAATCGAAATAAAAGTTGATTATGAAGTAATTAGATAGAAGGGTCTATTAGAACATCAGTTTTTTTTAGGGAACACTTTCAGTAAAAAAAAGTGATGTCAAAGTACACAAAGTCCACAATGTAAAATTTTCGTTAATTTTATCTATAAACAAAAAGACATAAAACATATTTTCAAAGAATTAAGAAATACAAAATGTCAATTTATAAAAAACAGCTTTAATTCAGTCAGAAAAAAAGATAAACAATTTATCGAAATCAAACATTGATAACTTTGGATTAAAAAAATTTTAGCTGCATTTTTTGTAGAAAAATTTTTATCTAAACTTTTTAGCCCTTTTGGTACATTCAGAGTTCTCCCATTTTAATGTTCTTTAAACTTGTTTCAGAAAATAACAAAACCCATATTTTTTGGCTTCCTTTAGAAAAAAAGAATTATGACTTTTGAACGTCATCATGAAATATCACATAATCAATCACTAAACCAAAGAAGGATGAGAGCGGAAATTACGCCTATTTTTTTTTTTAAGACATTTACGTATTACATTGCGAGTATTTTAAAATAGTCTATATCTTAGGGGTATAAAAGAAACCCTTTAAAAAGTAAATTTCTTTAAAAACTTGTGTGTAAAAAATGATGGTTCCTGAAAAAAATGAACCATCAAAAAATAATTTTATTTTTGATGAACCAAAATCAATGGTTTTGAAAATAACGAAACCCAAAGCTTCTTCTTCTTCATACTTCTCTGAAATGTTTGATAATAGGTTTAGATATTTTATTTTAATTTTGGGATGTTTGTGTTTGACTTCAATTTGTTCCAATTTAATTTCACTTAATTTTACTTTCATTTGTATGGTCAAAAAGCCTTCCACAACCATAGAGGTCTTACTTTTATCCTCAAAGTCAGAGAATGCAACTATAGTTACGCCACCAGAATATTATTATAACCAACATGAAAAATCAATGCTTATTTGGGCTATCGCAATTTCTTCATTGATTGCAACATTTCCATTTACAATATTATATTCAAAATTTGGCGCTCGTTATGTATTATTTTTCGCTGGATTAATTTCAGCTTTTTCAACTTTATTAATTCCATCGGCCGTGGAAATGGGATTGAAATGGTTTTTAATTTTAAGAGTTTTTCAAGGGATTTCATACGCCGGAGTTTTTGCTGCCATTGGAGTGCTATGTTCTCGATGGGCTTCTTTGAAACAAAATGGAATATTTATTTCTGTTTTAACTTGTTTCTCTTCCATTGCTGCATCTCTTACTAATCCAATTGCAGGAATTGTAAGTTGATTTTTTTATTTTTGTCACAACAAGAAAAACTCCTATAAAATTCCAAATTTCTAAATACCACAGAATTTGATTTTACGAACAAAAAATTTTACTCGATTTTATTGGCAGAAAAAACATTTCTATATTTATTGAGAAACCCTTTGTTAAAAAGCGTTTCTTGGTCTTTTTTTGTTTTCATAGCTGTCAACGAAAAATAAGAAAAAGTTTGATCCTCAACTTTTCTTTATTTGACGTTAAAGATACGTAACGACTTTTTGGTTATTTCTTTTATGTAATATTTTTTTAAACTAAAACAATCGACCTTCATTTTTGAACAAAAAAAAGTTACGCGAGAGATCTTAAAAATTAAACGATGTTGTAATAAAATAAATGTCTCAGTAAAACTTTACTAAATGTTATTTTTATTATTGTAAAAAAATAAAAAAGGGTTCTCCTGACATTTTTTTCATTGGTGTCTTTAGTAATTCTTTTTTCTAGCAATGATAATGAAACAAAAAAAACATTCGACTTTTTTAACAGACGAAAATTGGTTTTGCATCGTCAGAAAAAACGCATGATTTCAAGAAGAAGAAGAAATAAAAAAGTACATTTTAAGAACAAAAAAGAGCAACTTTTTTACGAGTTTCTGCAACAAAAAAAGAACATTTAACAAATTTCACAATCTTATCTTTTTTCCTGTTTTTTAGCTTTGCGAATCGCGATTTGGATGGCCAGCGGTTTATTATTCCCATGGAATTGTTTCACTTTTCTTATTTGCTCTTTGGTTTTGCGTTTATTCTGATCATCCATCCAAACATCGTAAAGTGTCTTCATTTGAACTTGAAAAAATTCATCGAAATAAATCTGAAGCTCATATAAATATGGATTCATATGTGCCCTATCGACAAATATTATCAAATCCAATAATATTAATTATTTGGTTTAATGCTTTGGCGGATATTGGAGCATACGTTTTTCTAACAACTTATATGCCAACTTACATAAACAATGTGTTGCATTATAGTATTGCAAATACTGGGATTTTGGGAGCTTTGCCTACACTTTTTCATATTCCACCGAAACTTTTAACTGGATATTTAAGTGATCATTTGACGTAAGTGAAGAAAATTTTAAATGAAAAACCAAAAGTTAAATTTTTTTAAAATAGTTTAAATTTTTCAAATAAAACTTTCATTTCAAGAGTCTTAATTTTGTTTCACGTTATTGCCAGCTTTTTTAAATAAAATCTCTTATTTTAGAAAATATAATGAACGAACCAAAATGATAGTTTTCAATAACATTGCCTTATTTATTCCTGGTTGTATGTATGCTGTCGTTGGTTTTGTGCCGGATGAATATCCAATGACAACGATAATAGTTTTTATTTTAATTGGAGTTTTTGGTGGCGCAAGTTGTGGAGGATTTTATAAATGCGGATGTCTTGTATCAAGGTAATTAAAATATTCTGTTGGGAGCCATTCATTAATTTATTTTTGTTTTCAGGCAATACAGTGGCTTTGTAATTTCAAATGTTCAATTTATTAAATGTCTCTCATTATTGCTTTCACCTTTATTAGCTTCCATATTTATTACGAATGATTCTGATAAAAGTCAATGGAGAATTATTTTTATTTTCTTTAGCATTTTTATTCTTTTTGTAAGCAACTTTTTTGACTTTGGAATTATTTTTTATTTATTTTTTAGTCAAATGCATTATTTTGTTATATTGCCACGGATGAGCCAGCAAATTTCACCCATCTCTCCAGACAAAATACAACGAAAGAACCCAAAAATCATTTCACTAATGTCCCGGATTTTCCAACTGAAAACAAAAAAGTTGTACCTATTGCTTGATTTGAAAATTTAAGAAAAAAACTATTTATCAACTACGGGTGCATTTTTTTTTATAAAAAAATTTATAATAATATTTTTTTCTTTGATAACATTTTTATGTTAATTTTGCATTGATGAAACTTCCGTTCTTGATGATGACATATTTACTTTGAGCCATTTGAAAGGATAAAAAAGCGCTTCACGATATGGTTTAATAAACAATGTTGTAAAAACTGTATCATATAATCCGTAACCAATCAAAAATCTACTGCAAATTGTTGGAATATTGCTGGGAGTTTGAATAAAATAAAAAAAGTAAAATACAACAGAAAGAGGAAAAATTAAAGTAAAAAAATATCCAACAAATTGAATATAAATTATTCGTTGAAGCATATCGTTGGCTTTTTGAACTTGAGGTGAAAAGGAAGTTTGGCTATGCATGCTTCTTGATTGCTTCATATTTAAATATAAACCATTTATAGCTAAAGCAACTCGAAATAAACCATAAAAAATTACCACCATCAATGGCCAAGGTAAAGAATTTTTAGATGTGGCTCGAAAAATAATTATTGTTTCAAGGGGTAATTTTGTGTCAAGACCTTCTATCTCATCATTAACAAATAAAATAGTTTCTTCAGGTGTTAACACAAAAGTATAAAGAAATGATGGAATGAAAAGGATTATGTACGCAAATATTAAACAAATGGAATTCATAGCTAACAATGAACCATGAATATAAAAAGGTTTAGTAAAAGGGGAATTATTTGTGGCAGATAAAACATAATATCTTTCATAAATAATTCCCACACTACAATCAAGCATACACATACCAAAATATAATCCAGTTGCAAACATTGCAAACATTTTTGCTGAAGGGGTATAAGATAAATGAACATTTGGTGAAACCAAAAATAATGGATGTAAAATTGTTATTGGGCAAAATATACCCATAAATTCAAATAATAATGCAAAAGACATATATTGAATTATATAAAATTTAAATCTTTTCATTGCTTTTGGAGTTCGTTTAATAATAATAATTAATAAAATAATTGTAAAAATTACTGTTAAAGATGAAATCAATTCCCCGGTAAAAGCTAATTTTGAAATTAAAATAGAGTCATAAATTTCTATTGCATTATATTTCGCCATAAATTTGAATAACAAATTTATAAAATTTTGTAAAAAAATTAAAAACTAAAACTTTGTTAACTTTAAAAACTTCACGCGTGTATTTTCTTTCACCTGTTTAATAAAAGCTATTTCATTAACAACAAAAAAGAATGCAAAGTTTTAAAATGAATTAAAAACAGATATCATTTTTTAAAATAAATTTGAGTAAGTTTTTAATAATAAAATAAATAATGAGAAAAACAAAAAAATAATAACCACCTGTATGAAAATTCCTTTGCTTTTTACGATTAAATTTATCCATAACGAATAATGTGTACTTTTATAAACTTAAAAATTTTTAAAAAATTAGAAATTTAAGAAGAGCGGTGCAAAAACCCATTCAAAGATTTTAAAGATTGTAAAAACTATATTTGATGACGACTTTATAAAATAGTACTCAAGTTTAGTCAAATCCTTGGTAATGCAACGAGTGTTGTTCGTTTTTAAAAGTGCAATTTTACAATAAAATTTTCCTGAACTATTATTTAATAATAAACTTTTGAGCAAAGCATACAAAAAAACAACCATTTTTATTAGAAAACCTGAAGAAAAAAACGTCAAAAATGAAACTCCATATTAAATGTATCTTGGTTTTTGCTAGAATCAAAAAAAAACATTTTTGTACTCTCTCTGCTTCATTTTCAATCAAAAAAACATTCCTAAAATGCTAACTTGTTTTTTTTTTCAAATTGCCAAATTTTTATTTCTAATGAATTTGGTTTTTTTTTGTTCTTGCATAATTAAGTGGTTGGATAGCCTTGATTTACATATCGGAATACTGTATTTTTTTTTGAAAGATGTTTTTCAATATCTTTTTTGATATTTACTTCTCTTCAAATTTCTTTATTTTTTGCAAAGTGGCGGCTATATTTGGTTGTTTGTTCATCCTCTTTCGCATTCACGAAAAGGGCATAAGCCCAGACTTTCGATTTTATTATTTTATTATTTTCTCTAAAAAGGATGACTAAAAGTTTTCCGCTTTTGGTGGCAGCCTTTAACAAAAACTTCTTTGATCTGTTTTTATTCTAAAAAAAATCAACAAATTTCTATTTTCGTAATCGAAGAACACACCTGGCAAAACTTTCGCAATTAGTTTTGAACGATGGCTAAAAAAAGCATCAACTCCTCCTCCCAAGTGCGCTAAGTTTGGATGCACTTTTTGGGTCTCTGGCCACTGCTGTGTGTATCGTTATTCGCGCGGGCATACTTATATAGCTGATTTGCATTGACTTTTTTTTGTCAGTCCTTGCCATCAGGCCTTCTCTCTCGCGCCCTTCCAATCAATCGTTGTTGTTTATTTTGGATATCTCTTTGCAAAGCTCTCATTCTCTTTTTTTCTTTAAAATATTTAGTAAATCAGCATTTCGTAAATATATTATATTTTCGCTCTTTTTCCTTAATTTTTTAGTAAATTTGTTTTAGTAATTTCCCCCCTCTTTTTTTTAAACTTTTTTGGATATCTTTATTTGAAGCTTTTATTTTTTAATGTTATAATTTTGTTTGTTTTATCTTTTCCTTTATCTCCTCAGCTCTCTCAATTGCTACCGTATCTTTTTTTGCATTTTGTTTATGGATTAATTACCGAAAGTTTGACGTGCCGTAATAATTTTTTTATTAATAACTCGCGTATCGCCCCAAAGCTCTCCCATATCCCCACATAGCTTGAGCCAGATATATCATTAAAGCTAATCCGTTTTTTAGTTGATTTTCTTCACGTTTGCTTGCAGCTATTGCCTTTTCGCATTTCACAAACCATGGAACACCTAAATAGAGAAATGGTAAAGCTTCTTATTGCTCTCACATCTGGAAATGGTAAGTAAATTTTCTTGGATAAATATTAAAATGCAAAGTTGCACTTTTTTGTATCTTCTTGACTTAAAAAACAATTAAAAATTTTAAACACTTTATAGAAAATCCTAATTTCGAAGGCATTGATAAATTTGCAAAAAATGAAAAGAAAATCTATGGATTTGTTAAAGGTGATGGAAATGAAATCACCCTCTTGATTTTTTGCGCACAAAATAAAAGAACTGTTGGATATGCGAGTTTACCAAAAGCGAAATTCCTTGAAGATTTTACAAAAATTTTTGAACATCCCAAATTCAAAGCTGTTATTTTACAAATCGATCAATTAACGGATCATGTTCCTTATTCAAGAGATGTTAAAGTTAAATTATCAATCATGAATATGCATCATGTCTTTTTATCCACTCAAGAATATATGTTTTCTTCTATCTTGATTGCGGCCAATATTGAAGTAAATGTTGGCGAAAGTATTGTTATTGTTTTGGTTGATAAAAATGACTATGTTGTCACTGAATATAAGCTTCTCGATAAAGGTTATAAAGAAGGTGAACATCGAGATTGTAAAAACATCCAATCATTGCACGCTACAACTCTTCACCAAAGAATCCTTGGCCCTAACAATCCTGCTAAAGTCATTCTTCATGCAAATAATCCTGGAATGAAAAGCATGAAAAATTTACGTGAAAAAATTTTGAGCGAAGAATGCGATAAACTTGTCATTTTGGAAGAATGCTGGGAAAGTCGTGATGTTCAAATCGTTGAAGAAACCATCAAACGACTTTTTTCTAAAACTCATACCAAGTATCATATCCTTCCATTATCTTTTAGAACTTATATGATTGCATATGAATGGTATGGAAGAAAATATCCAGTTATTACGTGTGAAAAGGGAGATATTTTACCTTTTAAACAAACCGTTGTCATCCAAAAATCACCTCTTCCACATTTTGTAAGTTTTAATTTTCTTTTGAAACTCTTTTATATATTTCTAAATATTAAAAGCATTTCAGCTTGCTCATTCAGGTGAAGATGATACTGGTATCATTGTTAATGGCCAATTAGAATTACATAAAGATGCATATGGATATAAAATTACTTTGGAAATAGATGCCGATAATTTTTTACACCCTATCGTTGAATCCATTTTTGTCGATCATAATAATTTTGTCAAAGATATTGAAAAAAAGCTCCCAAACAAAAAAATTCCAATTATTGGAATTTTTGGTGAACTTTCATTCATTTATCTTTTTGATGAAACAAAGCATGGTTATCAACTTTTGGATAGTTGGAATGGTATGTTTGTTTTGGATGAAAATATTTAATCAAATAATAATAACTAACTTTAATTTACTTTTTAGGCAAATTAGGTCGATATCTATTTGTTAGTTTTGCCGAAAACGAACCAAAATTCTTTGAAGAAGCTGTAAGAAAATATCAATCAACAACTTCCAATTCTTTTGTCCATGGTAAGCCATTTTGAGATCTTTAATTATTTTTTGATTTGATAGTTACATACCTTTATTTATTTTATAGATATCGTAAAGACTATGTCAACCCCACGTGAAATGCTATTACCCAACCCAACAACTGGATATTCCCTCATCAATGATGATAAAAATCATGTTTTATTTGAAGTTACTAATTATGATGGAACTAAAAAGAATTTAACCCCTTCACTCGCAATGGCAATGTTAATTAAAAGACATCTCAATGAAATCAAGAAAAGAACTGGAGAAGTCCCAAACGAAATTGCTTTCAATCTTTTTGATAATTTTGGAGCTAAAAGTGGTATCAAAAAATCATGTGAATTATTACAAATCGAATGCACTTTTCTTTAAAGTTTAAATAAATTTTTGAGGAGAAAAATATGTATTATCCACTTGCTTTGAAATTTCCGTAATATTTTTTTGAATAAATTTATCCATCTCGAATAATGTTCACTTTTATAAACTTTTTTTTTATTTCATGACTTTTTTGACAAGCAAAAAAAAAACAGTATTGTAAATAAAAAATTTATACAACTTTGAAAGTTTATAAAATAAAAACGAGCAAAAATTTCACAAATTTTGAGGTTAGATGAAGATATTTTCTGGAATGTTGTTTTCGATTTTTTTAAATGATTAATCTAGGTCGAAAAGTAATATACATAAAAAAGAAAAATACATATAATAAAAGAGTGAACTTAAAAGATAAAAAAATGTTGAAGAAATTTAAGTTGTTTCAAAAAGTTTTTTAATATTTTCTCGACGTGCTTCAATTCCTTCTGGATCATAACCTGATGGATTCATTTGTTCTTCAAACGATTCAATACATTTCGCCTAAATTTAATTTTTAGTATTGCAGAAATCAAAAATTAAAAAAAATTTTACCTTCAAATCATCGAAGCCAAATTCTTGTGCAACTTTATAAAGTTTGAATTCGTGATTTTTGACAGCATTTTTAATTCCACGTGAATAATTAATAAATTTTTGCATAGTTTCTCTATCGAAAGTGACATTAATTTCGCATGGTTTTTCGGTGCTTTTTTCAAAAATATCTTTTAAAATTGGTGAAATTTGTGAAAGATCACTTTGTCGACCGTGAACTGAATGACCATCAAAAGTTTTAAACAAAACATTATCTGGAGAAGAAAAAATTTTTCCGGATGATTTGAGAGGTTCAAAAGGTTTAAGAAAATTTGATTCAAATAAATTTTGCTCATCAGCTAAAGATTTTTCTTTAACCCTTTTTAATTTTTCAAGAATTCCATCATATCCTCCAAAATTTTTACGTATGTCACTCATTTTTTGAGACTTGCTTTCAACAGTTTCATTTTTCGAAATACTGCTGCTATTTTGGCCATCCAGAGCATCAAAAAAAGTTTCATGTCTTTCTAAATGTTGAAATTCTTGGAAAGCGTTTGAGGAAATCATTTCTTCTATTGCTTCCAAATCATTTTCCGTAGTTGCAATTCTCTTTTTTCTTAAGATAGCTAACTCATTTCTTTTTTCAAGAAGATTATAAGCTCGGCTCTCATGTGCTTGGTTTTGGTGCTTTTGAAAGTTGTTGGTTTTGTAAGTTTTAGAGCTTTCAGTTAATAAATTTTCAGATTTATCACAAGTTGAAAAACAATCAGGATTTTCACTAGGTTCAGATAAATCAAGCTTCTCCCACGAGCCAGTAGAGGAACAACAACTTTCACCTTTGTTCATGAAATCAGTTATAGGTTGAATTTCATTTTCTTCCGATTCAATAACATAAGCTTCTTCAGCTTTGTCACTCGATCCAATTTCTTTTTTATCATTAATAATGGATTCGTTTAAAAATGGAGCCGATTTTTCTAAATCATCTGCTGAATCTTCATTAATGGAATCATCATTTTCTTTTTTGGTATCATTAAAATCCCAAATTCCATTTTCCCATCCTGGATGTCGCTCTTGCCAAGCTTGACTCATACCTTTAATTTGCTTGGTGACAGTAGTAACTATTTTTGGCTGAAGTGCTCGATCCGTTTTCTTAAAATTAGAGAATATGTTTGTCAATAAATTCATGCTGTTTTGGATATCAGCCAAAGCATTTTGTAAATCTTGATTTTTTTCATTAAAAAAAAATGTTCCATAGATTTCGTTGCTTTGGGTTTCAACACACTTTCCGATTTCTGTAGAACCTTCGAGGTTTGCGACTGAGACACTCTCATCTTGAGATTTTGCATCTAGTTTAAGTTCATCTTCATTTAAAACATTTAGAACGTGGGAAAGATTATGTACATCATCTGAAGAGGCTTTTGGAATAAATTTTGAAAGGACATCCTCGAATCGCTTTTTATCTGAACAAAAACATAGTCCTTCGCAAAGATTGCATTCACCATGAATATTTGGATGTAATTGTTGAGGATTTTTAGCAATATTTGTTGGAGGTGTAGTTTCTTTTGTCTTTTGTGATCTTTTGAATAATTCAAATGCGTCATAAATGGTTGTCGAACGCATCCATGCTTCAAGTTCGCTAATTTGTGTCGCAGGATTTAAAACTTCTTTTGCAGGTGGCGATTGGCATTGGGTTTTCACTTTTTCACTTTTACTTCCATCTTTTTGAACAACATCGAGATCAATGAAAAATTCAATGTGAAATGTTTCATCTTCAATTTTCCTTGCATAGAAATCATCATCTTGAAAATAGTCTGCACTAATAGTATGAATAAAATCTTCGTTTTCATCTGAAAAACAACGAAGTGAAGCATATTTAATAGTTAAATAGTCAATAGAAGGGTGGTACCTTGTATCTTAATTCCATTTTTATTAATAAGACAATATTCATAGATAAATCTTCCCCATTCATCTTTTTTGCTGCTCCAATATCCATTCAAAGTTATGCTTCGATTTTCCAATAATTTAATGTCATGGCGATAATATTCACCAAAATTGAGATTTTTTAAGATCCCATAAGGAACTTGAACCTTTTCTGACCAGGAACAACAGTTAAGAATTTTAGGTTTCAAGTGAAATTCAAGTTTAATTTCGTTAATTTTATTTGAATCCAAATGTCTATGAAAATCATTAATGATAAATTGAAACTTGTGATTATCGTTGGAGGTAAGTATGGAAGATGTAGAAGCTAAAATTAGAAAAAGAATTAGAACTAGTTCGACAACTCCCGAAGATAAAAAATTTATTTACCAGGCTCCTTTGCAATAACATTAATAACATCGCCTTCCGTTATTTCAAGAGTTAATAAACAGCAATCAATGCCATCAATATTTTGATATTTTTTATTAACCATAAATGATAAACCTTTGCATGCACGTTCATTTTGATCTTCATTATCCAGTTTCAAGTCTAAATTAAATGAAACCATCAATGGTTTTGAAAGAATTTCATCCATTTTTTTTTTCTAAAAAAATAAGAAAATTTATTTTTAGAAAAACCTAAGTAGAAACAAAAAGCAAGCAAGAAATAGAAAATGGTTTTTTTGCAGAAATAAAAAAGGTCAAATCGCTGACACTGTGGCCGTCGCAGCTGTTGTTGTAGGTTAGGATGGTATTGATTTGTGTGCACAAAAAAATACACTAGTCTTTGGTTCATTTATTGAAAGCGAACAAAAAATGGACTAGCACGGCGCAAGTTTGTTGTTCAAATGGAAAATAAATATGTACTCGTTCTTTGAAAGGAAATGCACTCTTCTTGAAAATTGAGGTTTGTTTTTCGAATGAAAAAAAGAATTTCGCCAAAAAAAAGCAAAGAAAAATAATTCAAAAAAAATTTAGTTTAACACGTTTTTTATTTATTTTGTGGTAGCAGTGAATCTAAATGACTCGATAAATTATATTACCCAAAACCTAAGCTCAGCTAAAGGACTTTTAAAGTTAGAAAAAACATACAAATGTTTTTTCACCAAAAATAAGATTATTGTTGTTGTTCGAGATGTCTACCAAAAACAAAAGTGTTTTATTATTCCAATAAAAAAAAGTTAGGTCAATGCACTCGTTTATTGATTTTTTTTATTGAATTTGTTTTAAGTAAGACCTTTGCAATCAAGTATAAAATATAAATTATTGGCAGGATATCACTTTTGATAAATTTATCACAAAACAAACTGTTCACAAAAACTTTAGGGTATATATTTGTTTGTGAAGACAAAAAAATAAATGAAAAAATAAACTTTTTGTAAGCATACTTTATCTTATTTGTAAAAGAATTATCATAAAAAAAAATTTATTTTCTTTTTCTTTAAATATTAAAATATATTTTTTTATTATTATGAAGAAAATTTATGTGAATGTCGCTTTATCAAAATTCAAGTCGCCGAATCGTCCGTATTTTTCACTTCCATATAGCCTCATGAATTATATTACCCAAAATCCTCTCTACGCTGACGGCCTTCAAAGACTTCAAAAAACATGCAAATATTTCTTTTCAAAGAATCAAACTGTTATGATTGATCAAAACATTTTCCAACTACAAGATGGCTTAAATTATTTTGACACAAATCAACTTAAAAGATTTTATCTCGGCAAGGCTAAATGGTGGTTAACTGGAACACTGTGTATTAAAAATGATGCTAAAATTTTACCATCAATGCTGATTTATCGTTGTACACTTAATGAGCTTCGATTATATCATCAAAATTTAACTTGGACTGAACTAAAGTTTCTTATAAATGGTGGAAAAATTACGAAAATTATTTTAATAAATTTAATGATTAAGGATGAAAATAATATCATTGTCACCATTGATAGAGTTCTTGAAAAAATTCCAAACCTACTAGAAATAATTTATCAAAATCCAGAAGAAATTTATACTACCGCGACTTTTGAAAAACTCAATTTATTAAAATTCAATTCAAAATTCATAGATGTTTATTTAGTTATTTTTAATTTAGATGAAAACGCTGATATATCCCTTTTGGGCAAATTTATTATAAAAAACTCTGCTGATGCTGCACTTTTATGGTTTTTAATGAGAATGGAAAATTCTGAGTATTATTTAAAATCGCTCAGAACTGCAATTTATAAAGAGCTTCAAAATTGGAATGGAAGAAAAAAACCCCATGTTTCATATTCTATACCTTAATTTTTCTTTTGTTTGGTTATATTTTTATTATTCTTTTGATGTAATTTTTTCTTATTTGCCTTTTCAATAAATTTATTTTTTAAAAAAATTTAAAGAAAAGTAATTGTCAGTTTCATTGGATGCATAAATAATATTTTTATTAAAAAATTAACAGTTTATTTGTGGATATTTTCCATTTATAATTTTTATGGTTTATTTTAAATAAGAAGCTACATATGTTGTCGCAAATTTATTTAACATTTGGATAATAAGTTACTCCAAAATCGGAAAGATTTTGATCATATTCATGAATGCTTGGTAAATACCATCCACCAAAACTTTGCCACCCTGTTGATACATCTGCGATTTTGTTATAATTTGCCCACCATAAAGGATAATTTGCATATGTAGTACAATCTTTACCCACAATAGAATTCCATGAATTAGCACTGGCATAAATTCCAATACTATAATATCCATTATTCATGGCGGTATTTTTCATTTCATCAATAAATAATCGATTTCTTGTGATATTTTTTGACCAACCTGATGCCAATTCAATATCGAACCAAAGAACACCAACTTGGAGATTTTGAGATTGAAGCATATTAATGGCTTTTAAAACTTGATTTGTGGCTGTTGGGCACGTTGATCCTTTATTGCAAGGAAAAAGATAAGCATCGACATCGTAAAATCCAGCTGAAAAAAAAAATTTGTTCGCAGAAATTTTTTTGAATTTGTTGAAAAAGGATTTTACTAACCTTGTTTGGCTTTATTAATATTAGCTAAACCAATCGAATCAACTTGTCCAGTTGTTTTAAGGATTCGAGCTATGTAAAATGAATACCCAGCACTTTTAAATTTTTGAAATTGGGCGACTGATACAGGATTATTTGTATCAAAACCTAATGCTATTTTTCACATTAACAAAGCCTCAACTCTTTTTCACTTTAATGTTTTTATCGATAATTCCAAACATTTTTATTTTAAATGAAAACCTGAATTATAATTTTTTTGCTATATTTAATTGCAGTAATAAAAACAGCTATTTTTATTTTCATTCACATTTATTTGATTTCAATAAATTAATAAATAAATTTGCTCAAAACACCCTTTAAATTTAATCAAAATTTAAAGAAAAAATAAAAAAAGTTTTTTAAGTTAAACAAAAGGGATTAACAACAATAAGAGAAAATATTATTAAAAAACAAGTAATTTGAACTAAGCTTTTACGAAATTATTCTAAAATTTTGTCGCGTATGCGACCAACGAGGGAATTGCTAAAAGCAATGCTTTGTCCACTAAAACCTACGCCATAACGACAGCAAGTGGCAAAGATTTCACAATTATTATCTAAAACGTGATAGTCTGGTACGCTATCAGGATTTTCAAGAAGGTCTCTTGCTCGCTGAACTATTTCCTTGGGTTCAAATGGTTTTGTTTCAACGGAATACTCCTTCAAATTTGGCCAAATTCCTTCCTTTTTTGCATAGCCTTCATCCGCCCAATTATTAACCCCCACGGTTCTATCTCCAGCATAATCGATTAAAGAAGCTTCAGATATGATTTGAGAAGCTAAAAATTAAAAAGGTTTATTACCATCAAAAACTTCAAATATAAGTTTTACATGATTTGGATGAAGAAATATTTTTTGATAATACAGATGGACCACCTTCATTTGTGGTTAAATGAATAATATTCCCATTGCCTACATAAATAGCCCAATGATGGGTTTTTAACCAACCTTCAGGTACATCAAATTGTATCATATCTCCCAAGATTAAATATTTCCAATTTAAAAGTTCTTTAGCACTCATGGGTTTGCTTCGTTTATTCGGCATTTTTCTAAAAAAGAGAGAATTTTAAATTTAGCGAAAAAAGATAAGACAAATTTTCATTTAAATAATTTATTAGAGCGGTGAAACGAAATCTATTGAAATCAACAAAATGAATTTCTGAACTTTACACGTTCGACCTTAAAGTATTTGGTAAACAAAAACAGCGAAGATAAAGCGAAAAAATATCCACAAATGGTTTGTTATTACGCGGTTTTTGACAATGAGATAGATATTTTTTAAAAAGAAGAAAAGTCTAGGGTAATTAAGATGAAATAACAAAAAAGGGGCCAAAAATGGAGAATAGTTTAGGCAATAAAAAAAGAGTAGCAAGACGAGGTTTAACGGCATAAATTTGAAAAGTTTGCTTAAAAAATAGAATAACATAGTTTTGGTAAATGTAAGCTCTTTCAATGAAGGAAGAATTTTTGAACATTTTTTAGAACGTCGACCACTAAAAAGATCAGGACAATAATGAAAGCCAAAATAATTTAGATGGATTTTGACCGGAATATTCCTTTTATTCTAAAATTCCTTCACCTTTTTGATATAACTTTTTTTCTTCTTCACCAAATGGTCTTGAGAAAAACAAAATTCACAACAACAACAAAATAGACCAAAGGTCAATGAAAAAAAAAACACATAAAAGACTTTTTGGCGGGCAACGTATTTTTTCTTTCTTTGTTAAACTCCAAAAAACGGTGCATAAACAGCAAAGAAAAAATCAGTCCTTGTTGCCCGCTTGCTTATTTCTTTGTTTCCATTTTATATAAAAAGTAACAGATGTTGATTTTTTTAGTATAAAAATGAAACAAATTCTTCTTTTTTTCCCACGTTTTCTTTTCATAGACATTTATCTATTTTTTTTAATCATGATAACAATAGAAAATTAAGGCAAGTAATTTAATGAGGCTTAAATTCCTGTGTTAACCTCTGTTAATACTTTTTTTTTATTATCCTTTTTAAGTCGCTTTTTTTCTTTATTTGTAGTGCGGTTTGTACGTGTTGACTCTCGCAGCGTTATATGTGTTGTTTATGTTTATTCGTCTGACAATCGATTGTGGAAAAAAGGCACAGGAATGATAGCATGCAAGGGAGCGCCCGTATTCAAAAGCATTTTCTTTGAGAAATAAAATCATCCTGATAAGTGTGTATTAATTTTTCATTAACCACTAAAACCTTAGAAACCTACGTTTTGACTGAATTTAATTTTCAGTAATATTCATTTTATTTTTCAATACCAAAATGACAGACCTTCGATTGTTTATTTTAGCGTGTAACAAGGAGGAGCGTGTCCGCTAAAAGATAAATAAAAATAACTTAATAACTTATTTCAGACTTTATTAATTTTATCACTCTGCAAAAGTTTAAAGCAAAATGTGGAGCAGCATATTCAACGCATCAAAAGCGGCTTCAGGTGAGTTAAACCGTGGTTTACAAAGCATATTAAGTTAGGTCATCGAATAAGTGATGACAAGCATGAATAATTTAACAAAAAGAAATAAATCAAAATTGCCGAAAGTATAAACTTGAGATCTTTTTTTATAGGTGCAGCAGCAGCATCGGGAGGAAGTGAAAGCACCGGAACGCGTAAAACAGAAGAATACAAAGAAACACGTCCGGATGGAACTGTCGTTGAAAAGAAAACCACAACGTATAAAATTGATGGTCGACTTGGCAACAAAAAAGATTGATAAAATATTTTAATATAAAAAAGGGATTTCAACGTTAAGTTTTTTAATTTAGTAAATGTCTGTTTTTACAACAATAAATATTTAATATTTTTGTCCAATTTGTGCAATAGATTATGCATATTTTGTGTTGCAGCAAGAGTGAAACTATAATCTTTGAACGCGGGATTTTTGAAACATATTAAAAGTTGATAAAAAAAATAATTTAAATATATTCTATGATTCAAACTATTCTTTTATCCATGTCTCTGGTAATTGTAAAATATTATACATTAAAATCATCTATATTTTTTTCAAAATTATACTAAGAAATTTGATAAATAAATTTTTTTTACAATTATTATAACTTAAATTACCAAAATTACTGTTTAATTAAATCGATAAATTGATTGGTTGACCAATTAAATGTGAACGAATGTTAATAAAATATGCAAAGAAAATGTAATAAATAAAAAAAAAATGTTTATTGTTTTTTTTAAATTTTTTTTTGTACACCTGCTCGTCTTGTTCGCAAGTAAGTAATTTAGCTAATGTCTATGATTTATAAGCATGAGTAGTAGAAGCTATTGTTAATTTATTTTTGTTGAAAATAAAAATGAAATACAATGTGTCAGATATAATAAATTTTGATACAATAGAAATCTTTAAAATATATAGTTATTTTGCTTTATTTTTTGTATTTACTCCCAAATTTTAATTATCCAACTATAAGTTTGTTTGCAAGTGGCATGGCTGTTCTCTACCCAGTTATTGATGTTATGGTAATTATAATCGTGGTGAAACCATATCGAGAAGTTGTGAAGAAAATTATAACATTAAAATTTTCGTTTAAAAAAGTTAAATAAATAAATTAATTCATAAACCAGGAAAACTAGTAATAATAAATTTGATAAAATTGAACGGTCCATTTATTTTATTATCGTTTAAAAAACAACTATTCTTGAGGTTTAGAATCAGGGCTGCACGAAATTTTGTTTCGTCTTTCGCTTTCGCGAAATTTCCATAGCTTGTATCATCATGTTTTTTACTTTATAAAAAAAAAGCAAAGTTAGAGTAGTGAAAAAAATTTTAATTCTTGTAGCTTTCAAGGTGTAAAATTTTTCAAAAAAAGTCTTTAATAAAAGCACCTGTAAATATGGTATATAATTTTTCCAACTTTTCATAGTTCTATCAATTTTTTTGTTTGCCATAGAGAATAAAAAGATATTAACAAATTTTTTTTTCACCTTTTATAATGTCTTTTTTCACAACTGTGGATTTAAGATTATTAAATTTAACTCTTTCCGATTTTGAACATCCTGGTTTACAAACAATTGAAAGATATTTTGCTCCATTCGAATTTTGTTTTACTACCTTAGCTTTTATTTTGTTTATTTATATTTCAATTACCCAAAGCCCAAAACCGATGAAAAGTTATTCAGTTTTATTGATTTATCAAATTTCTGCCACTTATGTTTTTGATATTTTGACGATCACTATTCAACCTGTTATTCTGCTACCTTATATCGGAGCATATGTAAATGGTTTTTGGCAATACGGAGAAAAATGGAATGCAATAATATTTTTGTTATTCTTCCTAAATATTGTTTTTATATTTCATTCAATTATTTTACAAATGATATTTCGTTTATCGTCTTTGTATATTTCAAAAAATTGGTTTTATAAATTTACTCGGTTAAAATTTTTGCTGGTATTTTCCCTTCCATTTTTTATATTTCTCTTTTGCGGAGTCTTTCGTAAGGTTTTTCTTTTTGGCATTCTTACTTTACTTTTAAAAAAGGAGGATGCCAGAATTTTAAAGACATTTGTTTTTTTTAGTTGGTTTTGTTTTGGACCAGCCAGGTGGAGAATTATTTCGACAAACCGTAATCTCAGAATATTCATTTTTTAAACAACTTTTTGAACGTCATCCATATGTTTTGGGTTATCACCCAAATTTTTCTGGTAAAATAATTGTTTTACTTAGTGCTATTTTAGTTTTGTCGTTTATTATACCTTTTTATCTCATAGCATTTTATTATTTTTATTTTCACCGATTAAAATTTGTAAAAAATAATTTAAATGAAAAGCATCGAAATTTACATGTTATGTTATTAAAAGCAATGATTGCCCAAAGTATTATATTATTTATTTTTATGATTTTACCATTAGAAATATTAACTTTAAGTTTTATATTTCCATATAAACATGGAAGCTTTTTTGCTTCGTTATGTCCATTGATGGTGATGCCTCATACTCTTTTGGATATTTTAGTTCAACTTTATTGTATTAAACCATACAGAAATTGGATATTGAAAAAGTTGCCATGGCATAGGAATGTTACCATTGCGACAACACCGGAGTTTACTTATCCAATTTGACGATTGACGCTTTAGTTGTTATTTATATTAAAAATAAAACACTTTAATACTTGAAAAAAATGCAAGAAGATCGATGAAAACTTAAACTATTATCGCAAGAAAATTAATTAAAATTGAAACAGGTAATTGTGGCTATTTAAAAATAAAAAATGATGAGATTAAAATAAATAAAGCTTAGTTTTAATTTTTCAAAATTTTTCGAAAATATGAAAGTCATTTAAAAAAGTTGCAATGTAAAGAAGCACCCGAAGAAGTTAAAAAATTCTTTTTTATAATTTAAAACTTTTTTTTATAATTTAAAATTTTTTTTACCATAATTATGGTTTCCTATAATATTCCAAAAAAGCTTAAAACTAATGATTCCAAAATTAATGAGATTGGTATTGATCTTGGAACTAGGGATGGCTCGGGCCGGAATTTTTCAGGCCCGGCCCGGCCCGGGCCCAGCAAAATTAGGCCCGGCCCGGGCTTTTTATTAAAAACTGAAATTTTTTTTAAAAATGTCTTAAATTCCAATTTTTCTCCTTTTTATTGTTATTAAACAATGATTCATCTTTTAACATATTTTTTGTATTTTATTAATTCAATAAGTTAGGAAAAAAGATTTTTTTTAAATAACAAAAAAATAAAAAACCTTGTTATTTTTTTAAAGTTTAAGCCCGGGCCGGGCCCAAAAGAAAAAGGCCTGGCCGGGCCGGGCCGGGCTTTTTCGGGCCGACTCGGCCCGATGCCATCCCTACTTGGAACTTCGAGATGTTGCGTAGCATTAAATCGAAAAATGGAATTGAAACAACCGTGGCAATTGCAATTGATAACATCCAAAGACAAATAATGCCTTCTTACATTGGTGTTGATGAAGAAAACCCAAAGTGTGGAAAGGAAATGGATTATGAGGCTGCAAAATTATACAAAATCAACTTTTTTTTGATTCAAGCAAAATATCGGGCGAAGTTATAAATATGTAAAATGATTGATGAAAGTTGGCCTTTTGAAGTCATAAATCTTGAAAACAAACTTGTTATAAGGATGTAAGGAGCGAATGGTGATATGGAATATGGAAGAATGTGAAGAAGAGATTTCTGGAATTTTACAATATTAAAACACATAAAAAAAGGTAGTTGAATAATTTCAAGGCACTGAACTTAATGAAGTTGTTAAAAGTGTGCTGGCCGCATTTGATGGAAACAAAAAAAAAATAGCAAACCAAGTCGCTGGAACTTTTGTAAACTCAATAACCGTACACGTATTACCCAAGGCCGATGCAGCTTCAATCGCCTATTTTATTGAGAGAGAAATACCCGATAAATTAACTATGCTTTTTACCTGTACCATGAAAGTTGTTGATTGGTTAGAAAGAAAACAACAAAATAAAGCAAGCATAAATTTTGTTTAAAAAAGCTTTGATTGACCGCTTCAAATTGAAAAAATATTGCTGCACAATTTTATTTTAATTAGTTTTATTTTAATATGCAAATTTTTCTCTCTCAAAATAAAATAAAAAACAGTATAAAATATGCATGAAAAATTTGAAAATCCGCCATTTATCAAAACTCTTGCAACGGAAGAGCATTCTTTCGATTCCCGCTCATTCATCGAAAAAATGCTGTAAGTAAAATGGCAGAATCAAGCTAGAAAGTAATTTTACACAAAAATTTTACTACTGAAAATTTTTGGTTCATTTTTTTCCTACGGTGATCTCTATCAAACAAAAAATGCCACCACGTTCTCAAAGTGTCAAAGATGAAATGAATATTATCGAAATTGTTCAACTTGTAAGCCCTATTGGAGCTCCGGCATTGTGTTTTGGATTGGATGAAACTCGTGAATTTGAAGATCCCGAAGATGTTCAAAACTTTATCGAGTTTGTTTTTTTGTTTCAAATTTTTTTTGACCGTTGCTTTTTTAGAGCCGCGCTTGAATTGCATCCAAAGCTCAAAGAAAACTTCGACACCGATTTTATACCTGATTTTGATCGAGATGACATAAGTGCTGAAGAACTTCGTGATGCAATTCAACATTATAACCTTGCTGTGCAGAAATATGTTTGTGTATTATTTGTACATTTTTACTGATGTATCAACTCAGTTTTTAGGCTCCAACTTTGTCGAATAACCAACTCCGTCGTCCAACATCATCTCAACTTAGAATCGTTTATCAAAGCGCGCACAATGAAGCCGTCTGAGATGAAAACAAGCTTAATAGGCATTACAAACCTTTCTCAAGTCAAATCTATGGCGAAACTACATTTGAAATGATTGAATCAGTGATGAATGAACTCAATGTTAAACCAACGGATGTATTTATCGATCTTGGAAGTGGGGTTGGTCAAACAATTATTCAAGTTGCTGGAGAATATAACATGAAAGAATGCCATGGAATTGAAATTAGCAAATATCCTGCTGAAATTGCCAAGAAGATGAAGGTTGAATTTATTAAGTGAGTATAGTTTTTACTTTTTAAAATTGTGAAATTGGGGAATTTTCTTTTATAAAAAGTATCATCTTACAGATACACTTTTCCTTTCACATACTTTGTACTGAATCTCAGTTGTTTATAACAGCAATATAATGACGGGTTGTGAGAGCTGAAACTTAAAATATATATTGTTAAAAATTTGTGCTCAATTGACACAACAAATTGCATATATTACGATGATTAATGTTGACTGATATTAAACGAGCAATGTAACATTCCTCAAAAATATTATTCTTGCACGTCCATTATGCGTTGTATTTCCTCATTCTAAAAAACTTAATGATTTTTTCATTTTTTTTTCAATTAATCAAAAATTTTGTTTGAAGAATCGAAAGTTATTGATTTAACACATTTTAAAATTTGTAGAAAAACTTGTAAACCATTTTTACTTGAAACAACCAACTTTTGAACTTCACGAAAGTCGCCAGTTTGAGAAATTTTCTCAAAAATTTCTTCTAGTATTTCTTTGTTGATTGAAAGCATGAGAACTCAAAGAAAAAAAAATTCATATAGAAAGCAAAAATCTTTTTTGGCTTTGAGGTAATTTTGTGGATAGCAGATTTGTTCTAAAACTTAAATTTAAATATTATAAAAATTTGATTTTAATCAAAATAAAAAATTAAATTTAGCATCCAAGCACGCAATTCCTTCTCAAAAAGAAAGATACATATATTACCACAAAAATAGTAAGATTTTTTTTTATTTAAAAAATAAGTCAATAGTTATTATCTCAATATAGTTAAAAACTTAATTTTAAGCGTAAGAAAAAAAATTGAATTACTAAACCGATGAAGCTTGAAAAAAAATTTCCTTTTCTTCGACTATCATATGATTTATTGGTTATCAAATCCTTTTATTTTTCATTTTAGGATTTATTTTATGAGAGTGAAAAAGAAAACAACGCACGCTGCTGATCTATCTCATTCTCACATAGCGTCAACTATTCCAAACAACAGAGATTGCTTGATAGAAAAGAAAAAAGGAAGAAAAAATGTTTTTTAGCAGAATAGCAGCAGACAAGGAGGCGAGAGAAAAAAAATGCTATAAATCAAGCGCAGCGATCACGAGTTTTTTTATTGTTTCTTTTTTTCTAAAGCAAAAAATGTAAAGTGAAAAATAAATAAGTATGTATAACACTTCCATTAAAAGAATTCAGAATCAAAAAGTTTAATATTTATAAAAAATGAAAGAAGAAAAGAAAGTCTTGTTTTTTTAGTAAAAACAATATTTATTTTTACAAAATTTGAACAAAAATAAATGTAAAAATAGAATTAAATAATTGCGATAAATTGTTGTATTAACAATAAAGCATTTCATAAAATTAACTCAAGCAAAATTTGTCTATTATTGTTCAACAAAATTCTCTTCTTCGTTTACATAAGTCCATTCCTGAGTTTCACCCGTATTAGGATTAACAAATTCATCATAAAAATGTCCTTCGGCATCCGTGGAAGTGCCAAAATGTTGGAAGCCGCAAGTTTTTTCATGTTTTTCTCTTCCTTTATTTGATAAAAATGTGGAACCACAACCTCGAAGGCATGCAAATCTAAAAACAAATTATCTCGGTTTTAGTGATTTTTTAATTAAAGAAAAGCAGCGCTTACTTTCTTCTAACAAAATGCCTCGTTTGAATATGGTGATTTAGTAAAGCTCCATTAACAAAAGATTTGTTACATCCAGGAAAAGCACAATGGAAGGTTTTTTGATTTAAATGTCTTCTCATATGCATTCTCAATGTGGTATTCATTGCAAATCTACGGTTGCATATTTCGCATGCAAATGGCTTTTCGCCGGTGTGGGTCCTCATATGGGCAGCTATTTTCGAAGGATATTTTAAATCCAAATCACAAATTTCACAATAATATGTTGTTGGCTTTTTCCTTTTATGTGGAGTAGCTTCTTCCAATTTCTTCCCTGATGCAATGGCATTAATAATCCATTCCAAATTTCTTGGTTTTCGATGTTTCCTCCGAATTTCAGAAGTATAAGGGATTACATAAGGTTCTTGAGAAAATTCGGCTTCAACAAGTCCATCATCAACCAAAATTACCTATAAAGTAAAAAAAATTAAGTAATTTTAATTATGTTTATTAAAAATGTTTTACTTCTTGGTTGTTGTTATCCAAGGCCTCCATAGGTTGATCAACATAAGCAACTTCAGATGAAACTGTAATATATTCCACTGAAGGCTGAGTTTTATGATTTTTATCTTGGACAGTCCTGTCGTGTATTTCTTCGTTTTGTGGTATTTGAATAGTTACGGAAGGTCTAGCTACCATGTTTTCTGAATGAACCTCTTCAAAAATCTCATAAGCGCCTAAAATATATATATATATTAATATCTGACAATGGTGGTTGACAAAGTATCCTCCTCTTACCTTCATGACCTTCACCATAATGATGTTGAATATGCTCTAGCTCCTCTGGATTCGCCTGAACATCACCTTCATTGGGTTCCACTATCTCCAATGTTTGATTGACGGAATCATAAAGAAATGTTAAAACTTCATTATTTGCAAGAGTATAATAATATAAAGTTATTCCATCTTCGGGATAACTTTCTCCTTCGAGAACGATGTCATTAACTTGTAATCGCCCATCAGAAAATCGTGTTAATTTTAATTCTGTTTCTGATTCCATTTGGGATGGAGAATTAACAACTGCTTGAGGGATATGACTGACTCGCCATTGGTGAGATGCTTCTTCTGGTTCTTCCTAGAAAATATTTTTATAGACACTTTTGGATCATTAAAAATATTAATGCGCGACTTACATAAATTTGAAAGATTTCAGTTTCACCAAAATCTTCACCTTCAGGATCTTCAAATTTATATTCACCATTTTCAAAATATTCTCCACTCATAACTGACTCAAAATGAGCCATCGTTCCACTTTCATCTGTAACAGTTTCATGATTTCTTATATGAATGGTCAAATAAGAAGCTGTTCGAAAAGATTTTGAGCAATATGGACATCGATGGGGTTTAATTCCTGTATGTATCCTTTCATGCTGATTCAAGGCTCCACGTTGAGTAAAGGATTGGGGACAAAATGAACACGCGAAAGGTCGCTCGCCACTATGAACCCGTAAATGTTCCACATATTTCGAGCGATATCGGAACATCTTTTTACAAACTTCACATGTATAACTTTGACCTTTAGAACGGGTAATAAAATTATATGTCTGAAAAATCATAAATTATTATTTGGAACAAAAATATCTCAAAATACCCTATTTTTGGTTGACTTCTCGGTGTTTCTTTGCTCGGATATTGAAGCTTCTTCTTCAGGATTATCTCCATAATAATTTAATTCCTCCTGAGTTTCATGATGCAATTCTAAAGCATTTTCACCTTCAGGATTATAAGTTTCATCATTTATTAAATCATGCTCTTGATGAGAACTAGAAGCAGCTATTAGCTCCTCTGGTGATGGATTTTCTGGATCCTGCATTTTATTTCATTTAAAACCTAGAAAATTAAAATTGTGATTAAGAATATTTGCAAAAAAAATAGAGTAAATATTATTTTTGGCCGTTAAACCAATGTCCGCGTTCAAATAAAGGTTTTATTTAAAAAAAAGCAATATTAACTACGAATCAAAAGATACAAATATTTAAATTTATTATAAATTGTTATTAAATAAATCAAATGAAATCAAGCAGCGCAAAAAAATAAAAATATAGTCGTTGGCAAATAAATCATTATGCCAATTTTGAAAAAAATTAAAATTTACTTTCTTCAAAAAAGATGTTTCACTTTTCTTATTTGGCAAAAAAATAAATCACATGATTCAACGATTTTCTCCACCTACTGATTTACTAAATTTGCTTTATTCACTTTTTATTGTGTCGTTCTAAACCTTGTGGGATGAAATTTTTAAATGGATAATGAAAACAAATATGTTAAAAAGTTTAAACTTTTGCCACTTTTTTCTAATATTCTTGAAGATGGATCCTTAGAAACTTCAATTTGTGAAACTTTCAAACAACTGGATATTAAAATTAATACTTGGTTTTGCATTGAAACTATTCTCGGGAAATTAGAAGAAGGATACAAAGAATGGAACCGAATGCTTTATATTTCAAACACAGATGAACCAATTTTTTTTAGACTTACACTCAAAGCAGCATTCCAATCATTTTGTAGACAATTGGAACGAATGGAAGACGATAACAATCCTGAACAGCAACCGATTAAAGAAGAAACTTTAAAAAATATTTTATCCACGGAAGGCTCCACATCTTTTAACACTGAACAATATATACTTACAATGAATCGAAATTTTGCTGAAGACTCTGATTTGCGTAATGAATATAACTTTTATTAAATCATTTAAAAACGCTTGAATTTTAGTGACCAAATGTAATTTAATTTCTGAAAGAATCTCAAAAGAAGTTTTTCAAAGTCCAGTAAAATTATCACATTTTAAAAATATTGTTTTATGGGTGCGAGAACGCTGTAAGTTTACCGCTAATTTTATTAATTTTGGTGTCAATTAAATTCTTTTATTAATTAAACCCCTCAATTTCAGTGTTAAATGATTATGACAAATTTGATGAAATAGTGGATGACGAAATAATCGAAGAATATAAATATTTTTATCATGAAGTAAAAAAGTTTGAATTTAATAATTTCAAATATCTCAGCATTTTCTCTGCCGCATTCCATGTTTATAAACATTTCGATGAAATAGGTTGGTACTTTCTTATGTCTTTGCTTTAAAAAACTTACATAAATTTTTTTTAGTTAAAATGGATTTGTTTAAAAATTATAAAAGGATATTAGATTTACCTGAAGTTGGTGAGGATAATGATATTTTTGCTGAATTAACAAAGGTATATTTTTTTTAATTTTTAAAAATATCAAAGCAACTTCTTTTTTTAGTCAAGAATCCATGAAAAATTGCTCAAAGAATGCTTCAATTTTTATTTCAAAATTGTTCCATCAAAAATTTTTAAAGGAGAAAATCTCATTTTTAATTACACTTGTGGTGCTTATTATGCTTTTACATATGCCTTTGATGACCTTGTTGGAGCTCAAATGAAATTTGGATTTAGTGGTCCTCTTTCTATTGCTACCATATATTATACTCGTGACGATATGTAAATAACAATTATGCATTTAAATTCAGCCAATTTAACTTTGTTTTTGTTTAATTGTTGGTTATTTTGAATTTTAATGAAATTTTCATTTGTAGAATAATTATTAGAAAATAAATTTTGTTTCTTTTTAACACAACTCTTTTAAACATCGAATTTTCAGAGAAATTTGTAAACGAAAAAACAAAAATACAAAATAAAACTAACAATTTTCTAATGTATTTTTATTCTTTCGTAAATCCATTTTTTAAAAGTTATATGATTTTAATATAATTTAATTTCACTGTCTATAAATTTAATAACTGTTTGAATATTACTCGGAAATAATGACTTAGTTCCTTTTTAACTTGTCCATTAGCTTCATTTTCACGTATTATATCTAGTATAGTAATAAAGTAAAGTTTTCTGTCGTGCCCTTATTTTATAAAAAAAATGATAATCAGTTTTGGGAGAGAAAGAGTGCATCCACAGTTAGAATTTATCTTAATTTTCCACCCAATTTCAACGAGATTCAGGGATTATGCAAACAACAAAACAAACGTATGTATGAATGAGGCGAGTACAAAGTTATTAAAAATGCTAAACCTTCCCCTTTTTTTTCCTCCTACACCTGACAAACAAAAAAAAGTCGAGCGAAAAACATTACGTATGAAAAAAAGTTGACACAATATTTGTTAAATATTTGTCTATGGTTTGTTATGTTTTCTAAACAAAATACGAATATCCGCAGTTACAAAAAAATAAAATGACTACAGCTGTATTTTGTTTGTTTTGATTTACATTTTTTCGCACTTCCGCATTAGTTTATTTTTCGTAATTAATCAGAAAACAAAACTCATCCTTCAAGAATTGAAAATGTGAAAAGCTTTAATATCAAAATCTCTTCATGAATCAAACTTTCAATGAATATAAAAAATACGTCAAGGACACACAAAAACAACAAAATAAAAACAAAAATATATTTTTTAAATTGTTTGGAAATCATAACTAAAAATTAAATCATACATATCTGCGCATAGACTTAACGGTTGTTGTTCAAAAAATGTAAATTTTGCTGGTCTCAAAAATAACTAATTAATGTGTCAATAAATTAAATTTTAAGTTGCCAAACTATTTATGAAAAAATATTAAATAAGTGATTTTTTTCTGCCAAAAAAATTTGCTTTTTTTATTATCTTTGATTTCGATACGTAAACGTGAAAGGAAAAAAATTTGAAACAACAAAACATAAAAACATAAAGTTCATGTTTTGTAAAAAAAATTTATTTGGTGCTTGCTTTTTGACCCACACGCATAAATTTAAAAAAAAATACATACAGCAACTATTCATGTGTTTTTCTTTTCTACGTGTGACAAATATCACATAAATTAATCCATGGTTTAGTGGTTGTTATAATATTTAATATTATTTAAATCCATTATTTGTGAAATATACATATAATTTATTACAAATTTATAATAAAAAGTAAAGAAATTTCCTTGTTTTTATTATTATTATTTTTTGTTGTTTAATAAAATACCAAAAAACTTGAATCATTTCGTTGCCTTTTTTGAGGGTGAAATAAATATTTTTTGTTTGTTAATATTTTTGCTTCTTCTGTGTTTTCTTCCTGTTATTATTTATCAATAATGGCAATAATAAAGCAAGAATATTATAATTTATTAGTAAAAATTCTTCCATTTTTATTTTTATTTTTTCATTCAATAAAAAGTGAGTTAAATCTTAAATTTGTTTTAACAGGAAAATTTCTAAGTGTGATAGTTGTTTTATTGCAGGTCATGAACATGTATGGGGCTATACGGATTCAGATGGCCCATCAACTTGGGGTGGAATATGTGATACGGGAAGGCGTCAATCACCAATAGACATCCAAAAATCAAGTGTGGATGTAGTAAAAATGCCAAAATTAAATTTTATTAATTATGAAAATTTTGGTCCTGTTGATGTTAATGATATCAATGAAAATGGAATTACTTGTAAGCCAAGCTTTTTTAGTCTCGTAAATTCCCTATTTGTTTTTTTTCAGTAACAATTAGTGGCTTCCATAATTGGGGAGCCAAATGGCCATATATTTCTGGCGGAGGCTTAAAATATAATTATCAATTAATTCAATTTCATATTCATTGGTCTCAAATGGATGGAAATGGAAGTGAACATGCTATAAATGGAAAATTTTATCCAGCTGAAATTCATTTACTCCATCTCAAACAAGGCAATAGCTTGAATCAATCCTTTTATGAATCCGATGGAATTGCAGTTGTTTCAATTATGATGCAAATGGGTTTAAATTCAGCCGCTTTGGCTCCATTAGATGCTCCATTTCGAGCTATGCTTCGCCCCAAAAATAGTAGGTTTTTTAATTAATTTTACTTTTGTAAAATTTAATATTTTGAAATTGAAAAGGATTGTTTGTTTTTCACGTCACACCCATTTCAATAAAAAAAATGCTTTATGTAGAGACCGGCAGCGCGCAAGCAAGTAAAAGTGTTCCCTGGATTTTTCTTCGTCAAAGCCTGCGCATAAAGGAATTTTTTCTTATTATGGATCATAAAAACAATTGCTCTGGGCCATTATATATAGTTTTTTATGCTTAATCCGAATATGTAATTTTTAACATAGGTTGTTACCAACTAATGCCCTCAAAAGTGATTTTTTCTTCGTTTTTTGCTTCTCTAATTTGAGTTTCAATCAGGCCTCTTCCACGGGCCGGGTTTTGCCGGCCCGGCCCGGCCTCGGCCCGTCCATGTCAGGCCCGGCCAGGCCTCGGCCCGTCCAAAATGGGCCCGGCCCGCGGGCCCTATTTTTTTTGCCTTGGTATCCCCTTTGGTTTTTTTTTATTATGCTGAAAATGTTCGGCCCGGCCCGGCCTCGGCCCGGCCCGTTTTGAAAATTTTCGGACCGGCCCGCGGGCCGGGCCGGGCCGGGCCGGGCTGGACGGGCCGAAGGAAGAGGCCTGGTTTCAATGTAATTTCAAATCTTTTTTTGGATAGGTCGGTAGAAAATTAAATTTTAAATTTTATGGTATAGGTAAAAAATGCGCGAAATCGCGCGAAAAAAATAATCGTAAGGGAAAACTGAATAAATTATTTTATTTCTATTGAAAAATGATGCAAAAGATGCTTTTAGCTAGATATTTCGAATGACAAAGCATAGGAAAAGGGAAGAAAATCCTTTTGTTGAACATACGAAAAGTGTCACCTCGACGAAAAAATATTGGTTTTAGAAAATTTGAATTCAAGTTTTCGAGGTTTTTATTAAATACTTCTTCCATTTATTTTTTTATATTCGGATTATTCATGTCCGAAAATAGTAGGTCCTGACCAAAGTTCTTTTTTTAAAAGAAAACTTTTTTTGGGCTGCCGGTCTCTAGCTTTATGAATAAATTTAAAAATATAGAGCATTAAAGTTTTTGAACTTTAATTCATTTTAAAATGATGGGTACTTTGATTTCTTCCGATTTTTTTAGGTACTTTGATATTCAAGTTCCATTTACTGAAAATAATAGTAAATTCACAAACTTAGATAATTGTTATTACGCAAAGCTTTTAAAATATGTATTTGTTGTTTTTAGAAGGCAAAGATACTAAAGGTTATGCATTTCAACCTAAAACCGTTCTTCCATTAAGTACTGAATCCTTTTATCAATATCAAGGTTCATTAACCACTCCAGGTTGTGAAGAAGCTGTGATTTGGACGATTCTTACGGATCCATCAATAATAACCCAATCTCAAGTAAGTCAAAAATTAATATTTCGAAAGTGACAGAAATATCCAAACATATATATAAATATTTGTTTTTAGCTGTCATTGTTGAGAAAAATTAGAAAAACTGTAGGAAATCCATTAAAAAATAATGATCGCCCGATTCAACCATTAAATGGAAGAAGAATAAAATTCCAGCCCAGAAGTTTCTATCACATGTGTAAATCTAATGATCCCGCATTAAAATTATATAATCAACGAAAATGTCCTCCACCATAATTTTACTTTACAGTAAAACTATTGAATGTTTATATGTTTGTAATTTATGAGTTTTTTTTCTTTTTCTTCTTCAACCAAAGCTTTAAATAAATTATACATACATGTTTTTTTCCCAATATTTTTTTAGGTTTTTTGAAAGTTGCAAGAATTTTAATAAAAAAAAATGGAAAAATTTTGCTTTAATCATGAGCAAAAAATTATAATGACATTCTCAGCAGCTTTGAGGATGGCTACGAAAAATTTGCGACTGTGCTTTTGCAGGTTATTTCGACATATTCGCCACATGCGCAATGGAGAAAATTTAGATTTTTTACGACTTTTTCATGGCAATGATCCGTTGTTTTAGAAATTTATAAGGTTAAACTTTGGGGTTTTCATTTCATTATATTTGATATGTATGACTAAAAATTATCCATCTTTAAAGAAGCTACATTTGCTTACTTTTTTATTTAAAAAAAAAAAGATAATTCAAAAAAAAAATAGAAAGAAATTCAAAAATTCAAAAAGCATTTGCTTCAAACAAAAAATAAGCTGCATTTCTGAATAATAATAAAAATTTTGGCAAAGTCCCAATTTTCGGAAAGTGAGAACCGAACGTTCGGTTTCTAACCGAACGTTCGGTTCTCACTTTCCGAAAGCTTTGACACTTTCGTTGGCAAAACGTTATTTTGTGTATCGTTCGGTTTGATGCTAACGAACGAATGTGTTCGGGTTCGATAACCTTATCCATAATTTTTTTTATCAAATTTTTTTGAAATAAATATTTTTAAATTGCTCCTTGAAGATAAAATAAATTGGAATAACAATAATAGTTACTATTTAAAAAAGGCAGAGGAATAACCAAAGCTGTTGCTAAAGTTTTTTTAAATCACAAAAATATCCCTATCACTATCTTTTCATTGAAACAAGTAATTATTTTTTTAAAATCTAGTCGTTTTTATGTTATCACAGATATTAATGAAACAATTTAAAAACTCAATCTGCAGCTTTGATGAAAAAACTAATCGATCAAACAAAACCAATTTGTCATAGCTGCATGGTCATTGCTTTAAAGTTTAAACATACAAATGAAACCTTCGATATTTATTACCAAAAATACCTATGTACGCTTAGTTATATTTTTCCTCTGCATATGTTATTAAATCTTAATAAGTGAATTCAATGCAAAACAGTTAAAAAAAGCTCGTTTCCATTAATTTTTGAGATGCCTTCACTTTTATTTTTTGTTTTTTTTCTCTCTCGCAGTATTTAGAATTGAAAATGGTCTTCTTTTTTCTCTGCTACATCTCAATTGCAAATCAAGCGGCATCTTCATTTGTAAGTAAGAATCACATTCGGAAACTAACTTTCAATGGAAGCCCAAAGTTTAAAACAACAGTTTTTTTCTTTCCAAAGATTTTTTTTATCGAATAAAAAATTTCGGCAAAAAAAATAAAAAAAGAAAGATGTAAACATTTTTATCGAAGCAATGGATAACATTTACCAAAAAAAGATCCGTTCTTTTTTATTTGAAAGTAGACCACGGGAATGGTTATCGATGGTGTTTTATAGCAGATGGTGCGCAAAAAAAAAGTGCCGATAAAGAGCTTTTTTCCCAATTTAGAAATTGATCGAAATAAAAATTGCTTTTGATGTTTTATTTTGGATAAAAGTGAAAAGTGTATTGTAATAAAATTGTTTGATTATTGTTTTAAAAAAGATTTTCTCTCTTTTACATTTTTATATTTGAATCCAATTGTTTGAATGGTTTACGGTATTTGCATTTTTGATCGTCTAAAAATTTAAATTGTGGAAAGTATTTTCAAGTTTTTTTAAATTTATTTTTTACTCAATCAATATTCTATAAATTTGTTTATTTTATTTCATTGTCAAAAAATGATTATATTTAGTTCAAAAAAAGTTATTTTATTTATCATTTTAATTGTTAATCCCGCTACACTTGCCACAGTTTTGGATGAAAAAAACCACCTGATAATCAATAGACAATTCTCGGCTAAGTACGTTTTAAAAAAAATTTCTTATCATTTTCCTTTAAAAAAACTTTTTAATTTAACCATGGCTTTCCACCATCCGCTTATTTTTTGGTTATTTATTTAAAAAAAGACTAAATAAAATCTAAAATTTTGTTTTGATAATAGGGTAATTCGAGAAATTTTTATTGAAAGTAAAAAAGACGCATTTACATTTATCCATAAATATAACCAAAGTTGGATTTATCGTAAATTTTCACTGTAATTCAAACATAAAAAAGTAGCCTTTTATAAAATTATGTTGACAGTCCATTCAATCACATTGCACATAAAAATGTAAAATAACTAATACCATTTTAGCATTTACCAAGATAAATCAGAATATTTTCGAACATTTGAATTAGATTATTCGTTATTTTTAATTCCATTTCCACCTGGTTTAAATGACATTGCTGATGAATCAACGCGACATGAATGCTATCTTATTGCTCAAGAAATATTGCAAGAACACAATGAGCATATCCAAAAGGAATTAAGTTCTTGCTGTTATGAAGAAGGTCAGTTAATCAAAATAATAAGGAAAAAAATCTAATTTTAGCTTATTTAGATAATAGTGGATTAAGATATAAAAGACTTGCTCCTTTAATTATTGGTTTTATAATATTATCTATCCTTGGTACTGTTGGTGTTACTGCTGCTGGAGGTACTTTGTTAGCTATTAATTTTTTGGTTAGCTTGCACATTAGACGTGTAAGCCATTTGCTTCATGACATTCGCAATCGTTCTTGCAAAACCGTAAAATCAGGAAATTCACAAAAAGTAAAAGAAGCTGCAGCTCGAGCAATAATTTGGAATCCCGCCCTTAATAATATGTCAATGGAAGATCAACTTGATACCATTGAAAAAAGCGTTTTGGTTAACCTCGAAGATGGCATTGAAGAAAAAGATATTCATGACATTGAACTTGAAAAAATGAATGCAACGATTTTGTTTGAAAGTATGGAAGAGCAGAATGAAAAAGGAGAAGAGCCGATTTCATCTGAAGATGGTGAGAATCCAATTAAAGTGGCACAAAAAAGAGATGAACCTTATTTTGGAACAAAACCATCAGATATTGCAGATGAAGATTTTATACCAGTTGAACCAGGGGTAATATTTATTATATCATCTTAAGTTAGCAATCATTTTTTTTATAGTTTTTTGGCGGCCCCGTAACTCGTCGTTCTTGCTTTTATTATTTGAATCCACCATCAGAAAAATGGTGCAGAAACGTGTGCATAAAGTTGGGGTTATCCTTCAAACAATTTCTTCACCCTTCCTTGAATGGAAGAAAACAACCAATTATTATTGAACACTGTAAAATTATTGATTTCTTGCAAGTTCGTGGCGATGGAAATTGTGGCTATAGAGCGTTAGTAATGTTATTAACTGGATGTGACGATCAACATCCTCTTATGCGACATATTCTTTGTAAATATATCCTCGAAGATAGAATCAACTCTAACAGTAAGCTAAAACATTATTTTACAGTTTTTTAAATAATTTTTTTAAGGATTGGAAGGCGTTTATCCAAATATGATTGAGGAAGTAACCGCAAAAATTCGTGTTGCACCCAGCGCTGCATTTCCTGAACTTTGGTTAGGCGAAGGTGATCTAGCATTCTTCAGTCGTTTGGTTGAATGCAATATTATTGTATATTCATCTGAAAATGGAAAATGCATATTACATAATCATTATCAATTTGGTGGACCTTTCGGAACCCAAGATCCTAATCTCCCCACCTTGTTACTTAGATATTCACCAGGCCATTATTGTCCTCTTTTTGATGTAAAATAAATTAGTAAATTTAAAGTACAAATGTTAAAATTAAGCTTTGTTTGTATATATGTATTTGTGATCATACTTTGTTTGTATATATTTGTTGAGTTAGTTTATGCATGTAAAATGATAATTTTTAATAAAAATAAATTAATGAATCAATAAATAATATTCTGATGGACAAAACAGTTGGAAAACTATAAAAATCAAAAATTTGAAGCAAGCTTTCTGACTGTAAGTTGTTGGAACAAAATGCCACTAAATTTGAATCTCCCGCCAAAAAAGAGCTCAACTCTCGGAAAGTGAAAATTTTTTACTTTCCGAAAGATGTAGACCCACCAAAATTTTATTGTTTTTCTCGCATTTTTTTAGAAATGGTGTATCATATGCATTGTTCATTCAATTATTTCAACAACCTTTTAAGGAATTTTTCCTGTTTTTTTTATATTTTCTTCCCTCTCTTTTTCACTAATGCTTTTTTTGTTTATTGATTTTTTCGACCTTTTTCCTTTTTTTTGAATTCCCACTTTGGCAAAAAAAGGATCTTCTAAACAATAAAATGTAGTTTTTGCGAATGTGGCTTTGTTTTTAACATTTTTTTCCGACGAATGTTGCCAAAACACAAATAACTTTTTTTAGGACAAAAATTAAAAAAAAGACAATCATTGTTTTGAACTTTATTTATTTTGAATATTTTAACCTATTTTTTTTAATAAATATGTATATTTGCTTTTGTTTTGGAGCCATGCATTAGAAATTTTTTGGCTGAGCCAATATCAAAAAAACTCTCTTGCAACACAGGTGAATAATGTTAATTTGCGTTGTCCGACTCTCGTTTACTACTCAAGTTGTTATTAGTGCGGCTGATAAACTTCAACTTCCAATGTTAGTCATTTAAAATCAAAGCACAAAACTTGCCTGTTTTCATAGCTTTTTTTTATTTTTTTTGTTTATTGATTTTTTGCTTTTAGAAATCTGACTCATAAACTTTTTTTGCTTTAATAACTTCAATTTAAATTGGTCGTCTTAGCCGCGGCTAAAATTGCTCTCTTGACAATTTGCTAAAGTTTGTATAAGCCGCCTGTTTGACAGCATTTATTGTAAAAATATCTTCAACATAAATCACATGGATCACAAAATAAATATGAACGAAGTTAGTAATTAAAACAAAATTTTCGTTTACTATTTATTTTATGAATTTTGATTCGGTCTATATTTTTTAAATTTTTCTAAATGACGTTGTTTAGCTAAAGAAAAAAGTCGTAAAATAATGAATTGATTTTCGTCATTATCTTTTCATTATATTTTTTTATTGTTGTTGAATTGGACTGACGCTTGTTGGAATTTTCTTTTGATTTTGATAAGAAAACTTTTAAATGGAAAAACTTTCCTTTTAATTCCTTTTAAATTTTCTTTCTTTTTTTTGTGCTTAAATTTTTTGACAAAAAAGAATGGCTGCAAAATATTTATTTGAAATTCCAATATTTACAAAATATTGCGATATTGATTGGTTGACTCTCAAATCTCTTTCAATTAATTCGTTTGTTAAAAAATGCATTAATGATGAAAATGGAATTTTTGAAGTTTGCTTTACAAAACTTAAAGATACATGTAAATTTTTTCTTCTCCAAAATGACCGACTTTTAAACAAAATTATAATATAAATTTTTTAAGACAATTCTCGTGGTTACCCAACCATTTCGATTGATATTTACAATCCATACCGAAATTTCGATTATATTATTACATTCAAAGGTAAGAAACCTTATAAATTCAGTAAACTCGCGTAATGTCGACGAATGCAAAATTTTTTTTGCATCGCTAGACAAAAAATGCAACTTTAAAATTTTCTTCGATATTTTATGGCATTTCTCAAATTTTTCATTTTACCGCTATCGAGCATTTTTATTAAAGTAACTTAACTACTTGACATAAAATTTTGGCAACTAAGGTTTCTTAAAAAATTTGAATTTTTAATTGTGTAAGTATATCGATTTTTTTTAGGTAATCATAATCAATCGTTAAATAGACCAGTATCTTTTTCATTAGCTGAAAAAGTTCAAACTGAATATTTTTCAAACGGATTTCTTAGAATTGAAGTTGCTTTATTTTTATACGAAACAATGGATCCTGCATTGAGACAAAGGACACGAAGTCATGTTCATTCCACATATGGATGGGTTGAATCATATTGGGAAAAAATTTCGCGTTTTCCATATTCTATGATTGTTTATTCTTCCAATCAAACTCAAGAAGAAAATTCATCTCATGGGTCTCAACAAAATCAAATTCTTATACAAGAGCCTCCACCAGCTTATTCCGATTTGCCAGATGCCAATTTGAAAGAAGAAAAATTATAAAATAAGCAACAAAAAAGTTCTTTAATTTTCAATTACCGTAAATGAATAAAGAAAAATATTATTCCATTCAGATAAATTGTAGCATCATTTTATTTATAAAGTAATTATAACGGAAATAAAACAAAAAATACAAAAAGTGCAAAAATTATGTCATTTATTATTTTACCAAAAACAAAAAATAAATTAATTCACATATTTATTACGAGTAAATTAAGGTTAATCTAATAACGATATTATTATCAGAATTCGTATCTTCTTCATATTCAACTTTTTCAATAACTCTTTTTAATCCAGTTACAGGGTTCAAACTCGTTGGAACAATCTCGATTGTTTCACGGTTGCCAGGTTTTTGAATGTCTTTTGTTTTCTCTTTGTCTTCCATTTCATTGTCATCATCATCTGGCTTTTTATCTTTCACCATTTTGGTTATAATTTTATCAACAAATTCAATTCCATGCAAAATAAGTAAATGTAAAGCTTGAGTAAGCAAGAAAAGATAATGCCATCCTGTGAGATTTGCATAATACATTGTTAAATTTTCCGCAATCTAAAAAAACCCTTTTTTTATTTAAGCTATAATCCAGTCTCATATTTTTCCTGCCCACACAACTCAAAAAAAAAAACTAACCAATGGAATTGCAAGAAAAATTTGAGGCATAATTAAATGGAGCAAACTTTTTCTTGATAAAACAATGTTTTCTTCCTTTTCTTTTTTGTTTTCACTTTCTTTATTTTTTTCATCCCTTTTAGCTGCTGCTTTTCTTTTTCGAATTTTGTATGCCAAGACTTCTTCTGGATCTATTGTAACTCCATAAATATATTGTAAAATTGGAGTTTTAGACCATTTTCTTGCAAGCAAAATAATATAAAATGGCAGAGTTAATAAAAGCAAAATCAATGGAAACCATAAAGCTGCTCCATCAAAATCTGGACGAACCCAACAACTAAAATTTAGTCTCTATTAAATTAATTTTAAAGAAAAGACAAAAAACTCACTATCCATCATTTCGCTTAAAAAATGAAATCATACTTACAGCAAAAATAGTGGTAAACAATAATGGTATGCCAAAAGCATAAATAAATGGAAGCCAAGCTTTCCAACTAAAAATGGAAAGAAACTTTTTGAAACCTGCTTTCCAACATCCAAGCGCATCCAAAGTTAACATTAGCATAATTATGGAAAGGAAAATAGCTCTAAAATTTGGGCCAAATTTAAAAACACTTCTTTTTTTCTTTATGTTTTTTTACTGGATTTTGTAAACGCTACTTACGATAAATATAAAATATATCCAATTATGGTAAATGTGGTACACATATCTTTACTCAAATTCGCGATAGTTTGTTCAGCAAATATTAATAAATAAAATGAATAAATCATGAACGTTGCATTATAACAATATGAAAATATTTTAACTTTTTTAGGTAAATCATTATCTCCAAATAAATTTGCTAAAACTGTAAATATTTGGCACACAATTGGAATACTAATTTGCTTATTCGTGAAAATAAATGTTGCAATTCCACAAAGTGTAACAATAATTCCTGCACTTTCCAAAATAGCCTGAGTTGTTTTGATGCCGCTATTGCAGACTATTGGCTCTGATGGATTTCCATCCTTAAAATTAATTTAGTTAAGAGTTTTTATAGAAGAAATTTATTTTACCGAAATAATGGCACAAGTACCTTGAGGACATGCAGCGGCATAGTGATTATTGCTTCGAGATACTTTACTTTGAGCTTCGGTAAATGAATCCGTTAAAAATGTTACTAATTTAATTTTTGTATGCAAATCATTTTCGTCCTAAAAGTTAGAATTTTATCAAAAAATCAAAAATGTATGTGAATGTGAAGCTAAAAACTAACGTTTTTTCGTTTATTCCAAATTGTTGTTGAAGCCGCAACAAGTCCACCATCTTTAGCCACTCCTCCTGCATTAGATCCATAACTGTTTTTAAAATATGCTCCAGTTTCACATTTTTCAGCTGTATCAAAAGTCACTGTTTGATTTGACATCGAATTAGAGGCTGCATCAGTTTTTAATCCAAGGGGATTATTTTTAACCAAAGAAAAAAAGGATAAACTTTTCCAAGAAGTTAGATAAGCCTTGGCAGCTGCAAAAAATGAATATTTAAAAGTTTTAAAACGCAAATTTTACCGTTGCCACATAAATCTTGAGCGTTGAATGATGTACAAAATTCAACATCTTTTGTTCGATAAAAAATTTTAGAAGTTTTTGAATGGCAAATTTCCATTGGTTTATTATCTTTAGCGCAAAAAGATGAATTTAATGTAATCGAATGTAGCAGCAAATTTGATTCTTGTTTATCATAAGTTAAATCATTTTCAGTTATAGCAACAATTTTATGAATGGAAGATGGATACCAAAGCAATGAATTTACCGTTATCGAATTAGCTTCTTTCAAAATGTGTATTGGCTGACCCAAAATTGAGCTCGTGATATCCAAAATATTGTAAGGTCCCTAAAAAAATCACTATTTTACAAAAATCTAATAAATTCAAACCTCTAAATTCAAGCTTTTTATTGTTGTAACAGTATTATATACAAAAATCCCAGAATCATGAACATCTGCGGATGTTATAGTTTCATTTTCTATTTTTGAATAAATGTAAATTTTTGTTTCATTAATGATTTGATTTGCCAATGGTGCACTTTCTGTGCCATTTACTTTGCAGGTTTGGTTTATAATATAAGAATTATTGGAATTATGACAATTTAAAGGTGGCTGTGGAGGAGCAATAACTAAAAAAATAAGGTTAAAATCTTTTGGGTTTGAAAAGTTACCAAATGGTGCTTCTGTTGTTCGAGATGTTGTAGGGGGGTTACCATTAGAACCTGGCGATGTTTTAGGTATGTATGCGCAAACTAAATTGTTTATTTTTTTAGTTTACTAAAAAATTACGACTTACAATCATCTATATCAAAAAATTTTGATGGAATATGTTTCTTATTTTCTTTAAACTTTTCAATTTTACTCCAACTAGATGTTGTTAAATCGTTTGATACCAAAGCATTCACACCATTTATTATTTTTGTAGAAGTGAGAATATTAGTATTAATATTAACTTTTGCGCTTCCATCAAGATTACAATCTTTAGTCGTGGGATTATTATTACAAATCCATTTAGAAATTGAAGGGAAAACTCCACTTTCATTAAGATATATTGTTTCTATTGTTAAGAGTTCAATCCTATCTTCACCAAACGGAGAAATGTATACCGTAAGATTACCCTCAGTTCCATATTTTGTAATGTTTATTTTATGCACATCAACTTCGATAGGTTCAAAGATTCTAAAACAAAGCAAAAACCTAATAGCTCTTGTAAAAAACAATAACTTACACAGAGCCCCATTTAACGTTAATGCCTACTTGAGTGTTGTAAGTTGAAATATCGTCACATATGGACAGTATTGGATATTCAAATTTCACTACAACAACTGCAGTTATATTACAATATTGCCCCACTATACTGAAATTTTGTAAAATTCCTTTGCATACTTCTCCATTAACATAGAAATTCAAATTGATTAAAACAATAAACAAAAGAAAAAAATGTATATGTTTCATTGTAATGAATTTTCTTTAAAATTAATTTATGATCAAAACAAGAAAAACTTTAACCAACTCTTATCATTTTACGTTGTTTTATGGATGCAAATAAAAAAATAAGCTTTTTTTATTTTCATTGTTACTTAAAAAATTTACCACTGACAAAAGCCGAATACAAACATAATAAAAATAATGATAATGCAGCGAGAAAAAAATCGAACAAAAAATTTTTCTAGAAAACTTTTTTTATTCACATATGGGAAAAATTTTCTAACTTTAATCATTGCAAAAAAAATAAACGAAAAAGCGGCAAAAATTTTTAAGGAAGCAAAATTAAAGAACAAATTTTTCAAATATTTCTTCATCTCTTAAAAAATAAAATACTCCGGCTTTGAAACGTTAAAAATTATGAAAGATATTTTTGGAACCATAAAACAGTGTTGATTTCGATATCAGCTTCTACGTTCATTTCAGCTAACTGATGATTTGATTCAGGGTAATATAAAACTTTATCAGGAACTTTGTTGGCGCTAAGATCACCAACAAATGAACGAAGATCTTTACCACCAACAGCCAAAAGAAATGGAGCCCGAATAGCATGAGAATGGGCGGATGGAGATCGAGATAACATTTGTTTCTCTAATTCAGGATCAAGGAGTTTTCCAGGTTCAAGGTTTGAACAATTACTTTCATTAGTGCACCAATCAGGAATATCGCTATGGTCAAACATAGCTGTAAAAAACAAAAATATTTGTTTTTTGTAATCATACCAAAATAAATTCGCTTACTTCGAATATTCAATGCAGGATTTAAAGCTACAATCGCTTTATATTTATCAGGCTTTTGACCGGCAAGGTGAGTAACAATAAAACCTCCATGTGAGCCACCTAAAAGTCCAACATTTTTCTTATTAAGTTGGGGGAATTTTTCAAGGCATTGGTCAATAACATTTTCACAAAATTCAACATCCATTTCTCCAATTTTTCCAGGTAATTTCATAAGATATTCTTCATCATATCCACTGGAACCAGGATAATTAATATATAAAACAGCAAAGCCCGAATGAAGGAGAAATGTTGCAAATCTACGCGGCCATGCTTTGTATTCACAAAATAAAAGAGAAAATTATCAAACTACGAAAATTGAGCATTTACAAATTGTTATATGTATGATTCATAAACATTTTTTGGGCTTTCATTTCTTTCCTTTTCTTTTCTTTATTAACACATTTTTTCTATTTTGTGACTGCAGCGAGAGATAAATTAATGGATTAATGGAAAAAGAAGTTTAAACAAAAGAAATGCCGCTTAAAAAAATACTTTATCTAAAAATTTGACACCTGTTCATTGCATAACAAAAAAATTTATTTTGAAACTTTCAAAACAGAAGGAAATAAATAAAAATAAATAATAGAAAGATTTTATAAATAATTTGCTGGCATTTTGCAAATATATGGTAATTCTGCATTACAAAAGAAATCATTCCATTTGAATTTTGATTGCCGAGCTTGGCAAGTGTGGGTATAAATAGAACCGCAATGTTCAAGCCGAAAAGCATTATTTGGTTCATCAACATTCCAATTTGTGAAATCGTTTGGAGTTCCATCAGTCCAGGAAAAGACATGATTTTCTTCAAGGAATCCAATCCAAATTTGATTTTCCCAACATTTTTCGTCGAATTTGTATTTGGAATTTGAAACTTCCATAACAAATCTATTTTCTTCAGCGCTATGAATGGAAACTAAATGGGCTCCTTCTTTTTGACAAGCTTCTTCTGCTTCTTTCCAAGGCTTTGTATCGAATGCAGAAACATAATAGCATGATTTTGTTTTTTCAAAATAAACCCATCCATCCTTACATGATGGCAATGATACTGGAGTTGGTGGAATAGTGGTTGAGGATTTTTTTGTAAGAGCCCAAATGGAAGAATCAATAGCGATATTATTGAAGGAATCAGCATCTAATGGAATCGCATTTTTAGAAGCTTTAAATTGACAAATGAAGGATAATTTATTGTAGCAGCTTTCAGGCTTCCACCATCCATACATGAATAAAACTGATATGCATGCAAAGTTTTTTCCTTTAAGCCCAAGATTAAGGTAATTGTCATATTCGAATTTCTCTCCACTGATCCATTTGAAATTGGTTTCATGGCTAAGTCGATAACCGCCCGACCAAAAATGAAAAATTCCGGTGTTTTTATAGTCAAAAACTTGGATCGCAAGCTCTAAAAAATTATAAGTATATTAATGAAAGATATTCGAACTATAGATAGTAACTAACCTGAGATAAAACCATTGACGTTCTCGTTTTTGATAGTAACAAGATTTCCACCAAAAGATTCACAGTGGCTTTGAGCATGAGTAAACTTAGTGGGAGTTGAGTGGAAGGAATAACAAAATGATGGCTCTTTTTTTAAATTTATACTATTTCCAGGACATTCTCCTGATGCAAAAGCGATGAAAGCAGCAGCAACAACCAAAAGGAAATAAAACATATTTTTCTTTAAAACTTATTTCTCCAGATCCAGAAAATAAAAATCAGAAAAATAAAGAAAATAGTGCAAAAGTAGATTTAGGAGATCAGCCTATGAGATGCAATGAATACAATTCAAGGATGATAAATTTGGTGAACCTTGAATTCCTTTATACTTCCAAAATAATTGTCCCTACGAGACAAATATTTTAATTTGCCTTTAGGTTATTTAGGTGCGAATAAATAATAGACAAATAAATAAAGAATAAACAAAATCAAATCTGATAAGAGTCCTTGACAAATCTTTTCTTTATTCTGATTCAGAAGGTATCCGTGAAAAGATAACTTCAAGGGCAAATAAACTTCTGAAAATAATTTTTTTTTGTTTTAATTTTTTGTCATATCGCTCGCTGCATATATCGCTTGCCTTAGATCCAAGAGAATCCAAGAGATATGTAAAAAAAGTGCTAACGAAACTTTTTATTTAAAAACTTTTTTTCAATTAAAAATAACAAGACGACAAAATGGGAAAAAGAATATGTATTCAATAAGAATTCACAATATCAAAAATATCCTTAAAAAACAAGTGTTTTTTTTTAATTTAAAAACCAATGAATCGCTTGATGCGAAAAAAAGCAAAAGTAACGGCAAGATTTTTTAAAAGAAACATTCCTAAAGCTTGTTTTTTGCTTTTTTCCATAATATGAAAAGTTTCAACAAAAAATTCTTGAGTAAAACTTTTGTTGAGAGTTTCAAGGTTTGCGATGGGAGTTTGTTTGAAAATTTGATAGGAGTTTAAAGATTTTCCCAAATAATTTCGACATCCTTTTTTGAGTTCTTTTGCGTCGCATTTGATTGATAAATTTGCCAATTCACAAACATTTTGATTGCAAAGTTTTTTAATTAATTCTGTTTCGGCTTCATCCTAAAAAAATGATTTAACATAAAAGTAAGGAGCATTTTGGACTTTTTTGTAGCAAGGCTTACCTTAAGATTTTGAATTTCATATTGATGAGCAAATTTGAGAAGTGAAACCAAACATTTTTCACAAACATTTTTGAGTTTTAATACTTCATAGAAAAACTGAACTGCATTTTCAACATCTAGAAAATCATAGCCATTTACTTCAAGACTGCTTTCTTTTTCAACAATGGCTTTGAAAAGGGGAGAAATAGAAGCCAGAAGAAATTTATGGACCTGAAATTATGGAAATGGAAGTTAAACCTATCGACAGTTTGGCCGAAAAAACTAACCTTAATTTCTTTGCTTCCAATAATAAAAGTAAAATCCTTGTTATCGCTGTTCCATAAAGTATTTGCCAATGAATTATTAGCAAAACTGGAGGAGAATATCTTTCGAATCGAAGTTAAACATTTTTCACTCATAAACTTGGCAGTGGAAGAAAATGAAGACATTTTTTCTTAAAAATTTATGAAAGGAAAACAAACTGCAAGCAAAATGAAAGAATTTATGAAAGATTAAAAATGTTTGGGAAAATGTTATAAGATTGGTTGTTTTGGTAAACAACTAACCCATTACTTCTGAAAAAATATCCAAAAGAATCATTTACATTTGTTTTTCATATTTTTCCTAACAAAATCTCCAGGTTTGGTAAACACTTTAAGTTGTAAATATTCTCTTAGAGCGGAAACAAGCCCACCAACCTACTATGTGCATATTTTGCTGTTTTTAAACCTCACTCACTCCAAAGACATGTCCGCAACCACATTTTTGGACAATTATTATTTTTGAGTTTCTTAAAAAAGTGAAGTTCTTTATGTTACTTGCTAAAATTTAAAAAGGTTTTGATATTTATTATCGCAAGATTTCTTTTGATGGAGATGATAAATGCTATTCCTATAAAAATAAAAAGTATGATTGTTTTCAACATTTGATGATGGCTTATCAGATAGGAAAAAATTCAAGCATTTAATTGGGTATAAACCAGTACTGAAGGGAAAATTTTTTGAATGATAGTTTCTTACTCATTTTCTCATTCTTAATATTGATTATTTTTAGTCAACAAATAAAAAACAAAAAATGGTTGATGAATATGTTCAAAAGTTTATGAACCTTCCACCTTTTACAAATGATATCGACAAAGCTTCCGTTGATACTTCAATTTGTGAAACTTTTAAAGCGCTTGATTTAACTCACAATACTTCTTTTTGCCGCCGGGTCATAATGAATGAATTTGACGAAAATAATCAATGGGATAGAATGCTTTATATCTGCAATGATGATTTTCCGATATTAGCATTTTTTTCAACATTGCCTCGATTTACTATTTTTATTGATTGCTATGGTAATTGTTTTGATGACGAATCAAGTCTGCTTAAAAGTGTGTGTTGTACCACATATTATAGATATTACAATAAGAATAAAATTTTCACCATACCTCCTTATGCTTCTCCTGTAAGATACCTTATGGATTTGAGATGGAATCTTAAAACGTAAGTCGCGTGTTATATTAATAAACCATATTGTACGTTTTAACAGATACGGACATGATGAAGCAGCGGCGTTATTCGAAATCTTTGTCGAACACTACCAAGTTGACAATGCGGTAAAGACATTAAAAAAGATGAAAATCTTTTATGCTTTTTTTATTCAACTTACCAGAAATTTTGAAATATTAGAAGAATTTTCTATTGGAGAAACGATAGAGATAATTAAAATCAAATTTGTTTTGCCAGAAAGTAAAAAAGAAATTGTTGTCGTTATTAATTTAGAAAGGTAAAATTTTGGTTTTAATAAAATAAAATTTAGGCTTAGTTATGTCATGATCTAATATAATTGAGAAATATTTTAGGCTAATAGACGATATCGCATATCTATCATTTGTAAGACAAATGTGGCGAATCGATGATGATAATGCAGAAAAACCAATAAAAGTAGAGGCCATAAAAAATGTTTTAACTAAAATAGGCTGTTCTACGGATACCATTGGTAATTATATGATAACAATGAACAGAAATTTTATAGACGACGAAGAGTTTTGTAAATAATATGATTATAAGGGTTTTTGATTAAATACCATAATTTTAGTGACCAAATGCAATACGGTTGCAGAGCGAATATCAAAAGAAATTTTCTATGGGTCTACAAGACTCTCGCATTTTAAGAATATTGTTTTATGGCTACGAGAAAGACGTATGTTTTTAAAAGATTATTTTAAAAGTAAAAACTCCACTTTTAGTTTCGGATGATGATGAGCCTATTGACGAAGTAATCAATGAGTATCGATATTTTATAAACTTAATAAACAGATTTGAATTCAAGAAATTTTGGTTTAGCAACGTATTTTCTGCTGCATTTCATATTTATAAGCATTTCGACGACACGAGTAATCATTTGATTTATTGAATTTAATTCATAAATTTTTACAGTTAACATGGAAGTTTTCAAAAATTACAAAAGTGTATATTTTAAAGAATTCGCTGAGAAAACAACAATTTTTAACGAATTAATTAAGGTATAAATTTTTGTGAATTAAACATCTAGATTTATTTTGTTCATCACCGCAATTCTAGAATAGCAACTACGAAAAACTACTCTTACAAAGCTTCTATTTTTACTTCAGTTTTGTACCAGCGAAACTTTTTAAACAAGAAAATCTCATTTTTACTTACACTTGTGGTGCTTATCAAGCTTTCAATTATGTTACAGGGAATCTCGTGGGGGCTCAATATAAATTTGGAGATGGTTCATTAAAAATTGCAACAATGTTTAGATTTATACCCGAAGAAAACGAATAAACATGAATTTGGATAAGAAATATTTTTTTTTCTCTTCAAATTACGTTTGCTTACGACAAATTACAATTACACATTTATTTTTTACTTACTTTGTGCTAACAAAATTTGAGTTTATAGTTTTTTTTAAATTCGTTAACACTGGCCAGAAAAAACATCCAAAAAAAGAATATTTACCTTTAGTGTCAGCAACGTCGCTCGAACTAAAATATGGATCAAAATGCTTTTCACTCCATTTTCATTCAAGCGACGTTGCTGACACTAAAAATATTTTTTGCTATTTATTTTTAAAATTTTTCAAGTCATTGTTTACCATAAATATTTACTTGTTTGGAAAAAATTTAAATATTTATATGATTTTGTGCGTTTTCTATATTTTTTAACACTTGTTTTTTTTTGACTTATGTACATAAAGTAATTTTTGCTTATGATATACATATAAAGCGGTAAAATAATAAATTTTTTTGCCAAGTTCAAAATTTTTCAAAACACCCTGTTTTTTTGTAAATTTTACAAAAAATGCACTGCTCTTTTTGTAAATGCCCCGCAAGTTTACAAAAAGAGCAGTGCATTTTTTGTAAAATTTACAAAAAAACAGGGTGTTTTGAAAAATTTTGAACTTGGCAAAAAAATTTATTATTTTACCGCTTTATATGGATAGTTATTTCTGTTGTCGGTCAAGCTGGGCTGTTTTATATATGAAATTTATTTACCAAATTTTAAAATTTAAATCTAAACTCAGAACCTGAACCAAATAATAAAAAAACAAAGGCTTATTTGGCAGACAAAGGCAGAGTCGATGAGTCTGAACTTAATAAAGGCTGTTTTTCTAATCCATAGCAGCAGCGCAACGTAAAAAGACACAAAGAAAAATGAAAAAAAATTTAGACATCCGCCTGTTATTGCATAAAATAACGAAGCTGTTACACAAAGCAGTACATTCCTTTTTTTTGATAAGCGTGAATGTCATATTTGTTTGTCATTTTTTGTTATTGATTTTTTCCTTGAGTCAACAACGAAAGAATTAAAGAAATGGACGAAGAAATAAATTATGTTGAAAAGTTTTTGGGTTTGCCACCATTTACCAACAAAATGGAAATAAATGCCATTGAAGCTGAAGTTGCTGAAACTTTTAAAATTCTTGATATAAACCACGATGTTGGATTATGCCTTCGAACAATGTTGGGAACATTTTCAGAAAATAAAGATTGGGATAGGATGCTATATATTTGCAGTGACGATATTCCGCTTTTAGCTTTCGTTTCAGCTGATTCTGATGGAGACGTGACTATTGTAGATTGTTATGGAAATTTTTATAGAAATGAAATAAGATTTATTAAAACTGTTTATTGTACTTCGTATTATCGATATTATAATATTAATAAAATATTTTCTGTTACACCTTATGATTCTTCAGAAGAGTTTCTAAAAGATTTGGTTGATAATTATCGATTGTAAAAACTTAATCAATTTTTAAATTTACAAAAAAAACTTTTAGCTTGGGTTATTCAAAAGTTGCCAAAATAATGGAAATGTTTATTGAAAGTTATGGCGCAGATAATGCTGTGGAAGCTTTCACAAAATTAAAAATTATTTATCGATTCTTTTCGGAAGTTGCCAGAATCATTGATATTTTAACCGAATTTAATACGGGAACCTCTTTGGAAATGCTAGGCATCAAAATAACTGATCCTGTAACTAAAAGGGAAATAAAAATTGAAATAAATTTAGAAAAGTTTGATTTTATTTGAAATTTGATCTAAGCAAAATATATTTTCTAGGATGCCATACGAATCGGCATATGCTGTATTTGCAAGACAAATGTGGCGGATAGATGTGGAAAGAGGAGAACAAAAAATTAAAAAAGAATTTTTGGAAAATGTTTTAAATACTTTTTCACACAAAGCTATTTCAAATGGCGAAGAGACGGAAAGATTTTATGAAGATGATGAAACGTCTACTCCCATTATTGATCAATATATGATAACAATGAATAGAAATTTTGAAGAGGATCCAGATTTATGTAAAGAAAATCTGAAAACTTTTTAGCCCTTTTAAAAATGTTTGAATTTCAGTGACAAAATGCAACGAAACTGCTGAAAGAATTTCGGAAGATTTTTTTCAAAGACCTGTAAAATTATCACATTTTAAAAATATTGTTTTATGGTTGAGAGAAATATGTAGGTTTTTACTATTGAAAAAATCCAAAAATTAATTATTTAATCTTTAGTTTTAAATGAAGAACATGCTAACATTGAAGAAGTAATTGAAAATTATCGATATTTGTATGAGTAAATTAAAAAATTTGAATATAAAAGATTCAGATATTCGAATATTTTTTCGGCTGCTTTTCACATTTATAAACATTTCGATGAAATAAGTTAGGTTTATACTTTTGGTTTTTAAAGAATGTTTTAAACTTATTTTTTAGTTAATTTGGAGACTTTCAAAAACTATAAAAGTGTTTATTTTACACCTTTGGCTGAAAAACCATTAATTTTTGGTGAATTAATAAAGGTAATAAGCTTCACTTCCGTCCTTTTAACTTTAAGAGTTTTTATAATTTTTAAAGTTAATTTACTTTAGACAAATAATAATGACGAATTACTCAAACAATGTTTCCATTTTTATTTTACTTTTGTTCCATCAAAGATATTTAACGAAGAAAATCTTTTATTTACTTATGTTTCTGGCAAATATCAAGCTTTTAATTATGTCACTGATGACCTTGTTGGAGTTCAGTTTAAATTTGGTATAGAATTTCCGTTATTTATTATAAGTATCCATCCAGCATTGAGTCAAGAAGATGATTAAACTTTGAGATAAATAACTATTACATATTTTTAACTTATGATATATTTAAATATAAAATTATAAAAGATAAAATAACTTTTGAAATGTAAAAATGTCTTTTTCAAAATATACATTTACATATGCAAAAATATTTATTAGTTTGGCAAATGAACTTCCCAATGTCCACCATATTGTTGTCCATTTCGAATTCCATCGGGTACCATCGCAGGGCTTCCACCATTTCCAATTGGATAAACTACTGTTCGCTTTACACGTGGTAAATTAATTTGCCAATGTCCACCATATTGCCCGCCATTTGCCATACCATCTGGAACCATAGCGGCACTACCGCCATTTCCAATTGGGTATACAACAGTTCGTTTAGCTCGATGCCAATTATGATGACCACCGAGATTAAGATAATCGTGTCGAGTATCATGATGACGATCATTCAAATGACCCAATGCCATACTGGCAACTCCAAGAATAAGAATTAAAACTGCCAAGCAATTCATTTTTTCAAAAATTAGTCTTTACAACTTAAAAAAGTTGATGATTTTTTTTTGAAACTAAACATTCACTTTTATACCATTTAATTTTGTTTACCATATCCAAGAAAACTCCCTTTTTTCAATTTTATCTTTTGAAAGTTTTGTTGATCTCTGATAATTACAAGGACATTTTCTAATTTTAACTTCTCTCGGTTGTCCGTAATTTTTTTAGTGTCTTTTGTTACACATCAATAAAAATAATAAAATAAAATTGTTTTGATTTTTTGTGTTTTTGTTGTAGTGTCTCAAGAATCGAAATAAAAACAACTAACTACATCACCTTTACCTCTACCAAAAAAAAGAAAGAAGGAAATCAAATAAAAATGTAAACTAAAAGTGCACGTTCATATAAAAAAGGTGTTTGATTCCTTTTTTTATTTATCTAAACTATTTATTATTTTTTTTAATTCAAAAACAAAAAAGTAAAAAATTATTATCAAGAAATATGGGGTGTTTTCGTCAAATTAAAAAAAATCCACAAATATATTAAAAAATTATAATAAGAAATGTAAAAAAACAAAAATAATGTTCAAACAAATTTAATTGCAATTTTCATAAGTTCTCCAGCTTTTTGAAAATTTCTTTTAATATTGTGTATGCCAATTTCATAGTTGATTTCAATTTCAAGTTCAGTTGGTTTCTCGCCTGTTTCTTTTTTAATTTTGCTCAAACAATCACGGAAAATCAAAGCCATCAAAAAAGCAATAGAAGATGCTTTTCGTCCTTCAGGAGTATCAAATTCAATCATAATTTCGTTGTTTGCACCAGTTAAAAGTGAAAATGGCCATTTATGGTCGGCATTTTTGGGGTCGTTAATAGAGCAAAGTTTAAGAAGATCTGTAAAAACTTTGGTTAGATGTTTATTAAAACAAAATAAAGGCGTACCATAAACAACAAAAGAAGGTTTTTCATTTAAAATTTTCCTAGCATTTTCTCCAACAATTGGTTTTGCTTCTGTGAAGCTAATAAATAAAGGTGCACTAACTAAAATTTATTTATATAAATCAGCAATAAAAAAGGAAGAAAGAGCTTACTAAGATTTTTCCATTCCTTTTTCTTGCAACCTTTTGCAATCATTATTATAAAATCAGTTTCAGTGAAAACAATTTTTGGTTTTGAGTCAGCAGAAACAGATTTTTCAACTGAATCTCCAACTCCCGATGTTGATTCAACAACTTTAGGTTGAATGTTTGGTGTTTCATATTGATCAATGGAAATGGAATAAAATCGATCCATATCGATTTTGAAAGTAACATTGATTTCTTTTTTAAAATATTGCTCCAAATTAATTGTTTCAAGGGTTTTGTTGTCGCTAGTGAAAAGCTGAAAATTGTATAAAAATCTGTTAATTACGAGATATGTTTAAAAAAATTAAAATACTACCTTTAGACAATCATTTTTGGATAAGACCTTCACCTTAGCGGTTTTCTCGTATGGCAAAGTAATCATATCATTTTCTTTAATTACTTCGTCCTTTCCATGGGACAGTACGAAGCTATTATGAATTAAAGGTTTAAGAAGATATGGATTTTTCTTTTCTCCTATTGCATCCAAAACATTTGCATATGAAGCATCAAAACTAATTTCAGGTGGAACTTTATCGCAAACAATCACATCATAATCCTTGGTTAAAGTTTTTTCAAGCATTTCAGCTAATTTCTTTTCATTTGAAAATTTTTGATGCGTTTTGGGGCCGGAAGTAATAAATATGACAACTTTCTTCGGATCATATTGATGAACTGTAATATTAAAATTAGTTTTAAAGACATCAAAATTTTGTAAATCAATATGATAATTTTGGCTAAATTGGAGTTGATAAACTCCGTTTCTACGAAGGCAAACTCGAAATTCCAAAGTATTTTCATTAATATGACAAATAATAACTTTATCATCCTGGGGCACTATGGTTTTTGTATACAATAAAGCAGCATGAAGAGATAATTCCCATAATGAAACAAAATAACAAAAATATCCATTTTCATCACAAAATTTTTTACAACCTCGTTGAAATTCTTGCAATTCAAAGGGATGTTCTTGGAAAATAAAAGTGGCAGCTTTGAATTGTTTTCGAGGAAAAAGGTAAAAAGATGTGAGTTTTTGACAAATGCTTGCACCTGTAGCCATAATATTGGGGTATTCGATGCTTCTTGCTGAATATACATGATTATCAGGAAAAGCCAGAACTTTATCTGGTGGAAATAAAATTTGTAGAACTTGACGACGATCTTTATTAAAAGCAGCCATTTTTTTTTAAAAATTGTAGATAGTTTCTAACGTAACAAGTAACTACGACTAATAAAAAAATTTCTTTAAAAAAATTGTTTTTTGTGGCCTGTAAATGTAAAAAGATCCCTTTGAGATAGATATCTTTTCCATCTGCGCGATTGCTCTCTTTATTTTTATTGCGAAAAGTAAAGAAAAAATCGTATTGATGAATCATTGGTAACACAAAATGGTTGCAAAGAAAAAGTGTCGATACGCTATAAAGCTGAAGGCTTTTGCATTTTTACAAAAAAAAAAATTTGCCACTTTTTTTTTAAATATAGTTGATGCCATTATGAATTTTGTTTGCATCTATTTTTTCAACATCGTATGTAAAAGTCAAAGAAGCTTTTAATATATTAAAACATATTTTTATTTTAAAGATTACACAACTAAACAAAACAGAAAATTATAGGAGATAAATTTTAACCAACGTCAAGAACTATGTGTTGCTTTCGTCCAATTAAAAAATAAAAATGAAGAATGGAATAATAAGAAAAATAATTTTCAAACAAATTTAATTGCAATTTTCATAAGTTCTCCAGCTTTTTGAAAATTTCTTTTAATATTGCTGATGCCGATTTCGTATTTGATTTCAACTTCGATTTCATTTGGTTTTTCGCCGGTTTCTTTTTTAATTCGACTCAAGCAATCTCGGAAGACGAGTGCCATTAAGAAAGGAAGTGATGAAGCTTTTAGACCTTCATGAGTATCGAATTTAACCTTAATTTCATTATTTGCGCCGAGTATGATTGAAAAGGGCCATTTTGAATCAGCGTTTTCTGAGGCATCTAGGGAGCATATTCTAAGGAGGTCTGAAAAAAAATCTATGATATTGATCATTAAAACGCGATGTTTGCTTACCATAAACAACAAAAGATGGTTTTTGGATGAATATTTTCTTAGCTTCTTCGCCAACAATGGGTTTTGCTTCTGTAAAACTAATAAACAAAGGTGACTTTCCATTAACTAAAATTTATAAAAATTAATCAATGCTCAAAAAAGGGAATAAAAAGCTTGCCTAAATTTTTCCATCCTTTTTTCTTACCACTTTTTGGTATTATAATTGAGTAATCGGTTTCAGTGAAAACAATTTTTGCTTTTGAATCGGAGGAAATTTTCAAAGCTTTCTCTATAGATTCTGCCACTTTTGTTTCCGAATCCGCAACTTTAGGTTCAACTTTTGGAATTGCAGGTGGAGGATCAATGGAAATGGAATAAAATCGATCCATATCGATTTTGAAAGTAACTTTAATTTCTTTTCCATAGTATTGATCCAAATTAATCGTTTCAACGGTTTTGGTGTCGCTAGTGAGAAGCTGAAAATTGTATAAAAGTTAATAAGTTACAAGCTTTTAAATATAAAAATTTTATGACTCGGCTCGACGCATTATTAAAATGTTTCGGGAATATATAATTGCTTTCATGTCGCGTACATATCCAAATACTAGGGAAAAGGAAGAAAATAATAATTACCTTAAGACAATCATTTCTGGAGTTGACTTTTATTTTTTCCGTTTTCTCATATGGCAAAGTAATCATGTCTTCTTCTTGAACCACGCTAACTTTTCCATGGGCCAAGACAAAGCTATTTTCAACTAAAAGTTTAAGTCGGTATGGATTTTTCTTTTCACCCATCGCATTCAAAACATTTGCATATGAAGCATCAAAACCAATTTCCGGTGGAACTTTATCACAAACAATTACGTCATAGTTATCCATTAAAGCTTTACGAAGCATTTCAGCTAATTTCTTTTCCTTGGTAAATCTTGGAAGTGTTTTGGGTGCGGAAGTAATAATAACAACTTTCTTTGGATCAAATTGATTAACCGTTATATTAAAAACAGTTTTGAACACATCAAAGTTTTTTAACCAAATTGGATAATTATCACTGAATTCAAGTTGATAAAATCCATTTCGACGAATACAAACTCGGAATTCCAATATATTTTCATGAATATAACAAATAAGAACTTTGTCATTCTGAGGCACCATCATCTTGGTATGAAACAATGCGGCATGGAGAGATAATTCCCATAATGAAACAAAATAACAAAAATATCCTTTATCTTGACAAAATTTTTGACAACCTCGTTGGAATTCTTGCAATTCAAAGGGATGTTCATGGAAAATAAATGTAGCAGCTTTAAATTGTTTTCGTGGAAAAAGTTTATAAGATTTGAGTCTTTGAGAAATATTTGCTCCGATAGCCATAATATTTGGGCATTCGATGCGTTTCATTGCAGCCAAATCATTATCAGGAAAAGCCCAAATTTCATTTGGTTGAATAAAAATTTGCAAAACTTGACGAGGATCATTTGAAGCAGCCATTATTAAAAATAATAAAGCAAGAAGTTGCTTCTCAAAAAAAAAACTAACTATGAAAAATAAGAAAAAATAATTCATTTGGATTTAAAAAAATTGTTGTTGCTCCGTAAATGTAAAAGGATCCCTTTGAGATATCTTTCACACATGCGCGATGCCCTTTCTTTTTTAATGGCGAAAAAGAAAAATGAAAATATGCTTTTTTGGTGAACCATCAGAAAGAGTGAATGCCGCATAAAAATGTGTCAACGACCTTTTAGGCTTTCGTCTTTCTTTTCTTTTTTTTTCAAAATTTTTTTAGCCGACTAATCTAAAAAAATGTATGTTTGAAATCATTATAAATTTGCAGTGCATTTTGATCTCTGTAGAATTTATATAAATTTGAAATTAAAAAATATTTGAAATAAAGAAAAAAAACGTGTGAAAAAAAATATACAGTAAACACAGATAAAAAATTTATGGAGACAAGAATATGAGTGTACATAAATTTTTTGTCAACAACGAATTATTATGCACTTTTGTGGTTTAAAACAAAAAAATGAGAACGTGACTTCCATATTTGATGATTTACTTAATTCATTTATTTATTTTTTCTGAGCATATTTGTATGTAATCAAAATTCTCTCTTTGTTTGCTTTTTTTCATAGTCTTTTTTGATGGACAAATAATTGCGTAGGCTAAATAAATTAATGTAGAAAATTGTGTTTTGAGGATTTTAATTATTTGTAACAAAAGCTGTTTAAATCTCATAAGTTCACGTAGAAATTAAAATCAAATGTTCAAATATGAATGAAACTTATGCTAATGAAAAATATAAAACTCATTTTTTTTGAAAGTCGAGCTTTTCTGTAAAGAACCGGAACAGCAAAAATTTTTTTTTGCTTTTTCTGGACTAAAAACTCGATCCTAGGGGTTTCTTACTATGAAAATCACGAAAATAGAGGCCGTTTTGCCATTAGATATACTCATTCTGGAGATACAGTAACCTAAAAAGCATAATTCTAAAATTTTATATTTTGTTTTATTCATTAAAGTTCTATATACCATTCGATTCGTAAAAATGTGCTGAACAACATTGTAATTGATATCAACCTTCGATATCCGTATAAAAATAGCACTATGCCGCTATCAAAGGTTATGAATTATAGTGTCGAAAGGAAAAGTATGTCGTAAAGTTCGATTTGGGGAGTTTTCTCAACGGAATAAAATTCTCCATGTATTTTTGCATTTTTGTACCGAAAAAAACAAAAAATTTTAAAGCAATACGTATACCTCCCTCCAGCACGAATATAGTACACCAATATGAGGTATATGGACAAGTATATCATAAATACATGTAAAAATTCCAAAATCTATCCAAAAACGTAGAAAAAATTATTTTATGATTTTACAAATCGAGAAAAAAAAATATTCCTTGACAGAATTATTTTTCCTGAATTTTAGGAGTTTAATAGTAGCACACGATAGATAAAAAAATAATAAAAATTCTAAAAATCAAAAATTTATTTTTGAACTCATCATTTCTAGACGTAATTTGGGTCGTAGAAACCGAATTTGATAACAGTTTAAATGTTTGACAAATTTAAAATGGAGTTAGAGCCACTTGAAAATAGTGATACTTTGTTTCGTTAAAAAATGATAAATGACAAAGGGGGAAGAATTATTTTTTTCATTGTTTATTTGTCAAAAGAATAAATGTGATTTTATAAAAAATATTAGATAATAAAACTTTCTACTTTTTTATGCTTTTTAAGAAGGATCCCTTTTCTTTAAAGCAAGATGAAATTGAAGTTTTTGGTTATGCAAGTCAGAACAGATAAGGGAGTTTAATAATATTTATAAATCCATAGGTTCATCACTTTCGCTGTCTGAATCCTTTTCGAGCTGGGAAATATCGCCAATATTTTCATTGATAGTATCAAATTCATCCAAAAACATTGGCTCATCTTGGAATTCAATGTTAATATCACCTAAATATTTTTAGTAACGACCCATTGCATAAAACAATTTTAATACCTGTTTCATTGTTAAGTTCTTCGATGATGACACCAGATTCTTCGGAATTATTTGCTACTGCCGTTCCAAGATTTTCTCTTATCTTTGTTACCTTGCGCGAAATATATTCACCAATTTGTTGTCCAGATAATTTTTGCCCACGTGGAAAAACTTTTAATCCATCTTTTCTTAAAGATACCATTTTCTTTGCACACACATTAGGATCGATGCGCTTTTTGGTTATCAAGCTTTTTTGAATTTCAGTATCCATAAATAAATACATTTCTTTTGTGTAAATCATTCTAGTTGCTGCCTTTTTTAAAGCCCATCCTTCTTCAAGTGGATTATTTTCAGAAATATTCAAAGTGCTTTCCCAGGCATCTGACATCGTTTGGAGCTCATTGCTATCAAGCTCAAGTTGGTCGTTATACATTTTTGCTAAATATTCATATTGGGTGCAAAATTCAGGAACTTTCTTATGGTTCCCTTTCACAAGATGGCTTCTGAGATTACCAGCTTTTCTGTATACTTTAACACAATTTGGCTCTGGGCAATAAAAAATATTCTTTTCACTGATTGGTGTGGCTTCGTCTTCGGGGCTGATAAAACTTTCTCCATCAGTTTCATCTTCATTATCCGTGGCTTCGCTATCAGATGATGAACTCAATCCTTCACGTGACAACTTATTGCTTCTACGCCAAAAGCAGTAAGTTAAATCTGTTGTTGAACGTTGTCGTACTTGAATAATATTAAGTTTGGCAAAAGTTGAATTTGGTGTTGGCTTTGGTAACTTTATAGTTTTACCTTGGCCAACACCATAATGTTTCCAGATTGTCAAACTTGATTCTTTTTTATTGTAAGCAATATCCGAAATTAAAGAGATATTTGGTATAGCTGCTGTTGCTTTAGTTTCTTTGCTTTCAACCATTGCCATAATAGTTGTTAAAGATTGAAGAGGTATAATACCAAATCCAGTAGCATCAAACATTTCTTTTAGATTTGTTACATTTTTTCCAGAATCAATATAATCATAAATTCTCCGCTTTATTCTTGCTCCATCGCTGTCGGCAGGGCCTTTACCAAATTGACTTTCACTAAAATTGTAGCGGCTCACGTTTATTCCGACGCTATCAGAGATTTGTGGAATAGATGTCAAAAGTTCTGCGTTACGATAATAAGCTGAAAGTAAGATTTGAAATATTTGATGAATTAGCAAAATAAATTTACCTGCTGAATCTGAGCGTAATATCACGTTTTCAATGCCCCAGCCTTTTAATCGTGTAAGAATATCATGGATAACCGCCCCAACAACTTGAGCATTCTAAAACAAATTCAGTGTTTTTTTTAATTTTATACTCGAGGGAATTATTTAAATTTACCTGCACTTCAAACCCCAGAAAATGAACGATGGTATGCTCCACAATTTGATTATTGATTTTTGCTTTTACATGACAAATATGCCAACTTAGGCCTTTTTTGCCAAAATAATCTCTTTGAGATTCGTTATATTTCTGCGGAAGAAATTTTTGGGCATAATCCATGACCAAAAAAGCATCGCCATTTTTCAGTGAACTTATTATTAGTTTTCTTTGATTTTCACTAAACGCACAGCGAACATAATGGGCTATCATTTTATTTACATTTTCTTTATTATCTTCCATTTCGTCGCGAAATTCTTCCAATTTTTCTATTAAAGGACCATTGTTGTCTTCCTGAGCTGCATTTAAGGATGAAATTATTTATTTTTCCAAATTAGAAATTGCAAGCATTAAATATCCCATTCGCTCCGACCGTAAGCTGTGTTCATGATTTTTTTCATCACCAGCAGAGTTGCATTTTGATTGGAATTCTTTTTTTATGGGGTCTGATAGAGCAAAAGTCCAGCAATTGTCAGCGACTTTCGAATATTCTTTGATATGGATTCGAAAGTCGCCATTGAGGAAATTCAAACCATTTTTTAATCCATTTTTTAGGTCTTTTGCATTTTCATGTTCAATCAAGCTTTCTTTGTACAAATCATCAATTATTGTATCCATACTTTCAAATGCCTTAAAAAAATTTACATTTTGAACTTTTTTTAAAAATAAAATGAATTCTAACCTCTTCTCCTTGTGCTCTAAAGTAATCCACGCAATGAAGCGACATACAAAAAGAAAACATATCAAATGGGTTTTTTTTTTTTTGAGATAAAGAATGCAGTCGTAATCTGATTGTTCATTTGATTTTGTTTTTTTCGTTTAAACAAATATTTATTTACTATTTATTTTTTCATCGTTCCACTGTTTCCTAAAATGTTAGAAAAGGTTGGTAAAAAAGCCACAAAAGCAAGAAACACAAAAAAATATAAAACGTATGAAAAAAGAATGAGCAACCAAAGAAAATTTAAAATATTCCATAGAAAATTCTGAAAAAATTAAATTAAAATTTCAATTAACAGTTTGCTTCTGCTAAAAAGCATAAAAAAGTAGAAAGTTTTATTATCTAATATTTTTTATAAAATCACATTTATTCTTTTGACAAATAAACAATGAAAAAAATAATTCTTCCCCCTTTGTCATTTATCATTTTTTAACGAAACAAAGTATCACTATTTTCAAGTGGCTCTAACTCCATTTTAAATTTGTCAAACATTTAAACTGTTATCAAATTCGGTTTCTACGACCCAAATTACGTCTAGAAATGATGAGTTCAAAAATAAATTTTTGATTTTTAGAATTTTTATTATTTTTTTATCTATCGTGTGCTACTATTAAACTCCTAAAATTCAGGAAAAATAATTCTGTCAAGGAATATTTTTTTTTCTCGATTTGTAAAATCATAAAATAATTTTTTCTACGTTTTTGGATAGATTTTGGAATTTTTACATGTATTTATGATATACTTGTCCATATACCTCATATTGGTGTACTATATTCGTGCTGGAGGGAGGTATACGTATTGCTTTAAAATTTTTTGTTTTTTTCGGTACAAAAATGCAAAAATACATGGAGAATTTTATTCCGTTGAGAAAACTCCCCAAATCGAACTTTACGACATACTTTTCCTTTCGACACTATAATTCATAACCTTTGATAGCGGCATAGTGCTATTTTTATACGGATATCGAAGGTTTGTATCAATTACAATGTTGTTCAGCACATTTTTACGAATCGAATGGTATATAGAACTTTAATGAATAAAACAAAATATAAAATTTTAGAATTATGCTTTTTAGGTTACTGTATCTCCAGAATGAGTATATCTAATGGCAAAACGGCCTCTATTTTCATGATTTTCATAGTAAGAAACCCCTAGGATCGAGTTTTTAGTCCAGAAAAAGCAAAAAAAAATTTTGCTGTTCCGGCTGAAGCTCGATTTTTAAAAAAAATGAGTTATAATAACCACTATATAAGGAACCCAAAATGCATGAAAAAAATCATATTCTTTGCAAATCACAGTTGAGTTGCAAGCATTCAAAGTAAACATGGCTTGGTTGGTTTATCATTGTTTCATTTTGGCTTTTGCCACAATGGCTTTTGGAACTGAATTGGTGGATATTATTGATGATGATATGGCAGGATTTAATAATTTGGTGGATAAATTAAATTTAAAATTTACAAGTGCTAAAGATCTTATCAATCGTTTGAATAATTATCATAAAAGTTTGAATGAAATTCAAAACTTTCAAGCTCAATATCCTGAAGCCACATTTGCAATTAATAAATTTGCTTTATGGTCCAAAGATGAATTACGAGAAGTTAGTTTTTAATATAAATATAAAAAATAATTATAAAAATAATTTAGTTTCTTAATTATACCATTACCACACATAATGAAGAAGATGAGCATAATAGAAATAAGCGAAGTGCTTTAGATCAAACTTGGTCAAATGTCGCTCCCGCAAGCTTTGATTTTCGAACATATAATAAAGTTACCCCAATCAAGGATCAAGGATCGTGTGGTGCATGTTGGGCGTTTACTACGATGGCTGCAGTTGAATCTCAATATCTTCTTCATTTTAATCAAAGCTTGGATTTATCTGAACAACAGTTAGTTTCATGTGATACTGATTGGAATATGGGTTGTTCGGGTGGTAATCCAGGAGTAGCTTTTGAATATGTTGCACAAACAGGTGTTCCTCTTGAAACATGTATGCCTTATCAAGAAACAGATTTAAATGCAGTTAATTGTCAACAATGCTCTTCACCCATATATCACGTTGATGGATATCGATATTATGGAACAAATGAAACCACAATGGCTACATATCTTTATAATTGGGGTCCAGCAGCTTTTGGATTTTATGTTCCTCAAGCTTTTATGTATTATCAAAGTGGAATAATTAATGTTCCTCAAACTCAATGTAATCCAAATGTAAATGTTGGAGCACATGCTATGACAATCGTAGGATATACAGCTGATTATTGGATTGCTAAAAATAGTTGGGGTCCATCATGGGGTGAAAATGGTTATGTTCGAATTAAGCGTGGCGTAGATTTTTGTAGTATGACTATGGATGTTTCGGCTCCATACATTAATACTCCAACTACAGTAAATGTTGCAGGGACAACTACTCCTCCACCAACTACAAAAGTTACAACTCCATTGATTACTACAACTGGTCCAGTGAAACCAATAAATTGTGCAGGACCCATTGATTTAGTTTTTGTTATTGATGGTTCTGATACAATGACTGCAAGCCGATTTAACACAGTTAAATCCCAATTAGCTTCAGCCGAGTTTGGTAAAGAAATTCTTTGATCTATTTTTGTCGCTTTTGTGATAGTTCAAAAATAAAAAAAAGAATAATGTTATAGGTCAAGTTAAAAATTTTATCATAAATTGTGTTTTAATTTTGGTTTATTCTTTTTTTAAAATTCTTATTTGTTGAGAACGAAATAATTTTACAAAAACTAATACTACCATATGTGCTAGTGTCGATTTTCTTACTTTGAGTTCCTTTTTTTCACAGAATTAATATAATATTTGCTTCTTTTAATTAACGTCATTCAGCGACCATTTATTAGCAAAGAGGTAAGTTTTCTTAATAACATTTTTTGATGTTTCCCATGGCCAGAATTCTATAAAGATAAAATGTATGTTTGACAATTGCTATTTGTCTTCTTGGAAATAATTATTTTTGCTGAAATTAAATAAAAATGGAAATAAATTTATTTAAGGCTTATTTGCTTACTGGTGCGATTCATTAGTTTAATTTAAAAAAATTATTTGTTGCTTCTTTTATAGTTTCTAAAAGTTTAACAATGGTATAATTATTATTTTCTGCTGTAAGGATAATACAACCTATTTATTTCAGTCTCTTCAATATTTTGTTTAAAAAAAATAATAATGTCGGATAATTCTTTGATATCAAATGAATTCCCAAGTCTGACAACTTTTTATTATTACTATACGTTTGTTACTCTAATTTTATGTTGGTGCATAGCTCCGATTTTATTTTATGTAATTTTTACAAAATCCAAAAATCTTGGAAAATTTAAATGGTTAATTTTTAATTATTCTTTTTGGAGCTTATGTTTTACATCGTTGATAGGATTAGTGAAGCCTTTATTTTTGGCTCCTGCCGCAGCAGGGTTTCAAATTGGAATATTTCGAGATCTTGGTGATTATCTAAATACCGTGGTTGCAGTAATTTTATGTTTAATTTTTTGTGGAAATTCTTTTATCGGGTTATCTTTAACTTTGGCATATCGATATTTGATTGTTTTTCCAAGTCCATTAAAAAAATGGTTTACTTTGAAAAATGTTTTTTTGTTGACTATTTTGTTGCCTTCTTTTTTATATTTACTTATTATTTTGGTTTTTCTTCATTTAACTGAAATGTCAAATGAAACAATTCGAATATGGGCAAAAAATTATGATGAAAACTTTGAAATTTATTTTTCTGAAAAAACTTTAATTTTCGCCCCTCATTCTTCTATCGATATTGCAACCAAAGTGGCTTTGTTTAGTTTTTTTCTCGGAATTGTATTATTTATTTTTATATTAATTTTTCTTCGATATCAAATGATAAATCATAAATCTAAAATGATTTCGAAGACAAGTAAAAGTTTAATTTTATCTTCTTTCGTCCAAATTTTTCTGGCTTCTGTATTCTTTTTAATTCCATGTGGAATATTTATGGCGGTTCTCTCATTTCAAATACCCAATACAACTTCTTTGATTATTGTATTATTTTGTTTTGCTTCAAGTCATTGCTTCTTTGATTTTGTGGCAACTCTCTATTTTATTATTCCATATCGAAATTATTTAATTAACTTTTTTAAAAGTAAAACGCCTCGAAGAAAATCTATTTCCACTGTTATTCCTGGTACCATTAAGCACCAAATAAATTAGCATTAAAAGGAAAAAATTAATTATTGTTTTAATTTAAAAAACTTTAGCGTCAAAATTGTGTTTTAAAGTGTGAAACCTAATGCAATTAATAAAAAATTTTTTATTTAATTAAAGTTTTTTTTTCTAAAAATAAATTTTGTAAAAAATGTTTAAAGAGTTTAAATTAGAATAACAGTTTTTAAGTTTTGTTGACAAACTCCACAGAGTATATCAAAGAAAGAAAATAATTTATTGTTTGCGTTTAATTATTTAAAAAAAATCAGATTTCTGACAAACTTTGTAGTTTCTTCAAAAGTTTATTGTTTGCAAACAAAGTTTAAAAAAATGGAATAACACACAATCTACAAACACGGAAGAAGAATCAAAGGGTGCACCTTTTTTTAATTCATTGAAATAGGGTATTGAAACACAAAAAGAGTATAAAAAGAGAAATGATAAATAAGACAGAATAAAGAAAATTACCTTGTTTTTTCTTTAATATTTTGTTTTAAATTTTTTTCTTTTAAATTTTATGAATTATGTCGCTCACTGAAGCAGGTATGTTTGTTTCAATTCTTTTTGGAGATCTTGTGACTTTAGAAAATCGCGGTATTAGACTGGTTCTCTTGAAAAAAATTGAGATCTATGGAAAAAAATAACCAATTCATCCATTATTATTTTTCTTTTTTATGTTTACATCTTTCATTCCAGACGCCGATAAACTTATTCATCAAATTCAAGATGATTGCGATAAACTTTGGCATGCAAAGGATGCAAAAGGCATCGCAAGTTTTTATCATCCTGATGCCGTTTTTATTTGTAAAGGCAAATGGGCTGCTTATGGAAGGGAAGGTAAGCAAAAAAAAAAAAAAAAAAACAGATATTAAAATTATTTTTGCGCGATTTATCATGATATTTTTGAAATCTAAAAAATTATGGTCACAATTTATAGTACATAGATTTACAATAACAAAAAATGAACTAAAATTTTTTTTAATTATCATTAATTTATTATAAGTATATTTAGCCATTTAATAAAACTTTTTCTATGTAAATGTGTCAAAATAAATATAAATTGTAATATTAACTATTTTCTTTCTAAAATTCTTCGTTAAAATTAGAAAAAACAATGATGAATTTTCATTTTTCTTTAGTGTTTATTTCAACGGTAAAAAAGCTTCATTACATATTTACTTGCATTCAACTTCTATCAGATCGCAATATTGTAAATATGTACAATTGTGTTCGGATTTGACATAAAATTGGAACTACATATATTTTCATTTTTTTATGTCATCAAATTTCAGAAAGTTTTAAACCTATTAGTAATTTTTTAGTTTTTATATTTTTTAATCTGTGCAAATACACGTCCTGTGGCATCTGTGACAAATGCATTTTGGTTCGAGGCATCCAAATCTTTTCCATTGGCTTCTCTGATTTAACAGCCGCTCAATCTCAAGCAATTTCTGCAAATCCCGCTAAATCATACACAACCACTTGAGCAAATTTGGCTTCCGTAATCAAAACCATTTGCTCTTTAAAATAAATCATTTTTAATAAATGAATTTAATGTTCGGTAAAACTTATTAATAAAATTAAAATAATTTTGATGCAAGCAACTTTTATTTATTTTATGTTTTCACTTTTTCCAAACTTGATAAAACTGCTAAAGAAAGTTTTCAATTTATTTGTACTTTCCAAGTTAATAAAATTATATCTCCAAAATTATAATAATTCTTAAACAATATTCCTTATAAAAAGCTGGTCGAAAACTTCTATCAAAATATGTAAAAAAATGTTTGCAGAAAATATTTTTTTTATTTTGAAATTTTTGTTTTAGAAAAGACATCAAAAAAGGTCATTTTTGTGAAGCCTTTTTTTATTATTTCGACTGAATGAAAGGTTTTTAAAATTTTCGAATTTTTTATATCTTTATTTATTAACAAAAAATCGTTTGAAAATACAACAATATAAAATTAAAAAATCAAACAATTTTGCAACTTTTAATAAACGTGAACAGAAGGTTTTTTCTTTTCAAGTTTTACCCATCTTTTTACAAGATTTTTCAGTTCGTTGTCTATACGTTTAATATTTTGTGGATCTTCGCGATGAAAATTGTAATGAAAAATAGCAACAGGAGCAGCATTTTTTCTGATAAATGTAAATAAAATTTTTGCATCAATTTTTTCATATATTTCTCGCACTTTCAATTCAAATGATTCTATTTTATTTAAAAATTTGATGGAATTGAGTTTTTCCAATTTTTCGTTTGAAAACATTTCGTATTCGTTATCGTAGGAAAAACATCTAACGCTTGGAATTTTCTTAAGAATATATTCGATTGGGACTGCCTCGCCATCTTCATCTTCAACATTTGCATATTTCATTTCAAATTCTTCTATTTTATTATTTTCCATCAAAAAGTCGAAGTCATTCAACGAACAAGTTGTCATACAAATTTTTAATTCTGTCAAATTACAACGATAGATATAAGGTCTTAAATATGAAAAGGGAATATTGCATTCTATTTTCTTAATCCAATATTGATTTTTTGTTTTTCCAAGAGGAAAATAAAAATCAGAGAAGTCGCCAAAACAACTGAGAGAATTTTCCCCATCATAATAAAGAAGGTTATGAATGTATATAATTCGTTTTTTACCAAAAAAATATTTGCAGGTTTGTCGAAGCTTTGTAAGTCCTTTGGCGGAGGATGGAGATTCTGTGATGTAAGAAACAACTGAGAATGGAAGGGAGAAATTTTGTTGTCTGGGAGAATTAAAAGTATAGAATTTGGTAGAACTAGCATCCATTTTGTTTTATATGAGGGAAATAGCTAAATAAAAAAAATAAAAAAATGAGAGATAAAAAATCTGGAATCGCAACTTTTGAAAAAGAAAGTTGAAGAAATTTCAAAAAAAAATGAAAAGATAATTTTGGCATTTGCACCAACAATGGCACTGAAATGTGTGAAAATATTTGTTTGGTTATTGCTGGGAGTACAAATGATAAATAATAATGAGCTTTGGAACAAACTACTCAAACACACATTGGCAGAGCATGCGACCTTTAGTAGATCTTTTCACCAAATTACGAAAAAGCTATTCCAAATTTGCTTTATTTTATTTTTTCATATGACCAAACAAATGAAAAAAAGCTAACAAATAAATCTTTCACACTGGCAAAGAATTTGGCACTATAAATTTACTAACTTTTAAAAGAATTGATGTTATAAAAAATGTTAAATTTTGGAAAAAAGTAAATTACTTTTGTTTTTTCTTTGCAAAGAAAATGGTTTTTTCCTTTTTTCCATCATTTAAAACAATTTGAACACAACGAAAAAAACGAAGAAAAAAATTATTTTCGCAACAAAAAATAATGATCGCGTGCACTGAAACAGTATAAAAATGATTACCATGCGCATCATTAAATTTCATTAAAAAAAAAGGCTCTCAAAGTCAAATACAGCCAGCAAAATGGAAATTTTTTAAAACGTTTGCAAAAAAAGTAAAGTTTTTCTTTTTCATATTTCAGAGTTTATTCTCATTTTTTTAATGCATCAAAGATTCTTACTTAAAAATATAAGAAGTTTTTTCCAATAATATTTTTTATCAAGATTTCGAAAACTTTTTAACTTTTTCAGCTGACTCAACGAAAATTATGAAATTTAATTGCATTTTTATAGTTTAAAAAATTTAGTAGTTGCTGTTAATACTTTAAAGTTCTGTTTTACACCTGTCTAGAAAAATAAAAGCCCAAAGCCTAATTTCATCGAAAAAAATGTGTTTAGGTTTTTCATTTTTCAAAAAAAATGAAAATGAAAATGTAAAAAAATATGTATGAAAAAAATATATCAAATGTTTCGCTTCCTCCAGAATGGCTACTGAATATTTATTTTTGGTATTCCCATTTAACTTTGGCAATAACTTGGCTCATCACACCTTTATTACTTTATGTGGTTTTTAAAGAATCAAAAAATATGAAAGCTTTTAAATGGTTAATTTTGAATCATTCATTTTGGTGTTTGGCTTTTGAAACGCTTTTTGCTACAGTGAAACCTATATTTTTTGGACCTGCAATCGCTGGATTCCCACTGGGGTTTTTAAGAAACGGAAATTTTCGTTCTTCAGCTATCTTGGCTTTAGTTGGGTTGTCATGTTGCACAAATAGTATTACAGCTTTAATTGCAACTTTATTAAGTCGATATCTCCTTGCATTTCCTTTGGGATTGGCAAATGTTCTGCCAGGAAGATTGTCATTATTTAATTCAATAATTTCATGGTTTTTCTCTAAATTTCTTAGTTTAAAATTTTTTGTTTTTATTACTGTATTCTTGACTGTCGCTGTTTATGGAGTTTTGGGAGTAATATTTTATTTAAGTTTAAATATTGACGAAGAAACTGTTCGAGCTTGGGCGATTGAATATGATCCATTTTTTCAAAATTTCACCGAACCTGGATTCTTTTTTGTTCCACATGAATATGCAGATTTCGCATTATCCATTATTTTGTTTTTATTCGCCTTATTATTTATAGGAGCAATAATTTTGTCAGCATTTTTTATTTATCTTGTAAAATCACGAAAAACTTTATCCGTTGCAAAGTTGCAGAGATCATTGATAATAAGTTGCATAGCACAAATATGGTTATTATGCATATTTTTATGTACCCCAGTTATTATGTTTTTATGCGCATTTTATTTTCAAATTCCTCATTCGGGTTCGAGTTTTTTGATATTTTATTTTTTTGTTGTCACTCATTCGTTGCTGGAATTTATTTCAACTTTATACTTTGTTTCACCATATCGAAGAAGGGTTGTAAAGTTATTTTATTCTGTTTTGTCATATTCCAACGTTCATCATCGACAAGCCCTAGTTACGGTAATCGAAATAAAATCAAGGAAATTCTAGTCACTTTTTTCACCTGCAATGAAAGCCTAGTCATTCATGTACCGTATATATAAGCATATGCACTTTATTGATTAATTTTTAACCTTTTAAAGCAAATAATAAATTTCTTAACCGATTTATGAAACGACTGTATGACAGCCGAATTATTTATGCATAAAAAGAAAAGGTATTAAAATTGAATTTAAAAAATAGTCGAATTTTTTTCACCTGTGTTAAGCTATAAGCTAATACATAATATAATATTTTTTTATCCTGCAAATTCACATAACTAGAAAAAAATCGTTGACAAATATATTGAACACATTATGAAATAAACGAAACCAAAAAAAAATTTTTTAAACAAGAAATAAAACTTTTATATAAACAAAAAACGTCAAATACTACATAAAATAAATTTAAAAAATATATATTTAAAATGCAATTTCTTTAAACAATGTATCAGCGATTATTTTAATGTAATTACTCTAGTACTTGATTGACTCATTTTTAAAGTAATAGTTTTCTGAACTTTTTTTGGGTTTCGTATTAAAGAAAAAATGAATTTGACAAATTTTATTATAGCTTCTCGATATCCAGTCATAATAAATAAAACTAAAAGAGCTTCAATAAGTATCCGAAATTGAATAATCATTTGATACGAATGTGCAGCTCTTAATCCCTGTTCACCAAATATCATAGGAAGTCTTAAATCAAGATAACCTGGATAATTTTTTATATCGAGAGTGTAAGGGGCGCCACTGTCTAAAAAATCGATACCCAATTTAGAAAATGTATCCTCCAAAGTGGCATAAAATCCAAGTAAAAATACAAAAGCATTGATAAAAGTTTGTAAAATAATAACACCAGATATTCGTAAAGAGCTAATAAAATCTCTTCGATTATGTTTTAGCTGAAATAAGGCTTGTTTCGCTATTCGTAAAATTATTAATAATGTGATCATAATAGAAATTAGTGCAAGCAGAGTAGGTTTTAGCGATTCTAACCATAGTAAAATATCATAAAAATTGCTTAAAAGTCGCCAATGAAAATCAGCTTTTTGTTCTGCATAACAAGCTTTATATGTGACATTTCGAAGTTCACAATCTTCATTTAAAACACTTTCTCGTTCATCCAAAAAATAATAATTTAGCACATATAGACCAGATAAAAGTATATTAAGAAAATTAAAAATAAATATAATATAAAATACGCGTCGTTTCATAGTTAATCTTTCATATAACATCATAAAATATAATGCAATAAAACGCGATAATGTGAGAGGGACCAATGCTGTGTAACTGTTATTTTGCAATATTTTTAGAATAAATGTATCTAAATAATATAAATCCAAGGTGTCAGAATAATTAATGGAATAATAAAAACATGTGGGTTTAGCGTTCCCAGTAACATATTGCTTTACATAATTTGAGCAGCTATAGTCATAGCTTATAAGTAAATCCCAAATTGCTTGATTTAGAATAAACCATCGATAACTTTCTTTGATTCCACCAAAAATTGATATAAAAATTATGAGAGCTATAAAAGCCATGCAAAAATAGCCAAAATTATTTAACCATAATGTTGCAGTAAAATTCATTAAAGAACACGTAAGTTCAGGGGTTTCACGTTCTGAATATTCATCCCATATATGTTTGCCATAAACAAAACATACAAAAGTTTCATTCTTAACGTCAACCATGATTTTTAACAATAATAAATTCACAAGTTATTTTTCTATTTTTGTACTACTGTTTTTTTTTATTATTTGTCCGCCTATTTTTTAAATCTCATAGATTTGTAGTCAAAGATGCTAATTTTCTTTTAAATGTTCCCAGTATCATCACCGTATATTTCATAGCCTTGAACTTTTTTATAAAAGCATGAGTGTAGGGAACTTAGACATCAAGACTTTGTTAAAAGTGCCAGTTAAATTACAAATTAGCAGTTTTAATAATGGTTAAAGCAATATTAAAAAGTAAATGTATTTTTATGGAAAATTATGATCTTTGTTTAAAACATGGAAGTGCATATTATAATAATGTTATGGTATTTTAATTATTGTCCCATTTATTTAATGCCCACTTTTTTTCATTTCATCAAAAATGTAGCCAAAAAACAACGATTTCATTTTACCGACAAAGTATACACCAAACAAAAAAGAAAAAAACCTTTTTGTTTTTATACAATAATATTTCTAAATGAAATTTAAAGAAAATATTAGTAAACAAAGCTTTTGCTTATTCGATAAATTTTCTAGGTTATAACTATAGATAACTTTAAAATAAAGACGTTTAAAAATCGTAGGTAAGTACATTGGTCGCCAAAGGGATCAGTTTTCCGATTTTTTATATACAGATATATGAAAAAAATGTTTTGAATTAAAAAATCGTACAACAGTAAACAGTTTCTTCCTTCATTTAAAAATAATTAAATACACTTAATTCAAGAAAATCCTCAATCATTAGAAGACCAAAAAAATTTAGTTCACTATGAAATCGGTGTGATTCGATTTTTAAAACATCGCAGTTATTTATATCAACAAAAAAAAGATTTGCTAATTCACTTGAATATTTACCCTATCAGCTTCCTTACTTTTATTTTAGGCAAATGAAAGCCCAGTCATGTACCGTATATATAAAAATGCATTTTATTGACTAATTTATAATCTTTTTAAGCAAATAATAAATTTCTTAATCGATTAATGAAACGAATGCATGACAACAGAATTAATTATGCATAAAAAGAAAGGTATTAAAATTTAATACAAAAAATAGTCAGAAATTCTGCATCTTTGTTAAGCTATTAGCTAATACATATAATAATATTTTTTAATTCTGCACATAACTACGAAAAAATTGTTGATTAACATATTCAACATTTTGAAATAAACGAAACCAAAAAAAAATTTTAAACAAGAAATAAAACTTTTATATAAACAAAAAACGTCAAATACTACATAAAATAAATTTAAAAAATATATATTTAAAATGCAATTTCTTTAAACAATGTATCAGCGATTATTTTAATGTAATTACTCTAGTACTTGATTGACTAATTTTTAAAGTAATTGTTTTCTGAACTTTTTTTGGGTTTCTTATTAAGTAATAAATAAATTTGACAAATTTTACTATAGCCTCACGATATCCAGTCATAATTAACAAAACTAAAAAGGCTTCAATAAGTATACGAAATTGTGCAATCATTTGAAGAGAATATGAGGAACTTAATCCCTGTTCACCGAACAACAAAGACACTCTCAAGTCAATATAACCAGGATAGTTCTTTATATCTAGACTATCAGGACTATTGCTTGGGAGGTAATTAACATTTAATTCATAAAAAATCGTCTCCAAGTGGCCGTAAAATCCAAGAGAGAATACAAAAACATTGATAAGCGTTTGTAAAACAATGACACAAGAAATCCTTAAAGAAGCAATAAAATCCCTCCGATTATGTTTTAACTGGAAAAGTGCTTGTTTTCCTACCCGGAAAATTATCAAAAGGGTAGCTATTATTGAAATAAAAACATATATAGTAGGTTTTAATTGAGCTTCCCACCATAAAATATCGTCAAAACAACTTAAAAGTCGCCAATGAAAATCAGCGTTTAATTCGGATAAACAAGTTTTGTATGTACCATTTCGGAGTTCACATTGCTCAAAAATGGCATCTTCTCTTTGATCTATAAAACAAGAACATTGGGGCCTTACCTTCGGTAAGTCCCTCAAACTAAACATACAAACAAACAATCTTCGAAACCGTTACATTTTTACAATCAAAACGTGGACATTTTACACATTAAGGTATTTTTTGAGAACCCTAGAGAGTAGACCTGCTTTTAGGAATTCTAAAAAATTATCAAAGGGGAGATTATGTGCTTTTTTAGAGGGTGCAAAATTGGAAAAAAATAGAGTGCCCAAACACCCATGCGTGTCTACAACAATACAATTAAAATAAACAACATTGTCCATGGCCTTACAGGCTTACATTTTATTTTTCATGGTAAATTTTGGAGCCCTGCCTACGGCAGACCTCCTAAATTTTACAAAAAAATCTTCTCCAATAATCAACGGTTTCCTGGGCCATGCATTTCCATATCTCTCATATTCGGCTACATCTTAACCACTTCGAGGTCCATTCCATAGGTCTAATTACACATGGGCCCTTCAGGCCCCAAAACACATTTCAACCCAAAAACAACCAAATATCGAACCAAACATAATCAAACAATCACCCGAAAATCATTAAATATCAACCCGAAAACCATCTTACATCTCACCAAAAACAACTAAACATTCACCCAAAAACAACTAAATATCCACCCAAATATTATAAAAAAAATGTGCCGAACGCTTACATGTTTACAACAATGCAATTACAATAAACAACAGGGCCCTTCGGCCAACATTCCATTTTCATGGTTAATTTTGGAGCTCTGCCTTCGGCAGACCTTCAAAATTTACGATATAAATCGTCTCCAATTAACGACGGTTTCTCTGGGCCACGATTTTCATATATCTCATAGTCGGATATATCTTGACATCTTCGGGGTTCATTCATCAAAATATTTATAGTAAAATTTTTTAGAGTCAGAATAATTATTAGAATAATAAAAACATGTGTGTTTTCCGATTCCAGTAACATATTGCTTTACATAATTTGAGCAGCTATAGTCATAGCTTATAAGTAAATCCCATAAAGCTTGGTTCAAAATAAACCAGCGATAACTTTATTTGATTCCGCCTAAAATTGAGATAAAAATAACTAAACCCAAAAAAGCCATGCAAATATATCCAAAATTATTTAACCATAATGTTGCAGTAAAGTTCATTAAAGAACATGTTATTTCAGGGTATTCTTTGTTCGAGAACTCTTGTACAATATGTTTACCGAATAAATAACAAAGAAATGTTTCATTATTTTTTCCTGCCATTTTTTTTGTTGCAATAATAAAAAGCCAAACAATATTTTTTCTCTTTTATACGGTTTTTTTCTTTCCAAAACAAGCCCACATAGTTTATTAACGCTGATATTAAGGGCTATACTTAAAGAGGCTAATTTTCTTTTAATAGCCCCATGATCTATGAAGCAAGCTGGCTTCATAACCATTAATTTTTTAATATCCATTATATTTAGGCAACAAAAACAATTTATGTATAACTTTGCAAAAAGTGCCACTTAAATTACAAATTTGCAGTTAAGACGGTAGGTAGTTAAGACTAAAAGCAGTAATACATAAAAATAAAGTATACTTATTAAAAAATAAATTACAAAATTTATTTGAAAAAATGAAAGCACGGTTTAATGACATTTTTTGTTATTGGTTATTATTCTCATTTACGCCCCTCTTATTTTTGCATTTCTTTTGATCAACAACACAAGTTGGAATAATTTTTGCAAAATATCGCGATTCTCTAAGAATATATTCTTGCTTTTTACAAAGAAAACATATAAAATGGAAAATCTAAAATAAATTTTCCCTAATAAAAATTATTGAAAAGTTTATTAATTTTAACCTTTTGTTAGAATAATGTTATTTGTGCAGCATAGAATTTATAAAAAAAATATGCATATTTAATATTCACAAAACTCAAACTAGATTATTTGAATTTTACTCTTATTTTTCGATTGATTTCGTTATTTTTTTTTCAAAAACAGATGTTTTTTGTTTTTATTTTTTAGTTATCTAATTAGCCTAAGTAAATACTGTAATAGAAAAAATTATGTTTTGCTTTTTCTGTTTACAGAAAAAATAACAGAAGTGTGACACTAATTTAATATTAAAATAAAGTATATTAAAAAAAGTTTTCGCATTTAAGAATCGAAGGTTAAAAAGCATATTAATTATTTATATAACACTTTCTTCTTTTTTCGACTTTTACTCTAATGTAATAAAGTTTTTTGCTCATTTTTGTGTTACCTACTCCAAAGCTTTTTGCTTTTTGGTAAAGCAGAAAATAGATTTTTTGAAGTGGCATAGTTCACTAAATGTTTTTAAATTTTATTCGGAAGTGAAAAAAAATTTTGTAAAAGAATTTCTTCTAATGTCTCAGTTTTTTGATTCTACGATTTTTGAATTCGATGATTTATATAATCCATCTTTAAATCAATTATACTCTGTTTATTGGGATGTCACATTAATTATTACCACTCTATTTTTTATTGTAATGCTTTACGTAATTATAACTAAATCTTCCAAAAGTTTTGGATCTTACAAATGGTATTTATGCCATCAACTTTTTTGGAGTTATGCATTTGATTTGCATATGAGTTTATGGAAGCCTGTGCCATTATGGCCATTTTATATTGGATTTTCAGCTGGGTTTTATCGAAATTTTACAGGAATGTATTCTTATATTCCAATGATTTTAATGATTTTCACTTCGGTCGGACTTGGTTTTTCAATATTTTTATCTACTATTCATCGCTATGTTCATGCAACACCTCTCTCAACTTTTTTCAAACTTTATTATATTCTTTCTTTTCGATTTCTCCTTTATTTTATTATTTTTATTGTTCTTGAAGCTCTACTTTGTATTCCATTGATATTATTTATTCCTGATAGTGACTATCTAAAAAATTCATTAATTGCTCAAAATTTTGCTTTTCAAGAAATTGTTACTTTGGAACCTTCATTATTTGGTTATGATCGAGAACATAATGGCAATGTTTTTATAATTGTTATGATTGGAATTATTGTTGTTTTAATTTTAACAATAATTTCAATTATTTGTCTTTATTTTAATTTTCTGAGAATTATTCGAAATAATAAAGCCACTATGAGTGCAACAACGATTAGAGTTCAGGTAAAAATTTAATTTTCTTTTTTAAAAACTCTCGTGCAGCAAAACACTTTTTTAGGCAATGTTATTTCGAGCTTTATGCATTCAAATGTTTTTTGCTGTTATTTTGTTACTTCTTCCAATCACTGCTGCAGTAACCTTATCAATATTTGGATTTAAATGGGTTCCAAAATTTTCAATTTGTGCTATAATGATTACAGCGATACATACTTTATTCGATTTTACTGCAATTATTTACAGTGTTAAATGTTATCGAATGTTTTTTTATGGAAAATATTTATACCTTTTGAGAAAATTAGGAATGAATCCAACGAAATATACGTCAACTTTATTTCTTACTATCACGCCTACTGTTTGGCCTTTAAAAAGATAAAATTTGAAATTTTGTCAAAATTAATAAAATTTAATAAATTATTTTTATCTTGTTTTGTTACACAAACTTTGCAAAAGCATTAAAGATCAAAAATGGTTAACAACCATCTATTCGCCAAAAAAAAAAAGAAGTTTATTATTTGCAATGAAATGTATGCGCCGCTATTGCGCATGTGTTTAGCTTTTTTTTAAATTTTTTGCCGCCAAAATTGGGTCAAATTTCAATCAATCAACTGTTTATGCATCTTAAGGTATTATGGCGCCTTTTTTTTCTTTTCATACTTGCCATCCTAAAACCATCGTTCAAAAAAAATGCAGAGAAAAATTTGATCTGCATTCGCCAAAAACAAGTCAAGAGGCATTAAAAATTATTTCCAACACTTTTTTTGTTCATAAAGTTTGAGAAAAATATACGTGTTTTACTTTTTTTTGTTAATCAATGTTAGTCAAAAACAACTTTAGTTTAATAGTTCTTTCTTTTTTAGATTTTAACTTTTGAAAGATATATTCAGATTATGGAGTTTATAAAACTGAATGATAATCAACAAATTGCATATTTTGGTGAATGTAAAATTACAGTGAATACTATTTTAAAGCAATTAATTATTATTCCTAATGATGACGGTGAGATTAAAAATTTAATTAAAACGATCTTCTAAAAAGATGATTTCAGAATTAAAAGAGGTGAAAGTGAAATTTCAACAAAATTTTGTTCAAATATCCGTAAGTTATTTGTACTTCATTTTGTTCCAAAGTTGACTAACATCGTAAACTTCGGTTGTCTTTTCAGAATATATTCTTAATTCTCGTGGAAAATAAAGATATCCCATTTATTGTTTTAGTTTTTCCAAATGAAGAGAAAGGTAAAAAGGTTTTTGAAGTTATTCAGAAATTCAAGGTAATTGATGATATATGTAAGAATAATTTAACTCGAAATTGAGTAAATTTTTAGGAAACTCCAACGACGCCTCCTTTTGATGAAGAAATGATTTTGCAAAGATTTCTCTCACCTATTCTAAATCAAATTCATGGAAATGAGGCATTTGAATTACAAATGAAAAATTTTATTAACTCCATGCAAAATCTTTTGCAAACGAAAAAAACAGTTATCGGCGATCAAAAACATTTCTTTGATGAAAATAATCTCGTAGTTGAAAGAGAAGAAAATGGCATAAATATTTTTGATTCAGCTTCTATGTTTGTCGTCAAAGAAGAAGTTAACAATACAACGCCACCTGAGGAAACGCAGTATGTTATAATATGAAAAAGTTTCAAATCAATTTAAACTCCAATTTTTAGAAAAAGCCCTCAAAATGTAAGCTATAAAAATTTTAATGAAAATGAAACGGACAGTGATTTTGATATTTCTGATTTTAACGATGAAAGTGGTGTTGAATTTAGCTCGGGTGATTCCGATTTTGAAAGGTTTGATAATTTTTAACACTTTAAATCTACATTAAACCGTTTTTAGTTTACCGAATAAAAAGCCTCGAATGCAACATCCATGGGAAAATGCAAATTCAAAGAAAAAATACAATTATGGAAAAATTGTTAAAAAACCAAATTTTGAATTTGTCAAACGGCGATATCATGGGAGATTATTACAAAAGCTTATAATATTTTGTGAAAATGATAGATCCTTATGTTATGAGTATAGCCGATGCAACAAATCGGGTGATTACTATTATTGCTTTGAATGTAAATATAGCCATCAAATTAGTGTTTTTGCAAGGTTTTTTCATGACAAAACAAATGGAGATTATGTGTTGCAGTTAAAGCATAAAGAACACGCATGCGAACCTATAAACTACCAACCCGAAGATTTAACGTCAAATTTAGTTTATTCCGCTGATTTTACAATTGATTCTTTTATTCATAAAAAACGAAAAATTCAAAGGTTAATTATCTTTGATTCATATGACAGAAATTTATGCAATATTTACCATCATACATATAATCAAGGTTTGGAATATTATTCTTGCAGGGAATGTTTGAAACAATCAAAATATAATTATGCAAAATTACTAAAAAATAATGAAAATGAAACTTATGTAGAATTATCGAAAGAGCCACACGTTTGTTACCTTCAGCCATATATTCCATCAATAGTCAAAACTGTCAAAAAACCAAATTTTCTGATTGAAGATTTTGATGCCTCTGGTGGAATTAAGAAAAAACGTTTAATAATTTTTGATCAAAATGATAAAACACTATGTTATAGTTTATATTTTGTAAAAAAGGATAGTATCTTTCTATGTTCATATTGTCAAAATTTACAAACCCGTGTGACGGCAAGATTGCGACACAGTGATGATGGTGAGGATTATATTGAAATGGATGAGCATGTATGTAAACCAAAAAACTATAAAACTAATTCCGTGAAAATAGTAAAGTCTCCAAATTTTATTTTAAACGATCATTTTACCAATAAACTAAAGACTTTAATTGTTTGTGATCCTGCAAGCATGGATAAAACTTACGAATATTCCTATAAATCCTGTTTTAAAAAATTTTATTGCAAGAAATGTTATCGAATGAAGAAATTGATCTCAGCTAAAGTAATTGAAGATGAAAATGGTCAAGCTTATGTTGAACTAAGTCCAAATGAGCATATTTGCCAAAATAAAACTAAAGAAATTAATTCAAATAATAGGACGATGTAAGTAACTTTTTTTTTGGATTTTTCCTTATAAAAATTTATTTAGTGAATCTCTCAAAAAGCTCAGAGTCTGCCAAAAAAATGATGGAACCATGTAAGTAATTTTTTTACAATCTATCTTAAAAAAATTTTATTTAGTGAATCCATCAAAAAGCTCAGAGTTCATCAACGGCCTCCTGATGAAGCGAAACATTTTATCAGAAAATTCAGCTATGAATTAATATATTACATGTATTACGGTGTTGCAAGATCTATATTAATTATTTTTACAAATGATGATAAATCACTTTGTCATGAATATCGATGGAATGGGGATTGTGGAATATATATATGTGCAGGATGTATTAATCAAAGACCAAGTAAAACCGTGAGTGCCAAAGTTGTTCAAGAAGTTGATAAAGAAGAACATATTGAATTTGGAAAAGGCGAACATATTTGTCAACCAGATATGTATAAACCTGAAAAATTTAAAAACACTATTCCTATTTATAAACCGCATTATGAAATTGGAGAAAAAGTTGAAAATGGAATTAACAAAAAATATTTAATTATATTTAAAGATGCTGATAAAAAATTATATTATGAGTTTCGTTGGGCTACTACTAACAAATATTATATGTGTTCTGTTTGTTCTGGCCTTACACCATCTCGTCAAGTTCATGCAAAAGTGTTCCAAGAAAATACAGAACAAGAATATATTGAAATCTGTGCCACTAAACATTCATGTCAAGCTAAAGAATATGATGCTGAAAAATTAAAAGGTCACAAAATTATTCTCGAACCTGATTATAAAATTTTACAACGACAATCGCGAGGAAAATTAGTTGATAGACTTGTTATCTTTGAAGAAAATGACAAAAGTTTGTGTCATGAATATAGCTTATTTGGAAAATACTTTTATTGTCTTGAATGCAAAAACAAGCATAAAATCACTATTCTTGCTCAACTTTTCAAAAATGAAACAAAAGGGGATTATATAGAATTGAAACGAAAGGAACACATTTGCAAGCCAAAAAAATTCGATCCAGATGGTTATTCAACATGTCTCCGAATTCTGAAATCATCTGATTTTGCTATACACAAACATCCAAATTGCGAGGATACTAAAACGTTGGTAGTCAATCACCCTACTAATAAAGATTTATGTTATCCATATCGATATAGTAGCCGTAATAAGCAATATATGTGCAAAAATTGTGATAAGCTTCACAAATATATTTTTGCTAATATTCGTGATACAGACGATAAAATTTCTGTAGAACTTGGACCGGGTGATCATATATGTGAACCTGAACCAGCTGGACATGAAATAAATTCCTCAAATTTTGAAGTTCAATATGGCGAAGACAATCAAATTAAAAAATTAATTATTTTTGATTCAAACAATAAAAATGTATGTTATCATTTCTTTCTCCGTTATGGAAATGTTGTTTATCGCTGTCGAGAATGCTTTAGATTGAAAAAGACCGTTTTTGCTAAATTGTATGAAAAAGAAAATGGTGAACTTTTTATTAAAATGCGAAATGAAATACATGTTTGCAAACCAATTAAACGAACTATCAAAAAATAATGTATTATTTTTACTTTTTTTTAATCAATCTTATTTTTTCTATATAAAAGAGTTTATAATTAATTGCTCGCGTTTCGTCTGTTTCTTGTTTTAGTTTCATAGCATTGATAAATAAATATTTTATTGATTATTAAAAAAAACTCGAATATACAGCAAATATTTATTTATTTTATCAAAAATATTTTTGTTATAAAATTTATAACCCACCAAAGACCTTTTGTTATCAATTTTTGAGGCAGGATAAAACACCTTACTAAATAACTAAACATTTATTTTTTCAAGGAAATTATCTTAGAATTTTTGAATAAATCTAGCTTTTTGTTTAATAAAAAAAGAAAAACAGCGTAATAATAAATACACAAAAAGCCGAAATTTTTAAACATACTTTTAAAATTAGGTCGAAATTAATGAATAATTCCAATTAAAATCTTACAACATTGGGGTACGGGAATTTTTTTTCTGTGTTTGCAGTCCCATCTTCTCATCATGGGCATGGTAGGAAAATCAAGTTAGGCAAACCAATATTTTTATTTTTATGATGAGAAGTTTTTTTAAATTTTATTTTTCAATTAAAATTGAGAATAGTCTATAGTCAATATAAAATTTTAATTTGGATTTTTTATAACTTTATTTATGGAAAAAATGCATTTCTTTAAAGCCAATAATTTAATTTGAACATTTAGAACTGTTTTAAATGCGTTGCGTTCTTAATTTTGTAACAGCTGCTTCCCTTTTTGAAATAAGTCCTAAATCTTTTTCAGGTGGCTTTTAAATTTTATTTGCCCTTTAGTAACTTGTCTCACGGCGCTTGCCTTTGTTGAAATTTTTTTCTCTAGTAGTTACTAAGTAACTAAATAAAACACTTTCAACCAATTTTTTTTCAATTTTATTAAGAAATTTATGAATATAGTAGTCGACAAATAAGCTTATGATTTATTAGAATTTGACAAGACTTTGCTAAATAAAAGCTAAGAAAATATATATTTTTAGTCATCAACATCTTTAATGAATTCATCATCAATAGTTACTTTGCCATCAACAGAATTACTTAATTTATATTGGAATTATTCAAATTTTACTTTAATTTTAAGTTGGATTTTGGCTCCTTTTTTGTTTTATGTAATTTTAACCCAATCCCATAATCTTGGAACTTTCAAATGGTTAATTCTAAATCATTGTATTTGGTGTTTAAATTTTCAAACTGTGATCGCTTTGGGAAAACCTTTAATTTTAAGCCCTACACTTGCGGGATATCCCATGGGTTTATTGAGAAATGGAAATTATCAATCAACAGCAATTTATACTATGATTATTGTCACACTTTTTAATGCTTGTAATGCATCTTTATTTATAACATTATTTTGTCGTTATATGCTTGTATTTCCAACATCAGGAATAACGAGATATTTAACTAAAAAATTATTTATCATTACTACGTTTATTGGCGCTCCAGTTTGTATTTTGATAAATTTATTAATGCTGACTAAAATGTTTTTAACTGATAAAGAAACCATCCTTGAATGGGCTAAAAACGATTTCGATTCAACTCTGTTTAATTTTCTTAGCAATGAACCTGCATTTGTTATGGCGCCATTTCAAGTCATCGAATATCCTATGTTAATTATAATAATTTTGGATACGGCTATTCTTCTTGGTGCTATAGTACTGGGCTTAATTTTCATATATCATTTAATTACATTTAAAATTGTTTCATCCAAAACAAACTTGAAGCGTTCATTACTTTTGTCTGGCGCCATTCAAGTGCTTCTTGTCTTTATTTTACTTTTTATTCCATTTAATTTTATACCTATTTTTATTCGGTTTCAATTTTCTAATTCGGCTGAAACTTTATGTTGGGTATTTATGGTTATGTTAACTCATTTTCCTCTCGAATCAATCACAACTTTAATTTTTGTTTCACCATACAGAAAATATGTTACAAATCTAGGTTTAAAACTTTTATTATTCTTTAAATGTTGTAAACCTAAAATTGGGAATATAAAAATTAAGGTTGTTAAGCAACGTCTTTGTCCACTTGCTTCGTGAAAGAATGAACGTCATTCATGAAAAAAAAAAAACGTGTTTGTAACTGAAAATTTTTTTTTTATCAGAACTTTTTTAACAAAAGTTATTTACACGCAAATGTTGTAAAATTCTAATAAACTGCAAGCTACTTTTTCAAATTTTATCTCCAAATCAATAAAACCGACATTTTATCGAGCGTGCCTTATTTTAGTTACTTAGTAACTCTACCACTTTTGAAAAAAAATTTACAACCGACGTATGCGCTTTTTCGACAAATTATTAAAAGAGGAAAACATTTTAAAATCCACCTGCAATGTTTTAGAATTATTTTTAATAAGGATGCATCTGTCAAAAAAACAAGAAGGCTACACGTATCTTTTGAAAAAATACTACCTTTTCTAATTAAATTATCGACTTTAAATATGTCACTTTTTTCTTCTTAAATTAAGCTATGAAAAAGAAAATAAAAAACAAGAAATAAACATTAGTTTGGTTGTAAAATTTTAGCCATAAATTTAAGTTAAGTTTTTATAATTTATTGACAGCTATTTCTTTATATCTTTTTTTAATCGTTAAAATGGGTATACATATTTCTAATGTAAATATAGGCAATATTTTTTAACTATTTCTATCTAAGAAAATAAAAAGAAAAATTTAAATTTCTAAATTCCCGTAATTTTTTTAATTTTATCTATCGTTTTGAGATACATTAAAATTCAAACAAATAAATACATCAAGAAAAATATAATGCTTTATATTATAAATTTAAAGCGGGATACATTTAAGTTTTCCACCGGACATGGCACGTTTGCCATATGCACTGCAACATGATGCTCTTGGAAATGGACAAATAGAATCAGTACAACGAGCTCCAATCAGTGTTAAGTCACCCGTGCATGGACATCCATTTGCTGCGGATAAACATTCTCTTGTTTGTACTTCAACTCCACATAAACCACACGTATCATTACAAGTTGGTGCACTCCATTCTGACCATGTGCCTCCTTCAGGGCAAGGAACTGTAGTGGTCGTAGTGGTGGTAGTTGTTGTCGTTGTAGGTGCAGCTGGTGAAGCTTAAAAATTTCAATTTCTTTTTCGATCACTCAAAACACCAAAGATTAAGAGAAAATTTTGAAAATGGTAAACTTCGAAAAGGTTTCCTCCTAAATGTAATATATTTTTTGAGACTTACATTCGCAATAAATCGTATTTATAAGGGGATACTCGGGATAACCTTGCATAACATATGATTTTGCTGCACCACATTCAAGAATCAAACTTGCTTCAGTTACACCATATTCGATTCCCATTGGCGCTCCTGAACCTTGAATTTCAACTGAAATTTGAACAAGGCCATCTGGAGATGCATCAAGGCTTGCACATTTAATTGTTTTAGTGCATGGTAATCCAGTATTTTCTGTTATAGTTGCAATTCCTTTAACCATATCTGGCGTAAATGAATCACCTTCGAGAATATCTCCACACGCTGAACATGGAGGTGGAGGAGGTGGTGTAGTAGTTGTTGTAGTCGTGGTAGTAGGCTTGGTAGTTGTTGTCGTAGTGGTCGTTGTAGTTGTGGGTGTTGTAGGTGCAGCTGGGTTGGCTGAAAAAAAAAACCTTTACTTTAGAAAAAGTTCTTAATAAAATTTAGACTCACATTCGCAATAAATAGTACTCTCAAGAGGATATTCGGGATACCCAACCATAATATATGATCCAGTTGTGCCACATTCAAGGGTCAAAGTTGCCATTGTAATATCAAATTCTAATGTCATGGGTGATCCAGATCCTTGCATTTCAACCGAAATTTGAGCCATAGTATCTGGAGATGAATCAAGTTTCGAACATGTAATAGTTTGAGAACATGGTGATCCAGCATTTTTAGTTATATTTGCAATACCTTTTACAAATCCTTCATTGTATGCATTGCCTTCTGAAAGGACACCACATGTTGGGCATTCCTAAATTATAGCTTTAGTTAATTATACTTCTTTTTTTAAATTTTGCTTACCTCAGCTTTCACATAGCGGCTATTAAAACAAAATATTATTAAAAACCCAAAAGCGAGATTTATTATACCCATTTTTTTCGTACTGTAGTAAGAAAAAAGTATCTGAAAACTCAAAGATCTTAGAAAACGGAAGTAAAAAAGTGCAAAAAAATAAATAATAAAATTTCAAAATTTATCGTCGATTTTAACCAAAGTTCACGTTCACCTCTTTTCTCTCTATTTACCAAAAACCTAACTGTTATTTGTTGGCAAACAAGGGTTTAAATAGTGAAAGAAGAAATAACAATTGTGTTGTTGGCAAATATGTTAATGGTTTAAATTTAAAAAAAAGAGATTACATAAACTTATGCATACATGGGTGCAGCAGCGTATATGCATGTGTTTGTCTGAGTTTGTTTTACCACACCTTTTGATATATTTTAATACCCCAATTGAATGATAGGCAATAATTAAAATTCATAAAAATGAAATCATTTTATGGGTTTAAATTACAGAAAAATCATTAATCTTTTTGCCCCCTCGTTTTTATAATAAGTTTTTTTCTTCTTTTTCGATTGCGAGTTAATAAACGAGGAAGTTGGGTTATAAATTATTTTTTACTAATCGCCTTTGCATATATAATAAGTCGACTTCGTAGCAGCGCCCACTATTAAGAACGATAACAAAAAAATATATTACAATATAAAAATTTTCGTTCCTTCTCTATTTTTCTCGTTTATTTGCATAAAAAAAAACTGTGTTTTCTGCTTTTATCAAAAATACTCAAACTAAACATACAGTTTTAATTTTTAAGGAGAGATGCTTATGATAAATACAAACCAGGAAGTATGTTTTCAAACCTGATTTATTTTTTATTATAATGTTTGGCAAAAATATTTGGAAACGAAGCAAGTGTTAAAAACACAAATGTTCAAAATAACAAAACAAAAAAATCGTGAGCTTGAACTTTGCCGTTTTAAAGACGAATAGCAATTTTTTTTTCAGCAAAAACTTTGATAATAAATAATAAGATATGATAATAAATTTATAGAATAGTAAGAAATTCTTTAAATAAATGAAGAAAAAAAACCTAGGAAATTGTTTTAACTTTTTTAGATGTTCATTTTAGCTGCAACGTCAACTCGATGCATAGCTTCATAAAATTCTTCAAACGAGATGTTTCCATCTTTATCAACGTCTGCTTCACCCATCAAGCCTTCGGTAATGCGTGTAATTTGGCACGATGTTGTATTTGGTCCAGACATGAGTTGAATGATTTTCTATAAAATAAAACTTCTTTTCGCTTTGCTTAGCTAAAATCAGAAAATAAAACATACTTTAAGTTTCTTTTCGGTAATGTGATTGGTTTTTTCATGATCGAACATAGAAAAAATTACTAAAATTTCAACTTTTATCCTTTGCCTTTGAAAAAAAGACCTTACATCGCAATTTAATTTCAGGATCAACTTTAGCTTGAAAAACAGCTAAAATTTTAACGAATTTATTAAAATCTATTCCTTCATCCTTTTTTGTTCCATCAAAAAAGGCAGCAATAATTCGGGAGCGAAGAGGATTTTTAGCAAAATCTGGAACTCGATAGAAATCTCCCCGAGTCACATAGCCATCACCATTGGTGTCGAGAGCATTAAATCGGTTATGAAGTTGCTGGATTTTATATTTGGGAACTAAAAAAAGAGAGATTTTCGAAAGTTTTTTTTTTGAAATAATATTTCATTTTTATTTTGCTTAAATTGGCTATTTCGAAATTCTACAAAGTATTTTTTTATTTCGAAATGGAAATAACCTTTCTCTTCATTGCGCAAACTTTGGACCAAAAAACTAATTTTCGCTTTCTCACAAAAATTAAAGATCGCTTGTCTGATCTTTTTTGTGTTCTTTTTATTTTTCGAAAAAAACATCTTTTCGATTTTTTTTCAAATTTTTAAAAAATGATTTACACCCAGTTTCTTGAACAATTTTATCAAATTCAACATGTGTTAATGGGATGGAATTATTATTCCAACAATATGGAGTAACATAGCTAATTGCAGTAAAAAATCTAAAACAAAAAATGCAACTTTATCTAAAAAAAGATGAATTTCACATACGCATTTTTTAAACAATCTGGTGTATACATAATTAATGTTGAATGAGGATGGATCGTCGAAGTGTGAAAGTATAAATCCAAATTAATCAATATGGTTAATCAAAATCTATAAAGATATTTTTAGGAGTTAGTTTTAAAAGGCCAAAATTTAGAATGGCGGCAAAAAAAAAAGAAAAAAGCTCAAAAAAATTGCGACGATAAATGATTCACTATTCTAAACATAAAAAATGGCGCCGCCAAATAAAAATGAGAGACATTAAATCGCAGGTCTGAAAACAAAAAAAAACTGACCCCAAATAATTTTTTTCCCAACTAAAATGATGACGTGATCCTATTGAAGAAAGCGCAAGCAAATTCGTTTTTTATTTGCAAAAAAAAAAATGAAGAAAAAAAATTGACCGATGTTCAAAAAAACCTTTGTGTGATTTACAAGATTCTGATCGCAACCTACAAAAACATCGTCACCCAAGTTAAAAAAACTATATTTCTTTTAATTATTGAGAAAAAAAATAAAATGTTTAGAATTATTAAAAAATGTGATAAAATAATCACAAAAAAATGTTGACAATAATTAAATTATAAAAAAAGACAATTTAGTCAAATGTGAAAGCTTTTTAAAAGATGACATCCTTCTCATTTTGACATATATAAATTTATGATTATCTCTCTTTGTTATTACTGTAGATCGTTTTCACCTTGTATTCTTCATGTTCTTTTAATTCAATTAGCTCTCTTCTATTGTATTTTTAATTAATTTTTTGTTGTTTATTTTCACCATCATCAATCAGATTTCAAGGATCGAAAAGATCATTAAAAAATATTTTTTGTTAATTTCTTCTTTCTTTTTTTAAATATACATGAAATTTTGTGATAACTGGCAGTTGAATATGTTTATAGATATTGCTTTATTTTCAAAATTAAAAAATATATTCATAAAAAAATGGGATGTTTTTTTCTTTGAAAACTTCACATCAAAAAAAAAGAAAGAATGAATGATTTAGCTGCTTTTTGGCTAGACAAACCGCTGGCGTTTTTTTCTTCTTCTTTTTTTTGTTTTGTTGGCTGGCATGCCTGTCAAATAAATGGAAGAGAAAAGCATAAAGCGGGATATCGAGAGAAATAAAAAGAAATCTTTCCCTTAGCATAAACACAATATGTTTATTGATTGAAGTGTTGCAAAATTGTAAAAAAATTTTCACCAGTGTTAGTTAGACTTTTCTTTTTTCTGTTATTTAGACACATCAAAAAAACTGTGTGATAGTGTTTGGTAAATATTTTTTTTGTAAGCCATCGAAGCTAAAAAAAATCAAAAAAAAGTTAAGTGACGAAAAAAAGGTTAATAATCCATCAAAAATTTGTTGAAAAATGGCATGGAATTATTTTTGAACTGTTATTCATTTAATTTATTGATTTACGAATTTCTTTACTATTTTTAAATACGTATAATTATGGCTTTATTATCTTCTGCTTATTCTAAACGTAAACTTCCAATTTCTGTTATAACAATCGACGATGAGGAAGAGTAAGTTTCGAATCAAAATATTTTACTAGCTTTTAATTTGTTGTTTTAATTTTAGAATTCCTCCATTTTTGAAGCGTGAAAAAAATGAAGACCCATCATCACTTTGTGTTGTAAACTTTCTTGGAATTGATGAAAATGACGATGAACATAAATTGAATTCAAATGTTAATGAAATTTTATTTGAACCAATAACTTCAACTGATGATAACAACAATGCTGGGATAAAATCCGAATTGGTTATTGTGGAAGAAGAGCCTCGAGTTTGTTTATTTATAATTTTTAAAATAAATATTGTAAATGTTTTTTATTTTAGACATCCTCAACAAACAACAAAAGTCTAATCGATTATTCTTCTGGTTCAGAACCCCCAACTCCAGTGGAATCGGAGATTATATCGCCATTTTTTCGCATTCACATTATTAAAGCTCCAAATTTTGAAGTGGAAATTAAAGATGGTAATAAATACTTGATTGTTGTTTTTGATGCAAATAATAAAGATTTATGTTATTATTTTCGTCGCAAACGCGACAATCTTTATATTTGTATTGAATGTAAAGGAAAGTATAAAAGAAGCCTGGTGGCCAAATTACTCAAAAATCAAAATGGCGAAGATTATATTGAAATGAAAAATGGACATGTTTGTAACCCAGTTAAATATATTCCATTTCAACAGCCTAAAATGGAAATAATTAAGTCTCCAAATTTTGAAATTCAAAAAGAAGTAAATGGCAGAGAAAAATTAGTAATTTTTGTGACAACTAATCCAAATTTTTGCTATTACTATATAAATCACAAAGAAAATTATTTTGGTTGTATTGAATGTCGGAAAAATCATGGAAAGAATATTATCGCCTCTCTCTTGAAAGATGACGATGGTAATGATGAATATATTGAAGCAAATGTGAAACACTTGTGTGAACCACAAAAGTACTCTTCAACGCCAATAGTGGATATTGCGCCAAAATTAAAAATAATCAAGCCTACTAATTTTGAAATCGAAGATGAAAATCGCTCTCAAATATTAACAATTTTTATTGAAGATGGAAGTAGCTTATGCTACAAATTCAAGTACTTCAAATTATATGCAACGTTTTTTTGCAAAACATGCAAATATTATCATAAAAAATCAGTTTCGGCTAAGATTTTAAAAAACAAAGAAGATGGAAACCAGTATGTTCAAATGGATGATAATCATCTATGTAAACCTATTCCATATATGGCTGGCTATTTTCCAATTTCGTGTGAAATGCAAATTATTAAAGCACCGAATTTCCAAACTTATTCTCGAATTAATGATGAAGCTATGGAATTGGTGATCTTTTATCCAAAAAACCCTGATTTATGTTTTTTATATTATTATTTAACAGAAAAAAATGTTTACCTTTGTCGTGAATGTTTTGATAAAAATAAATGTGTAGCAGCTAAACTTTTGAAAGATGAAAAAGGTGTCGAATGTTTACGGGCAGATATGAATCATTTTTGTGAACCAGAAAAATATATTTCTATCAGTGCTTTATCAAAAATTATTAAAGCTCCTAATTTTAATATTGAAATGGAGAAAGATTGTTATTCTAAAAGATTAATTATTTTTATGGAAAATGGAAGTAGTTTATGCTATAAATTTTATTACTCAAAATCATTATCAATGTTTTTATGTGGATCATGCAAATATAAACATAAAAAATTTGTTAGGGCCAAATTATTCAAAAATGATGACGGAGAAGAAAATGTTCGAATGGAAAATAATCATTTGTGTACTCCAATTCCATATATGCTTGGATGGCCAATTTTATGTGATATGCAAATTATTATAGCCCCAAATTATGAGATTTTCACCAAAATTAATGAAGCTGAAGAATTGGTTGTATTTGATTCGAATAATCCAAATTTATGTTGTCATTATTTTTATCAAGCTGATAAAAATTTTTACACTTGTCGTCAATGTTTTTGTGAAAATAACAAACGGGTTACAGCAAACTTATTTAAAGACGAAAAAGGTTACGAATATTTACGAGCAAATATGAGCCATTTTTGTAAACCCATCGAATATGATATTACTGAAAGTTTTAAAGTTTTAAATCCTCCACATTTTACTATTATTAGAAATGGATTCGATGATTCAATTGTGACCTTAATTATTTATGCTTCAAATGATCAAAAAATGTATTACAAATTTATTTCAATGGGAAATTTCTTTATTTGTTCCGGATGCCTTTCATTAAAGAAGAGAGTTACAGCAAAATTACATAATTTTTATGAAGTTTTAGTTTACAAAGTTCAATCACATATCTGTTTTCCTTTTTATATTTATAGTTAATTTTTGTTTTGTTTCTTTTGTTGGATAATAATATGCAATAATAAAGGTTCAAAAGTTAATTAAAAAATTAGGTTTGCAAAATTTCTTTGTCATCACATTATTTTTTTCCTATTAGACAATTTTTATTATAAAAAATTTCTCCGAATGCTTAAACAAAGTAAAATAAATATAAACAAAAAACAAATTACACTTAATTTTAATTCAAATTATTCACACAAAAAAACAACAAGAAGCAAATAATTTTAATCAAATATAAAAATTCAATTAAAGAGCTTTTTTTAAACAACGCACCACAAAGTTATTATATGATTTTTAATATTTTCGCAAAAAAAATATAAACAAAGCAAATCATAAAGTCGCATTTTTTCCTTTTTTGTATTTATTTATAAAAGAAAAACATCTTTTTACTTGACACAATGGGAAATAATGATTCAACTATAAGAGAAGGACCAATAGAATGTTCAGTTCCAGAGCAGGAAGCATATTTGGCTGATTATTTCAGCTGTTTTTTTATTTCAAATGCCTTATAAATTAAATGCAATTAAATTTGGATACATTGCTTTGGCATTATTAATTTTAACAATAATGATTTCACTTTTTGAACGAATCAAACTTCATTATCGATGGTTTATTCTTAATTTGGCTTTCATCGATTTATTAACAACTTATGATTTTGTTTGTTGGAATCCTAATGGCAATTATTCTCCATGTTATGAATATCCTGAATTTTTATTTGACTGGATTGGTAAAAATGGGTATATCTTTAAAATTCCTTGTATTGGAGTGTTTATTCTTACCGGATCTCGATTCATAAGTGTTTATTATCCAAGAATTTATAAAAAATTTGCAAAGACATGGAAAATTATTTTAGGTTAGTTTATTTTTCTATTATTTTTTCATCGCATAAAAAAAAATTTTTTTTTAAGTTATTCTTTTTATTGATTGTGTTTATACGTTTTTAAACGGCGGTGTCACTTTTTTCGTTTTGGAATTAACTCAAGGGTTATTAAATTGTCATATGCATGAAGGAAAAGGTATGTTGTTTTTTTCTCGTTTAAATTGATGCTCCTTAAAAATAAACTTTGTTTCTTTCTTTTTTTCAGTCATCGATGTGAATTTTCAATGGTATTCTAATAATTGTATTGAAAATTTAACGACATATGAGCGTTGTATATTAATAAACAAAATGAATGAATGTTATAAAAATACCTCAGCTAAATATGATTGGGTTCCTCATCTCCAAAGGATAGAACTCTATTGTCCTATAATGGCATTGGCTTTATCAGTTATATTTGTGGGTTTATTAATTATTAAAATACGTTAACAAATAAAATTTCAAGTAAAAAATATTTTTTTATTCTAATTTTACTATTCTTTTTTATTTTTAGGCTAAAACAAATAAAGAAATGCTGAAAATTAATATTCGGATTGTAATTGTATTTTCAGTTCAAACAATAGTTTTAACATTTTTATTTATTTTGGATTTTCTTTATGGAAGAAATTTTCAACCCCTTATAGATAAAAAGTTTATTCCATATTGGCTTAAATGGTTGATATTCGAAGAATCTACAACTAGAACATCTCGAGAAATTCGAGTTTTTATTGATTCTATCATGATTTTGGCTTTTATGAATGGATATCGAGAAGATATTCAAGATGCAATAATATGGATTTATCAAACACCAAAAAATATTTGGATAAAAATTCAAGAAAAAAAGTTGTTTAAAAAGAAAATTTCGATCTCTTCTGTACCATATTTTCTTACTTAAAATTCTTAATTTTAAATTCATAAATCAGAAGTTTCTTTTTCCATTACATATTTTTGTTGCTACTTTTCGATTAAGTTTCAAAACATGATAATTGCATGTTTTTTATTAAAAAAAATTTTTTTGTCCTAAATTTGATTATTTTTTGATGTAGCATGTTTTTGTTTTAGTAAATACTAATTTTTTAAATTTTTCTCTAAAATATAATTAAACATTTTATGTTTGATTTAAAAAAATAAAATAAGGTAGATGGGAATTTTATTTATGTACATCAAATTTTTTTAAAATGAAATTAATCTTTTTTAGCTGAGCCTTTCCCACAAAAGCCCCAAGCTAAATAAATAAAAATGAAAGCAAAATCAAATAAAGTTATAATCGAAAAACCAATGATTACACCAGCCAAACCACCAACATTGCTGATAAATTGATTAAACTGAAATGCTTTCATTTTGATGAAAAATATATGCAAATTTTTTTTAAACTTACACTCATGGCTGGAGTTTCAGCAAAAACTCTTTGAGTGAGTCGTGGAATATAAACAGAAAGTAAAACCATATCCGTATAATTTCCCATGCAATATCCATATTTATCTGTGTCATTATCAAATTGCTCGCAAGGAGAATAATAAGATGGGAATGAAGCTTTCATAAAAGCAGTATCAAATTGAGATTCCGAGCAAGGACTTGGACAAATGCAACTAGGCCAATTGGAAGCATCTCCAAGATCTCGAGTGATACTATTAACACAATCCCACATGGTCATATTACAAGGTGTAGCTTCAGGAGACAAAGCATATCGAGGATCCATGCATTGGCATTTTTTAAAAACAGCATCTTGATAGCAACCTCGGAAACAGCCGGCTGTGGTATAGCTGCCGTTGTAATAATATGAGCCTACTTCATCGATACTTTTCACACAAGTCCCATATTTTCCATTCAAACGCGAATAAGCATTCTTAAAATGATAAAAGTTACTTTGAAAAATTTACATTTTTTGTGGCGAGAACTCATTTTCAAACTTTTTTTTTCTTCAAAAAAAGTCTTACTTTAGTTGAAATTAATGTTGTCGAAGTATTTGGTGCTGCTTGATATCGAACTGATTCCGCAAAGATATTTTCTTCAGATGGGTGCACAAACACCAACAATGAAGCGGTGTCATACCAACTCAAATATTGATCTTGTCGAACTCTCATTAAAGCTTTAAACCCTCCATCTTCACCAGATTTTCTTGAAGTCCATTGTTTTGGAGTTGTTGCATGATTAAATGTAAAACAATTTCCAAGGGTTGTGTCATAAGTATTGTGAAAGTCTTTCCTATAAATTGTGGGAATTCAAAAAAATTAGAAAAAATTAGAAGTTTTTTAGATTGGCGAATTTGGATTTTTATCGATAGAATGGCGGCTTTGAGTAAGTAACTTAATAATAACTTTCATTTTGACGCCCGAAATTTGCTTTTTGAACTTTTATAGTCAAACTCCAATGAAATTGGCAAAACTTTTCATTATTTCACTTTTTGAAGTCAAAAAAATATTGACTAACCTCAAATTTAATTCATTCTTTTCATATGAAGCCCAAACAAAGAGATCTTCAAAATCCCAACTCATAGCTGATTGACTTTCAATATCTTGTTGACCCAATAAAAATGGCATTAAATCTTTAATCAATGATGGATTTTTCACAACTTCTTCCAATAAATCCACTAAATCATCTAAGCCACCAAATTGTTGAGCCACATTCCAAACTATCATACTCGTTTTGCAGGTTATTCCAGTATAATCTGGACTGCACGTGCATTTATAAGCGTTGAGGCCATCCAAGCACGTAGCAGTTTTATCTTGATTATTACAAAGAGTACTTCCTCCACCTCGAGCCGATGGATTGCAATCATCTAAATTAACGGAACAATTTTTGCCTCCACTTCCCACAGGGCAATCACATGTATAATTTCCAAGATGATTAGTGCATGTTGTTTCATTTGTTATTCCCCATTCTTTGTAGAGACATGGATTTGGGTCACAATTGTCGATCACTAAATTAAAAATTTATAGGTTTATAAATAAATTTATAGGATGCTTCACAAATTTTTTTTTTTAATTTTTTTGTTTTATGCATCGTTTTTTTTTCTGTTTTTGTAAGGTAGAAATTATGGTACTTACTAGTTTCACAATGATTTCCTGTCCAACCATTGACACAAGTGCATGTAGCTTGTTTACCAGTAGCTTTACAAGTGCCACCATTTTGACATTTATAATAATTACATGCTTTAAAATCTATAAAAAATGAAATGGAGCACAGACAAGAAGATAGTTAGCCAAATCTTGACATTTATTTCCTTCCCAAATACTCAAACAATCGCACGATTCTACACCCGCTGCATTTGCTACACAAACTCCACCATTTTGACAATTAAGGGTGCCACAAATTTTTGCTTAAAATTTAAAAAATTACTTTTTTATCTTTTAGATCTCTTCGAAAGAATATCGAAGTGTTTAAAAAAATCCTACTATTGCAAGTTATTCCAGTATAACCTTCAGCACATTGGCATTTATAAGCAGTTTTACTAGTTTCAACACAAGTTGCGCCATTTTTACAAGGGTTGCTTTTACATGGGCCTAAAATTTTTTTTTATCAGAGTAATATTTATGTTTCAAACTTACATGGATTTGCTATTACAAAGCCGCATTTTTTGGAATCTAAAAAATATTTTCATTATTTATTTTTTAATTTCTTATTGCTTACTTTCACAATAAGTTCCATTAAAATCATTGGTGCAAATGCATTCAGTTCCATTTACACCCGCGACTGAGCAAGTTCCACCATTAAAACATTTCATCATGTCGCATTCATCCATGCTTGTATCACATTTGGCTCCTGTAAACCCTTCCTCGCAAGCACATGAACGTTGACCTGGACCGAGATTGGTGCAAATCCAATATTGACTTGATGAACTCGAACAAGGGTTGAGGGAACAAGTATCATGGGGAACTTAAAAATCCAAAGTTATAAAGTTTTCCAAAGAAAAAAGAAAGCTGGGAATTTTTATTATTCGAAGTCAATTTGAAAACTAACTTGTGCAACATTCGCCACTAAAATATTCAGGACAAATACATTCTCCACATGTGCCATTATCATTTTCATTTATGCAAACTCCGAAATCGCTACAATCTTCACAAACTGATAAAGCCATTGCGCCGCTTATTAGCAAACAAAAGCATACTAAAAAGTTTTTAAAAAAATTAATTAAATTTATGGGGCAAAAAGTTTACCGAAAATTATTACAAAATTTAATCTTTCCATAATTTTTAAAAATTTTTTACACTGCTCGAAAACTAACAAAAATAGTTGAGCTTTTGTATCCGAGAAATTTTTTTTAAAAAATAGGTTTTGTTTCCGGGTGCTTTATTATTCAAACGATAACAATAAGCGTAAAAAATGAGTGTCGAAAAACGAACGTATTTGTCATCCTTAACTTATGTGTGATTTCATTGTTTTAAAAATTAACAATAGGCTACAAACAATGTTATGACTACTTAATTCTAAACCAATTTCCTTATTTTTACAAACTTCCATAGCAACTTTTAAATAATAAATAAGTGGAAATGAAATTTTACAGTAACAAACAGAAATATTTTAAAATTTTCTTTTGTTTTAGAAAGAACGTGGTCCTTTTTTTGTTGAGGAAATGTTCCCCTTTTTTCTAGGTCGAAAAGACTTTGAATAAAAAAACGCGACCTCAATACAAAGTAAAAAAATGTGAATAAAATTTTATCCATGTGAAAAAAATGTTGTAAATGAATGTAAAATTAAAGACAACTCGAGAACCGCTAACGAAAGAAAATAGTGATATCATTATTTTTTTTTTTAAGGATAAAAATTTTTACAAATGCATTTGTTGAATTTCATTATTATGAACCTGATGCGGGATATTCTTGAGTGCGAATGTTTATTCCAAGTAAAGATATTGAGCCAAATGATTAAAAGAAAGGTAAATGTTAAATTCAAACTTTAAAATTATTATCTCTTTTCTAAAAAGCTATTTATGTGTTTACAAACAAAGAAATAAATCAGAAACTACACAAACACTTTTTATAATTACTTATTTTATTAAAGCACGACTACACTTTCTGTTTTTTTCAAATTGTTTCAAACGAACCGCGGTTCTGTCCCCAAGTGGTAAAGTGCTTTGAACATCGAAAAACCGTAATGCTACAGTAATATCTCACTTCCAAATTACTGTAGCATTACGGTTTTTCGATGTTCAAAGCACTTTACCACTTGGGGACAGAACCGCGGTTCGTTTGAAACAATTTGAAAAAAACAGAAAGTGTAGTCGTCCTTTAAGCTTTAAAATTATTCACGCTTTATTTTTTTTAAAAAAGAGACCCAATTAATTAGGGTAATAATTATCTTTTTATTTTTAACTTTTAAATGTATGTATTTCTTTCATTTAACTGGTACAAATATTTTTATTGAATGCTATAATTAAAGATCCAAAAAATTTGTATCCCAATAATTATTAAAATTTTCTCCGCATGATTACATCTAACATGATGTGAAAATTAAAAAAAACTTTTCTTTTACAAAAACTTGCTTCTTAGGTCTCAAAAAAATACCCTCATCTGTTTTACGACTACACAATGTATGATATAAAAAAAATTTTCCCATATAAATTTAATGAAATATTTACGATGTATGTATTTTTTCTAAAAATTTCTAGACCTAGCTACAATTGTAAAAAATCCTTAATTCAAACTATAAAACAAATTTTATAAGGGTAAAATATAATTTAATAAACATTATAAAAGCTACAGTAGTTTTGCAGTATCTAGGTTGGACATGTATATTGTAAAACATCAAAAATTTATTACCAATCATGTTTTAACATATTAAAATAAGTGTCTCCTTCATTATTCCTATTTTCGTGCTTATTAACAACGTAATCACCCATGGCATTTCTTCGGGGTCGAAAGAGTTTTCGTGGACTAAAGCTTTCTTCTGGATTTACTTTTGAAAAACCTAAGCATAAAATGCGTTTGAGAAAACACAAAATGGCTTCACGTCTTGATGGTGCACGTAAAATCATGTGAGAATATGCAATAAAAGCGGCAAAGTTGCCTATCTAAAAAAATAAATATGAAAATTTGGATAGGTTTCTTTAAAATAATAAAAAAATATTTACCGAATAATAATAATTACCAGTAATGTAAATATAATTGCCCATCCATGGAAAAAAGAGACTTATACAAATCGTTGTGGTTCCTCCAACTATCAAACCCACACTTCCACAAATTACCAATGGAAAAACATGGCGTAGCATTCGAAGATTTTCAAATATCTATAAAAAGGGAAAACATTTTAGCCGATTTATTAAAATTGAAAACAAACTTGATAACGATGAGTTAAAACAATATTACTTGAATTTTTAAGTCTACGTAATCTTTGATTTGATTTAAATAAAATTAAAATAAACTAAAAAAATGCTTAACTACACAAATAAAAAGAAAGGGAAAAAGCTTACAAATGCGGCAATAAAATCAAGAGTATAAAATATTGCAGAATTAACGTAAAAATTTATGCCTGAAATTACAAATAAATATTAGACCGTTATTAATGAAAGCGATAAGATTAAAGCATATTATTCTTTACGGTTAATGGAAATTGTTGCATTTTATACAGTAGAGGAATGAAAATTGGAGCAAAGGTTCAATTTTTAAAAAGAAGCAAGCCACAGAATCAAAAATTTAAAGAGTTTCTACTTAATTTAATTTTTACTGTAAATAAATTTTAGAAGTCTGGACTAAAACTATGCTCAACCATGTTTTACGACAAGCAAAAAGCAAAATATAGTGTGGTAAGGAAAATAGGTTTCACCAGGTTTAATATTTTGGGTTGAGCCTTGCTTTTAGCACTTTTGAGTGGGGAGGTCCTAGCGGAATTTTAGTTATGATCAAGTTATACATACCCGCAGACCAAATATATCCATTAAAAACTCCAAATAAAAGCGTTAGAATAGTTGCAATAATAATAAACCATCGTTGTTTACTTCCCTCATAAGTTTTATAAAAATACGTTGCAAGTAATCTTTCAAAAAACATTTGAAATAAACTTCCAAGTAAAAATCCAGCGGAACAACTTCCAAGATATTTGGCATAAAAATATATTGGCAATGAATTTTTAATTCTATTTGGATTGGAAGTAAAAAATATATCAATATTTGATAATATTGAAGTTATTATAAAACACCAAAAAGAAAAATGTAGAAGAATTAATGAAATCCTAAAAAAATGCAGGATAGTTTAGAGAAAAAAAAGGTTTAGATGTGGAATGGGGTTTTTTGAGATTAAAATAGTGGATTTAGGGTAGGCACCATTGGGCTCGATAAAAGCCTGTTATTTTTATTCCGACATTGCCTGATGAAAACTTTTTTTCGTTTTTTGTGCTGGCACGCATTCCTTTAAAATTCCAAGAAAATACAGGCACGACGAATTAGAATGAGCTTACAAAAATAATATCTCGACCATAATATTTTGGAACCCATTTAAAACTTTTTTTTAGAAATCCAAGCTCAGGCGCAACAAACTTCGGGCGAAAGCTAAATATGCCTGTGCTAGACCGAGCCCGAATGATAGTTTGAGAAGATGAAAAAACAATCCTAGAGAAAAAGAAAAGTAATTATTTACCAAAAATTTTGATGACATATGGCTTTCACCCTTCGAGTATCACGGATAATAAATGGTAGATATATCACATTACCAATAAAAGTGACAAAACTAATATAATGGCAAATTCTTACGCAAATATCAGCAAATAAAGCTTTATCCATAATACTTTTTTTAATTTTTTATTTACAAAAATAAGAATAAAAATAAAAATAAATTGTAAGCCGCTAATAAGTTTTCAAATTTTTCAAGATTATTTACATTTTCTCCATTTCTAAAAAAAATGTCTTAAAGAAAGCAACCATAAAATATTATTTTTACAACCGCTAATTATTTTAATGTTTTCAACCTTGAAAGAACTAAAGTAATGGAGGAAAAAAAGTTTAATATTAGAGTGTTGTTTGTGGCTAAAGCATGTAATTATAATACTTCTATGAAGATATTTTTTTATTTAAAGCTATAATTTTTTTTGGAAGCTAATGATTTCCTGTAAAAACCAACGCAAAATAAAAAAAAACACAAAAAGCCTATAATAATAAAAGAAAAAATGTAAAAACAAAACTTAATAAATTTTTTTAAGGGTTAAAAATCTGCAAATAGCTTTAATTTAGTTTCAAATAAATGTTGAATTTGTTTAAAAACAAAATTAAGCGAGAGAAAAAAGCTGAAATTGAATTACTTCCTCTCAAAAATATATACGACATTGGAGCAGATGGCTTTGGTTAAAAAAATACCTTGACGAGGATTATAAATTTATAATAAAAAAAAGATTGGGAAGGATTGGGTTGGAAATATGCATTTTTACAATCAGCTGCTTTTATAAAAAATTCTTCCATGATTCCAAGAAAATTTTTATTATAAAAGCAAAAAAAGGTTGTAATTATTTTATGATAAATTTCTTTTGGAAAAGCAGCATAGTTCGATGAAAACTAAAAGGTGGTCATTTGCTCAGAAACCAATGTTTAAATGTTCAAATTTTATCAGACCAAAAACGCCTTATTTTTTATGAACCTTTTTTTTCAGTAGTAAAATTAAGGAATATACCAACAACAAAAAAACACGTTTTTAGTTTTTATATTAGTTTTAAAAAGGAATGGGTACAAACATATTTAATTTTTTACTATTATAAAAGCGTCATTAGTCGTCTTCAGGCTAGGCATACTCTGAACCTTGTGATAATAAAGAAAAAAAATACAAACTCACACGCATATTAATTAAAAACTTCGTTATTTTTTCATTAATTTTTTTACAAAAAAAATTTTGTTGCTTTAAACAATTTTTTTGTATTTATGTGGTAATAAAAAATAAAATTATGAGGTAAGAGTGATGACGAAATGAACGAACTGAAACACTTTGAGTGTATTAATAAACTTTTAAATGGAATACATTTATTTAAAAATTTCTATGCATCTCAAAGATCCGGAACTTTTTTTGTTTGTTTGTAAAAAAAATTTGTGAAGCATTAATCAATTAAAAAAAGAAGCTCAAAATAAAAATTAAAAAGCTACATGAAAAAATTATGTAATTAATTATTTACAAAAGGAAATTGCACCATAGAACAAAAACCACGGCAAAAAAGACAGATGTTTTAAATGTTTGTTATTTTTTTAGTAAATTTTTCCTTTAAAATACTTATCTTTCAACTCCTACTCACACTTACAAAAAGTGAACTTAAAAGTAATTACAATGTAAAAAAGTAGAGGAGACAGGTGTATTTAAAAAATGCCAAAAAAAAGTTTTTTTTTCATTCACATCTTTCTCTTTCTTTCAACTTTTCTTATTATCGTTATATTAACATATTTTTTTTGAATGGAAAATTACCCGAAAAATTATACTATGAGAGATGTGGAAGAATATGGAAATCGATTGTATTTTAACACAGTATTAAATATATCAATCAACTTTTTGGCGGTGTTTTTAATATTAAATTATTCCACGAAAGCGATGGGAGCATATAAATATTTTATTTTAATGACAATTATTGGTGCTCTTTTCACGGATTTGCATACCTCTTCCATTTTTGGTTTATACACTTTTTTTCCTTTGCCTCTTGTTTGCTCGGCAGGGTTATTGAAATATGCGGGATGGTTTTGGGGTGCAACGTTTCAATGGGCTTTTATGCATATTAGTTTTGCAATTGGTGGAATGTGTGTTTTTTATGGTTTTGTTTATCAATATTATTCCATAACAGGAAATGCTCAATTTTTTCATAAACCAAAAACCCTTATTGCTATGTTTATTTCGATGATAATTTATCCTTTACCAAGCATCGGAGCTTGGGTGTGGAATGTTGATTGGGAGGAAGGTCGAAAATATTTGGAGCAAAAAGCTCCATATGCATATGATTTATATTTTGAGGGTTCGTGCGTAATGAATATATTGAATTACAAAGGCTTAATTTATTTATTATGTATACTTTTTCAAATTATTTTTTTATATTTATTTGCGATTATTTTGGCTATTAGAATTTATAAAACTCTAGCAGAATTAAAAAGTTCTTTGTCAAAAAATTCGCTGAAAGCTCGAAAACAATTTTTAAAGGTTTTACTTTTACAAATGGCCGTACCTGGCATTTTTCTGGTTATACCTGCGATTGTATTAATTATTGGAGTGGTTTTTAATCTAAGCAATTTTGAAGGTAAGCGAAAAAAAAAATTATTTTTTGAGATCTTTGCAAAGAAAAAACTGATTAACTTTGATATTTTTATTTTTTCAGAATTATCGCATTGGCTTTTTCAATTTTTTGGACTCCATTCTTGTGGAAATGCTGCCACGGTTATTATTGGCGTTAAACCATATCGACAAGCTATTTTAAATGCATTTATTAATGCCAAACGAATTTTATACTGTCAACCACTCATTATTACTAGCAAAGTTTCAATTATATCACAAGCCACGACAACCAATCACAGCCGCGTTGTTGTTTGATTTACATGTAATCTTGCTTTTTTATAATTATTTTTTTTCATATTTCTATTTAATCTTTGCCTTTGCTGTTTATGCAATTAAAAATTGTATTTAATAAACTTAAAATATTCTAAAATACAGGTGTTTTTAGTTTTGTGCCCGATGTCAAAAAGAATTTAAAAAGTTAATAAATGTTACTCAAATTAAAAACAAAAGTTTGTAACAAGCAAAACAAAAATGTGGAAATTTTTTAAAGATATATTATTAAAATCAACTATCAAAAAAATAAAGCATAATTTTGAATATAATCCTTTTTATTCTTCAAATTTCTTTCTTGTATGATTCTATATTTTATTTAAATTCGCAAATTAAAATTATCATTGAATTAAGAGTCTTTAGAAACAGACTAAACATATTTATTTTATTGCTTTCCCATTCGCCTTTTTTCATGTTTATCTTTCCTTTGTTGACTCTTTCTTTCTTTCTTTCTTTCTTTTGCTTCCTCCTTTTCACGAGTTTCTTTTTCTGTCATTTCTTTTAATTCGCAAGGTCTAAGCTTTCCATAGGATGTTAGCGATAATTGGTCATAATTTTTCTTTAAGAAAATAAAATAATTGTAATGATATTTTTTTCCCGAAAAAACGCAATAATAATGAGTGGATCGTGATGGCACTTTGTAGTGGTTGAAGATGAAGCCGAAAAATCATTTTGAGTTAATGCAAATGCAGAAAAACGAAAAAAATAAAGAATAAAATATTCCAAAAAAAAAACACAACAAAAAAGCCATTCAAATATTTATAAAAAATGAAACTAGAAAAAAAATTTTATATGCGATTTTGTCTTGTGACAAACAAAGACTTTTGTTATTTTTTAAAGAAAATCCAAAAGTGTGTTTTTAGAGATGACCTTTATTTGTTGCTTTGGTGGAAAAAATAAACACACTGCGACGCAAAAAATCGCATTTATTTAAATTTGGCGAATATTAGGAATTTACGTGACATCGGTCACGAGCAATTTTTTTATGATCAAAGTCTTTATTGTTTATTTTGACAAAAAAAATTTTATTGTGGCCAATAAAAAATAGGAATATAATTTCTATTATTTTATTTTATTGCAATTGCAAAAGACAAATAGAAAGTTTTATTTGCAAATAATGAAATAATTTGTGTTTATTTAATTTTTTTTTCTTAGGCGTCAAAGGATAAAAACATCTTTATTAATCACAACCCATAGTTAGATATCCATAACTTGCTGTTTTTGCAAAACAAAATTTGTACTTACTAAATTTAAAACACTTAAAAATGCAGGTATTTTTATTTATGCAATGTACCTAACGGCTGAAAAGAATTTAAAAAGTCATTAATTGTTACTAAAAATAAAAATAAAAATTTGTGACAAGCAAAATAAAAGGTGAAAATTTCCATAAAATACTTTATTAAAAGCAACTATTGAAATATAATAATCAAAAACTGCAACAAGATCTTTCCGTGATCGAAAAAAATAAAAGTAAAAATAAAGAATCATTTTTGATATTAAAATTTTGTATCAAAAAAAGCTGCATCTTTGGCGCAGTTGGTAGCTCAGTCGACTGTTGCACACACGAATGGAAGGTTCGTTTCCTTTGTGTGCAACATTAAAAAAAGTCCAGTGAGGAATAAGATTATCAACAAGATCTGAAAGATAGTGATTATTCGAAGTCTATGCACTACCATCTGAGGACGCTTTTTTCATATTTTTTTGTAACATTTTTTTAAATGTTAAAACTAAAGTGAGCAATTCAAAGCAAGTCCGTATCTAAAATTGGAATACATCAAAGACGCCGAAAAATGCCGATAATCTTTTGAAAAGACATTACCAAAAAAATAATTTTCCCTAGCTATGAATATGAACCAAGGTATTTGTTACTCAACACAACAACCACTATTTTAAAAAGGGAGTATCGTAAACAAATGCACATAAAAAAGCGCGCGTTTTTTCTATGTTATTTTTTTTGTTGGCAAAAAACAAAAATGTTTTACACCATCCTTTTTTATTCTTCGCCGCCATTTGCAATTATTTTTTTGCTTTGACCCAAATATTTTCTTATCGTTTAACAAATGTGGTAGCGAAGCTATGTGAGTACTCATATCAAGGATACGATTGAAAGATAGTTCGCCCTCTCTTAATAATTTTATTTATGTTTCAACAATTTTTTAGATTGAGTTTAGTTTTATCAATTTTTTTATCTTAAAAAAGGAAATGTTTATTTAGTGATTTCTGTGACATTGCATCTTTTGCCTCGTTTTTCATGATAAAAAAACCCTTTTGGTGAAAATGAACGTGCTTTTATGTTAGTAGAAAAGGGAGGATAGTGGTAGATAATGATTAATAAATGCATCGCCGTCGTTAAAGGCTATTTTCCCAACCTTTATCTTCGACTCTCACAAATGGGCAAAAAAACGAGATAAAGGAATTTGAAATAAAGAACCGCCAAGAGAGGGACTTTACTTTTGCTTTCATTTGTATGTATATTCGCCTAAATTTTGTTTGTTGGTTTTATAAATATTTATTTCTGCCAATTTTAAAACTTGTGAATTTCCATTTGATTTTTTTTTGGTTCGTGTCACGCAACAATTTTTTTACTTTTTCTTTTTTTGCTTTATAGCTTCGATACAAAATTCGATCGATATTCTTCTTTTTTTTTTTGTTACACCGAGCTTTTTAAATCGTTTTTCGCCATTTATTTTTTCTTCTTCTCTTTTCAAATCATCGTTTCCTTTTAATTTTTTTATTACAAAAAAAATTTCATTTAATAAATAAAATAGGATTTCAGAATGAACCCTTTACTTGAAGAAGGTTTGAAAAATGCTATCAACTCAATTGTTGGAGTTCAAGTGGTTTATTCAAAAGTAAAAAAAATTGCTTTTTCTCGTTATTACTTTTTTAATATTCAAATTTTAGGAAGATTTAAAAAAAGCTGGAATCACTCATGAACCTTCCAAGCTTACAGTTAAAAATATTTTTGAATTTAGCAGTCAAAGAATTCGGTCAACGCAAGCTGCTGTTCAACCATCAATTCTCGATTCGATTGAATTAAGCAAAAATGATGATGTTCAAGAAAAAATGGACAAAATGAAACTATCCAATAATATGCAGATTTTGTAAGTAACTTTGTTATCAGTTTTACTTATCGCATTAAAGTGAAGAAACTTCAAAATGTATCATTTGTGAAAAGCTAAAATTTATAATTTCAGTGTTAAAACGTTAGTTGGAAAATGTCTTAAAATTTTTTGTCAGCCAAATGACGCTATCGAAGTTGTTAAAGCTCAAATCCAAAACATTGGAGGCATTCCAATCGATCAACAACGATTAATCTTTGCAGTATGTTTATCTCAATTATCCCATATGACTTTTAAATTTTTATACCTATTTTTTAGGGAAAACAATTGGAAGATGGCCGAACCCTTTCAGATTATCAAATTCAAAAGGAATCTACGATTCATATGGTTTTGCGACTAAGAGGTGGAGGTTGCGTTATTTATCGAATTGATAATGGCCTCTTTGATCCACCATTTAATTATGATTTTTCCAAAATTCAAGTATGAATCTTTTTCTCTCTTTTGTTTTTTTCTCCAGAAAATGAAAATATTTTTGTTTTCAGGATGATGGAAAAGTTTTTCATCGTGGAGGAAAAATTTATACTCGTCCCATTGGTTCTACGAGATATGCCATTAAAGTCCTTGGCCAATATTCCGATGATAAATGGTTGGGATCAAGTGGGAATGAAGCATCCGGGGAATGGCCTGTAGCTTATCATGGCACAAAAGAATCAAACGCTTTGGATATAATCAAACAAGGATTTGATTTACAAAAATGTAAACGATTTGCGTATGTTTAAACTTTTTTTATTCACAAAACATTTTTCTCAATTATTTATTTATTTATTTTTTAGATTTGGTAAAGGAATTTATTGCACTCCTGATCCCCAAACCGCATTTGTATATGGCGAAAATTATATGTATGAAGTAAGAAAATATATATGTAAACTATTGCAAAAATAAAAAAAATTATTTAAATTTTTAGAAAAAACCATATCGATTAATTTTTCAAGTTCGTGTTGATCCAAAACATATCGTGGTTGTTAAACCAAAAGATGATAAAGTTGGAGAATACTGGATTGTTCCCGATGGAGCCAATATTCGCCCATACGGAATTTGCTGTTTTCCCACAAATTAAATTTTTTGACTACTGTTTAATGAATTTTTTTATTGTCATAACCGCACTTTTTACTGCTTTTTTTTAAATAATTTTTTAAGGCTTTGTCGTATTTTTTTTTCTATCCCTATTTTTATAATTTTTTTCATTATTTGCTTAGAAGTTAATAAATATTAAAATTTCTCAACAACCGCTTATATTCTAAATAAACTTTAAACTTTTTTCATGAATCAACTCAATGCTTCCGTTTGGACATAATTGTTGCCTCTAGAAAAAAAACGAATTGACTCAAATTATTGAGATTTTTTCCTAAACAAAATTTAAAACACAAAAAAGTAACATAAATCAAAAAAGAACAAAAAATAATTAAACTTTTTTTATTTCTATCATCATCAATCGATCAAAAAATCCAAAATTGTGAAATCAATTTTAAAGGCGACCAAACAAAGATTATGGGTTCACTAAGACTTTATTTTTGTGATTCGCACGTTTAATTTGTGAGTTTGTCAAAATTAATGTGTCTGTCCCAAATAAGTGCATACATGGAACACAAAAATAATGTGCAATGGTTATGTTTTTAACAAACAAAAATGAGAGTATATAAAAAAAGTTTATTTTGATCATTTTTTCTTTGTCTATCGAAATTCAATAAACGTAGTCTGATTACTTTTTGTGTCAAAGATGAGGTTTTTTGTTGCATCATTTTTATTTATATTTTTTGCTTTTACTCTTTTCTGTTCAGTTAATAGTTATAAAATATTATTTTATAACCCAAAATTTGGTATAAGTCATGTCAATTTTATGGGAAAAATTGCTGATACCCTTGCTGCTGCAGGTCATGAAGTGGTAAGTTTAGTTTATTTTTCCATTTCGGCAGAATAGTGTAAAAAATATTTTAAAAAATGATTGGTTTTTAGGTTGTATATCAACCAGTTTTAAATGAAAATGTTACCTTCATTGGAACTAAAAATCCCTCAATTCGATATTATATTTTACCTCGAAATCACACCTTTTTGCCTGATTTTTCAATGGAAATTAATCTTTTTGACCAGAATTCTTTTTGGGAAATGAGAAAGGTGAGTGAGGCGGTTTACTTACCTTTTTTAATAAAATGTTTTTAATTTCAAGGAAATAATTATTCAAATTTTTAGATGTTGGTTAAAATGACTATAGACAGAGCAAGTTTTTGTGATTGTAAGTAGCCTTATTTTTTTGCAACTTTTTCTTAAAAATTAAAACAATATTTTTTTAGATATCATGCACGATGATGAAAATTTCAATAAACTTAGAGAAGAAAATTTTGATTTAGCTATCACAGAACAATTTGAATTATGTGGTTATGGAGTACTGAAAAAAATTGGAATTAAAAAATACATCACTGCTTTTGCGGGCGCTCTTTCGCCTAATAGTGCCACAGCCCTTGGAATCAAGCTACACCCTTCTTATATTCCAGGTGAGTTATAGGAATTGCAATAACTTACATTGTATGTATGCTAATTTTATTCTTATTTAGGAATGATGGGAAAAAGTACCGATCAAATGTCATTTTACCAAAGATTTTTAAATTTTATTTTTTATTTCCTTGAAAATATGATTTTTAAATCTATGTTTCACAAGGATATAGAAAATGTTATTAAATCTCATTATCCTGAATTCAGTTTGGATGTAAGTAATTTAATTACAATAATTAAATCTCTGCCTTCAAATTAGTAAATATAATTTTTAAGGAAGCCACAGCAGATTCAGCTTTTTATTTTGTTAACAGCGAAGAACACGTTGATTATGCTCAACCCATCACTCATAAAGTTATTTATATGGCAGGTTTAGGCCAGATTCAAGCTAAGCCATTGGATAAAGTAATAAATAAATAATCATAAAAATTTACATAATACCCATACATTTTTTTAGGAATACACAGACATTTTTGATTCAGCTAAAAAAGGCGTAATTTTATTTTCATTTGGTTCAGTTGTACAAAGTTCAATGATGAAGCCCGAAATGAAGCAAGCCTTTTTGGATGCTTTTGCTCAATTTCCTGATATAAATTTTTTATGGAAATATGAAAAAGATGAAGATCATGTAGCAAAAGGATATAAAAATGTTTTCACTGGGAAATGGCTTCCACAAAATGATATTTTAGGTAAATATCTATCCCACTTTTTTGTACAAAAAAATATTACATTTTTTAGACCATCCAAAACTTTTGGCTTTTATTTCTCATGGTGGAATGAATTCGGTGATGGAAGGGGCAACAAAAGGAGTGCCAATGATATGTATCCCTATTTTTGCTGATCAAACTCGAAATTCTTTATTACTTCAAAGACGAGGAACGGCAATAAAAATAGATAAAACTGAAATCACAAAAGAAAGTTTAGTAGCAGCAATAAAAGAAATAATTAGTAATGATAATTATCGAAAAAATGCTCAAATGCTTTCTAAAATGGTTAATGCTAAACCATTTCAATCATCAGAAAGAATAATAAAATATGCGGAATTTGCTGCCCAATTTGGTGATACTGGAACCTTACAAACTCAAGGAAGATATCAATCTTTTATTGTTTTATATTCGTTGGATGTTGTTTTAACTTTATTTATTTTAATTGCTTTGATTACTGTTTTCCTCATATGGGTTGTAAAAAAATCCTTAAATTTTTTAAGACGCAAACTTTCTGCATCTAGTAATGAAAAGAAAAAGAAGTCATAGAAAAAATATAAAATTTGTTGTATGTAATTTGTTTTTGTATTATGTTTTTATTTTATAATAAAAGTATTCATTCAGTTTTTGAATTTAATACAAACGTTCAAAGTTTCACAATAACTCTTTGAAAAAATGTAAACAATATCTTACAGTGGTTTAGTTGTTTTATTGTATCATAGAAAGCACATTTAAAAAATAATTTTTGAAAACAGTAAACCATCTCTTTTTGACACTACACTTTTTTTTATCCTTTTATGAACAATTTGCTCAGCTTTTTGAAATTTATTCATCGTTATCCTTTGAATTTTGTGTCAAAGCTATATAATATCCATTGGAGTCCAGTCGTCGTAACGATCAAATTTTCTCTTCATTAAAATATAATTCAATGAAGTTTGATGATCAAATATTTTATCATTAGTAGGTACATGATTCGCTATTAAATTTTCAAAATAATTAACTGCTATCTTCTGTATATAACTTCATATTTCAGAACGTTAAATAATTTTTAAAAAAAAATAAAGAAAAAAATGGCAACAAAATATTCAAAAAAGCAGACATCGATTGCGCAAAAATACGAAGAATGACTCAAATGCGATGTTTTTTGTGTAATGGTTTGACCCAGCGGGATATCGACGATGCAAGTTGAGTGAGCAATTATTTCCTCTTTTAACCAAAAAATAAGTACAAATCGTGGCCAGATTTTTTTGTCTTAGGTCAACGGATAATGGGAATAACAAAAACCAAATAAAAATTTTAACAACCATAGTAAAATTTAAATAAATTTTTTTAAAACCTTTAATAATTAAAAAAAAATAATTATTGGAAATTTTACTTTTTTTCTTTCTTTAAATACAGCCGTAATTACAGCGAGTTTTGTGATAGCATTGTCATAAGCCTACAAAACCTTGCCCAGGCATCTTTTTTAATTTCAACGCCTCTTTTTTAATTTTAAATATTCAAATAAATTTTATTTAAGCTAAAACTTTCTCGAAAAATTTGGCTGCCGTAGTGGTGTAGTTTGTTTTATTGCCAATAATTTGGTTAATCAGTGATTCCCAAGAAATTCGATTAAAATTAAAAGAATCAGACTATCCATACCTTTGATTTGTCATCCATCTAATATCACTTTTTAATTAACAATGCTTGTGGGTGTTGTAAGTGGAATATTTTTAAGAATATACTTACTTCTTCATTTTTTAAGTTTAAAAAGTCAAAACAATAAAAAAAAGGCAACAAAATATTCAAAAAACCACATTCATCGATTGTGCAAAAAAAAATAAGAGTGACTCGAAAGCAATGTTTTTTGCGTAAGAGTTTGACCCAGCGGGATATCGACGATGCAAGGTGTGTGAGTAATTATTTTTTTTGTTCACCAAATCACTACAAACAATGGACTTTTTTTTGTCGTAAGTCATAAGATAATCAATAAATGAACTCATCGAATTTTTTCCTAGTAATTTTCATTTTTCATTCGCGCTTGGAAATCCATCATGGGAAAGTTGCAAAAGAATAAAAAAGAAATATAGTTTGCATAAATATAAATGCATGTATAAAAAAAAGCTTTTAGGTTTTTTGTATGTATTTCATGAAAATGTAGCGTTCATAAACTAAATGAAAATTTTTTATGTATTTTTAAATTTAAAACTTTTAATACCAGTTGCCTTTTCTCTTAGCTTAATGCTTGTGCTTATAAAAATTGGATTACCGCCATTAAGTTGTAAATAAATGAGTATGGAATTCTAAACGACATTGAGATTATTTTTTTAAATAACAAAGGAAAAACATCATTTGGTTTGAAAATATTTATTATAAATAATGCATTAAAATAAATAAATCTTAAAGAAAGCTAGTATTTTTAAATTAAATTATATACATACTCAAAAAAATAAGTCAAAAAAACATTTGAATTAACCAAAAGTATTTTTTATTTTGTTTGTTATTTTCGTTTTTGTTGAAGAAACCGTATTTCTTATTGATGAGGATGATGGTGAAGAAAATACATTTTTCACTTTTTGTTGAAAATCAATATTTGATTTAGCTGTTGTTATTCTCAAAGGCGGCCGTTGAGTTACGACTTGATTGTTTCTTGTTGATGGTGATAAGAAATTCGTTATTTTTTGTTTTATACTTCCGCCGTTGTTTGATGGCGTTTGTGAATTCTGAACAGTAATTTTTTGGGATGGCGAAGATGTAAAAAAGTTTTTAACTTTTTGTTTTAAACTTGAATTTGGTGTTTGATTGGGAAATCGTGGAGCCAAATAAACGTTTGTTCTGCGGCTTCCTGGTGATGAAGGCTTATATTTCCTAGCTACCAAAAGAAGCATTTTAGCATTTTTCTTAAACCAACAAAGTTGAAATGGTTTGCATTCTAAAAAAGTTTTTGAGAAAAGATTTTATAAAAAATTTCCCAAACCTTGTTTTCTATGTGGTTGAGAATTTGATGTTTCTTGGAATCCCATATTTATTGCTGTAAGTAAAGGGTATTTTTCGTTTCCTGGACAATTTCCATTATAATCATCCGAAGTTATATCCCAAAGATAAGCTCCTCCAAATCCATTCTTTTTTAACCATTCCATTTTGGTGGCTACCGATTGGACGTCATCGTAGCCATACCAAAATCTATCATTCATGGAAATTTGTTGCTTTTGATTTTCCATCGAACAAATCTTAAAATTTGTATTACTGTTTTTTTAAGTTTACGAAAAATTTACTTCATAATAAGCAGCAAAATTATCTGATGGAATATATTGTTTTTCACTATTTGGAGCACTTTGGCTGTTTGCATTTCCACTTTCTGTGACCCATTCTTGAGAAAAAGATGAAATTCCAAGAACCAATTTATTTTTTGGCATTCCTTTACTATTCCAATAATTCATTGAAATTGCATAAGGCTCTAGGCTACTTGCTACTTCTTGGCTAATTTCACTGTCGATATTTAAAACATTCACAAAATTAACAAATTTGGCGATTTGTGGAACATCATAACCGGCATCAATAATTTCTTTATCTGGGCTTCCAGTGATTGCAAGAATTTTAATATTTCCTAAACTCTGTCGGAAGTCCTGAAAAAAATGTAAATGAAAATTTTAAAATAAAATTTTAAAAAATGCTTACTTGCAAAAGTAAAACAAAATTTTGTTGATCATTTGCATCTGGAAATTGCAAATTGAGAGAAATACCTAAAAAAATTCGTATTTTACTTTTTATAGTAAATAAAAAAAATTTTACCATCAAAATTATTTTTTTGAATAAAATCAAATACAGAATTAACAAATTTTTTTCTGTTTTGTGCATTGGAAATTAAATTTTTAAATATTCCATTACTATCATCATCCAAATTGCTACCAATATTCAAAAGAGAAAAAAGCCCGGGTTGTTTTTGTTTAAATGCATTTTTAGCCGATATTAAATCATTTGTTTGAAAGATGTTTAGAGTTAAATCATTTCCAATAATTCCAAAATCATAAAACATATGAGTGCATAAACCAGAAATATAATTATTTTCAGGTAAATATTTATTTTTATTTTGTTGATAGAAAACCCAATTAGAATAATAACAACCTCGAATATAGTTTGATGCCGCTAAAAAAAATACATGATTTTTATCTTAGAAATTATAATGGTAATTTACCAGAAGCAAAAAATTCGACAAGTAATAACCAAATAAAACATTTAAAAATCATATCAAAATTTAATACAATTTTTTGGATTTTAATTAATTTTTTTTGAGAAAGCTTTTAAAAAATTTACTCCTTTTTTCTTACTTTAAATATAGCAGTAAATACAGCGAAAGTTTCGTCATAGCAACGTTATAAGCCTACAAAACCTTGCCCACGCGTCCTTTTTAATTTCACCGCCTTTCCGTCATGAATTAAGTATTTAAAAAAATTAAACACACTTTTTTTTCTTTTTTTTGTATCTAACATAAAGTAAATAAAAACTTTTTAAGTTTGTGACTTCAGCAAATGACGAATAAGTAAAACAAAGTTTACAAAGGTAATCAAAAAAAAGGAAAAAAAGCTCAAGAACGTTGGAATTTTTTTTGTGAATTAAAGTTTGTTTGCTTTTTTCATTTTGTAAAATTTTTTTTGTGTAGCATGATCAAAGCGTTTATTAAGTTTTTAAAGTATTCTTATTTTTGTGTTGTAATTTAATCAAAGGGAGTTTAAATATTTACTTCATAACTTTTGCATCAAAACTTATTTACAATAGAAACATTTGCTAACTAGCTGTCAGGGTTGCAACAAAAATAAAAACAATGTCGTGTATACATTTATCGACTTGAAGAAAAATAAGTAATTACATTAATAAGTCTGTTATTAAACATTCATTAAATTCTTTTAAATTACTGCATTGCATATAACCAATACTATGCGCAATGGTTAACAAAATTCATGAATCCATAATTAGAAATAACTTCATCATTTACTACCAAAGAATGAATATTTTTGCTATTTTTTTTATATTTAACACAAAAATAAAAATTATCAGTTCAAGGTAATTTCCAAGTACTTTCAAGCTATTAAATTTTAATTTAAAGCTAAAAAAACAATAATCAAATATTCAAAAAATGAATATTTTCAAGAAAAGTAAAAAATGATGCGTCTCTAATAATGCGATTTAAGAAAAAAATAACACAAGCCATTGCGTTACCACTTTGGCTTGTGTTATAAATGTAAATCAATAATGCCATTGCGCCAATAAAAAAAAAATCTTCTTCGTTAATTGAGTCCTTTCAAAGCTATTTTATCGATTTTGTACTTCGGCAGAACAAACTTTTTTTGTCCTTCTGCTTTTTTTCGATAAAAAAATTGAAAGAAAAAAACCAATCTCAAGCTTTTTTCATTAAAGATTATTTATTAAGGAATTTTGTTTTATGCGAGCCCCTTATTTTGTCAAATTACCTAAATCTTTTAATTTATTTTTGTTCGGCTGATTAATTTAAAAAATTTTCTTTGCTTGTGATTTTAATATGCAAGTTAAAAACAATTTTGATTGCATGATGTCCTTAAATTTCAAAGATTTCTTTCACTTTTTTTGATGCGCACATTTTTATTGACAAAAAACAACACAGAAAAAAAATTGGAAAGAGGCCAACTTGAAAGAAGAGAGTAGCGAAAGTGAAAAAGAGAACACCACTCGTTGTTTACTTGCATAAAAAAAGAAAAACAACAAAAAAAGCGCAGTGCTGAAATATGTTGTTTGAACCTTTCTTTCAAAGTGTTATATTTTTTGTTTGTGTGTGACTTTGTTTTTCGCGGTCATTTTATTCCATTTTTTACTTTTGTGAAAAGGCTGAATTATATATATTCTATTAAAAGTTTTAGATCAATAACTATTTTTTTGTTACAAAATTCCGCCCCGGGAGTTTGACCAACAAAATAAAAGCTCTCTAACTATAATTGCAAACTTTTTTGATTTTTACTTTCTCTGAAAATTTTATTCTATAAAATAATTTTTTACCAGTAAAATGGTTCAAACTATACCAGACGACGCTGCTTATTTCCCCGTTTATATGGAGTAAGTTTGTAACATAAAACATAAATATACGAATTAAGCCAAAATTTGAAAATCTTTAAAATTAATAATATTCATCACTTCTTTTTTTTTAGTGAATCACGATTTAATGATTCAGTTATTGATGGCATGACTCAACACGAACAAACCGTAGTTGGATATTGGCTCATATTTCTTTCAGCTGGGGTTTATTTTGCTGTTGGAGCTGGCGGATTTACTCGGTAAAAAAAACTATGCCTTTTTTTGTCTAAGTTAAAATAATTAATAATATGCGAATTAATTTTAAGATTGCAAGAAGCTGCAATGAAAATGACCGATCGTAATCCATTTCGATGGATTCCACCATTTGGGCATTGGGAAGAAGAATTTGAAAAATATAAAACTTTTGATGAATATTCATCGTAAGTTTTCCAAGCTACCTAAAACCAAGTTGCAACATAATTAATTTTCATTCTATAAAACACCCAAATAAAAATGAATCTCTTTAATCCCAAAAAAATATTTATAGACTAACTCCTGAAGATCGAGCAGACCTTACTTTATCTCAGTTCAAAATGAAATGGTTGTTTGTATATTTTCATCGAATGGGAGGTCGCATGCTTTTTCTAGCTTTTTGGTTTCCATTCATGTATTTTTGGTTAGATGGATATTTTTCTGATACTTTAAAATGGAGAATGTTTTTAGCTGCGATTTTTATGACTGCTCAAGTAAACTTATTTATTAAAAAATTTCATCCCTTAAATTAATGAATGATTTTAGATTCCAGTAGGGTGGTGGATGGTTAATAGCGGATTACATAAAGAATTAATGGCAAATAAAAAGAAACCTGGAGTTAGCCAATATCGAATGGCAATACATTTAATTATTCCATTTTTTATGTATGGAATATTTTTATATACTGGCTTATCCATGTTTTTATCCCCTCAAGATCATTCAAATGTCGACCATATTGATAGACTTCGATTTTTGGGAATATTTTTAATTGCTGGTCTTTTTATTACATCTTTTATGGGTAAGTGTTTTCTTATTTTTGCCTTTAAAAATTGAATGAATGATTTTAAGGTTCATTCCTAACTGCCCTGGATGCAGCCGAACCCGAATATGCTCGAAAATGTATTCCCGATGATTTATGTATTATGAATCCAAAATGGAAAAATTTCTTTGAAAATGCTGTAACCGTTAATTTTATTCATCGATATTTTGTTAGTTTTTTTTATTCCATCGATTTCCTTACTTTTTAATTTTTTGAATTTTTTTTAGGGTTATATCACTTTCGCAGTTATAAATATTACATATTTTCTAAGCTTTCAAATGGCCCTTCAACATCGAGCTTATATTGCTTTAAATGGTGTTATGGCTGTAGGATGGGCTCAATTAGCACTTGGTGTATCTACCTTAGTAAGTTTTGAAAATATTTCCATGAGCTTCAAGACACTACTTCACTTCGTGAAAATCCTATTTGAAATAAAAATTTACTTTTTAGTACTTCCGTGACCCTGCTCCGCTTGCATGGCTTCATCAAAATTTTTCAATGCTTCTTTTTACATTTTTGATTTGGCTTGTTCACGAAATTCGTCATCTTCCATAGTATCGACGAAATTCATTATGAAATGCAAAAAAGCCGGGTATAAAACTTAATATGTTAATCTGTAAATATTCTGTATAAAATATTTTAATTAAATGCGAAAGAATTTTTTTAAATAAAACTTTTATTCATTTTAAAGTTTTGTTTTCATTTAAAGCAATAACCAAAAATATTATTTACAAAAAATTATATTTACAAATTCTAAATGTTTCTATTAATTACACTTTTTTAAAAGCTTTTTTTACATTCTTTTTTATGTTTTTCTGAAACTTTGAACATTGGCCCATGTCCAGGAGTGATGTAATCCACTTCACACATAATAGATTTTCGACTTTCATTTTGTTGTCTAATATTTGTTGAAGAACTTTTCCAAAGTGATTCATTCGTGAGATCTTCAACTTTAAAGAAAAGATCGCCTAAAAACATTCGTTATAAAGCTGCTTTTTATATGTAAGAAAATTAACCAGTAATTGCAACAATTCCAAGTTCGATTGGATCCGATCGACTATTTAAAGTTTCTGCATTATTTATTACAGCTGTAATACACGTGGATGTATGACCTGGCGTTGGAACAATTTTAACATTTTCGGTAACATTATATCCGCCAAACTAAAAAATTGTTAAAATAAAATTTGCGTAAATATTTAAAAAATAAAAATTGTTACTTCATAAGTCCCAATATAAGTAAGAGAAAATCCATCAAAAACGTGATCGCCATGATAAATTTTTGCTTTTTTAAATGCATCTGCATGGCCAAGGTGATCCAAATGACCGTGAGAAAGGATGACTTTATTGATATTGTTGGGCTTTAATTTTAATTTTGTAAGTGCTAAAAAACCCGAAATTAAAACACTTTTAAAAAATAAAGTTTTTACCATCAATCATTCGTCTAAAACTTCCATCATCGGTGGCTAAACCAGTGTCAAAAATAATTTTATTTGCTCCATCTTCAATTAATGTAATAGTTGGAACATATTCTTGATCATTTCCATTTCCATGCTTTTTTGTTACAATTCTACCTGTGTCCAAAAGAGTGATTCGAGCTCTTCCTTTTGTTGACGAAGGTTTATGGCTTGGTAATTTATTCAAATTATGACTAAATTTTGGATTCAAATTCATTACATCTAGACCAAATATGGATGCTTCTGCAATAATGAGAAGTAAAAATACCGAAAGAAGAATAAAAGTCTTCATCTTTAATTAAAATGTTTTAAATATGTAAGAAAGAATGATATTAGCTAAAAAAATTTGGCCTGTTTTTATACTGAAAATTTGTTAATGTTGCAGACTTCCCATATAAAAAGTCATTCACTTTTTTAAAACTTTTAAGTCTGATAAAATTTCACATGTTTCTTGTTCAACCAAATTAAAACAATTGAACTTGAACAAAAAGCTGATAAATGCTAAAAAAAAACGGAAAGCTTAAATCTCACATGAAAGAGAGGTCAGTCACATTGTTTTTTATCGATAAGAAAGACGCCTACATAAAATACAAAGGGCTTTGTTCGTGTTAACAATTTTTGTAAAATGTAGCTTAAAAAGTCACGGAAAGTGAAATTAAGCTGCCAATTAAAAACACATTCATTTTTGAAATTAACTCTCTGGAAGGTATATCTTAAAAAATAAAATAAAAAACAATAAAAATTATGTGCAAAAAAGCCAAAAATAGCTTTATTCTGCAAAAATTTTTTGATTTGATAATGAGGAAAAGCTTTTAGCGCTGATTTAAATAATAAAAACTCTTTAAAATTGTTATTGTTTAAAATTTTATATAAAAGCAATTTCCAATTTTTTGGAAATCATACTCTTTCTAAGTTTGAAAAGAAAAATGAAGTTCCTCGCTCTCATCCTTGCTTTTATCGTTGTCTTCATGACTGCCTCCACTGTTAATGGATGGGTAAGTATTTATAATTCTTTTTATTTTTTAAATTCACATTTGTTTTAGATTGATAACGACCCGTGCACTAAAAAATGCCGACCTTATGAGAAATGTGTATGGAAATGTCCCCCAGGTTGGACTACGTGCATAGAACAATGCGTACACTTTGATGGACCAAAATAAAAAAACATAAAAGCTTCTTTTCTGTGTCAATATGTATTTCAATATTTTTAATTGATTGATAAAAATAAATTTTTTTGCATGCATTTATTTAAACATTAATTCATATTACATACAAATTACAAAAAGCAGGAGTTTTTCTTTATATTCTTTGCGTTAATCTAAATATTTGCACAATAAAAATAAGTTTTTGCGAAAAGCAGATGAACCGACTTATGACCTCAAACGTTTATTTATAGATTAAACAAACTTTTACATTCTTTCTTTTTTTCAGCCATACCCAACTACTAATTTTGGCATGAATGTCGGATTCAAACTTTTTTTGAAAAGCTTTGTAATGTTTGAAAATGATTTGTCAATCAACTCCGTTGATTGTTTGCAAAGGAATGGGTAGTGGACATTCTTTAGCATTAAGACTAAGACGTCTTTTAATGCTTATCACTTTTTATCAATGCGATGATGATTCAGAAAGTAGCACACCTGTTTGGTTTATATATAAAAAAACAATATTTAAAAACCAAAATTAAATATTTAAATTTTTAAGTTTTGAATTACATTTTTTTTTTCAGAGGTTTTTTTGTTTTCAATATTTAGTATTAAATATATTAAAATTATTCCCAACAGGATTTTTGATTCCGTCCATTGGAAATACATTAATCAATGAACTTTTTTTTGAACACATATATCAACAACAACATAAAGAGGTGTTGAGAAACGAAATAAACTTTGAATTAGGGCTTGAATTGGAGATATGGATTTTTTGTTTTAATTATTCATTATTAAATATATTAAAATTATCCCCAACAGGATTTTGTATCCTCTCCACGGGACGCACCTAAATCGATGAATCATTTTTTTTTTGAACACAAGCATTAAGAAGAAAAAACATTTAAAAAAAAAGTTGATCATCATGATATGATCCAGTGGACGGTGGAAGCTAAGATACATTGGAATCGCTCTAAAAACATTAATAAAAATTATTGAAAATAAGAGTTTTTATAAAATCAAAATTTTTTATTTATCCATGTCTCTTCTGATGAACACGGGCATCAACAACATAAAGGTTCACCAAAATGAAACCAACTTTGAGTTACGGAGCTCAATAAAGCATATGGATTTTTTAAGCCAGATATTTTTTATATTTTTTTTTATTACTCTATTCAAAATTTTAGAGATTTGCCTACCCCCGGAGGCCTTCAATCAAGATCCATAATTTATTAATTGACTCGATGAACACGAACACTTCGAGATGAACGAAACTATTTTTTTTGAAGGAAAAGTTAAGCGGCTGTGGTTTTTTTTAAATTTAGCACATAAAAATTAGTTGGGTTTTGATTTTTATTGATTTTTTCATAAATAAAAATGATTTTTAATGATTTTTTAAAGTTTTAAATAAACACATGTATCAAGCTTAGAGGCAAGAAATAAGTGAATCTCGTTTTGAATTACGGACCTCACTAAAGCATATGAATTTTTTGATCCAGATATTTTTCTTATATTTTTAAAAAAATATTTGAGTAATCTTAGAGATTTCCCTACCAAATAAGACCTTCAACCAGAAATTATTTATGGACACGTCCATCAAGGTCAATGCTGAATCACGTTTTGAATTAGGGCTTGAATTGGAGATATGGATTTTTAGTTTTAAATATTTATTATTAAATATATTAAAATTATTCCCAACGGGATTTTAAATCGCATACACGGGAAGCACCTCAATTTCGATTAATATTTTATTAATGAACTTGAAGAACACGAACACTTCGAGGTGAACGTAACTATTTTGGGCGAAGGAAAAGTAAGACAGCTTTTGTGTTTTTCGAAATCAGCGTATCAAATTTAGTCGGTATTTGAATTCTTTGGATTTTTTCTTTAACAAAAATTATCGAGTTAAAAACGATATACATTTTTATGGTTTAAAAAATAAATAAAAAATATGTGGAAAGGAAAATAAATAGTCGCAATTCAAAAAATTTGATTTCTAGACTTACCACTTTGTTTATGTTCAACTCGATACCATGTTTAAAATACAAAAAAAATCGATGCCTTTTTGTAAAACTTTTTTGGAATTTCTTGATATTTTTATGACAATAATTTTTTGTGCTGCACAGAAATATTTTTTTTATTAATTTTTTTGACATGTGTTTATTTTTGTTTTCATTATTTTAAATTTTAATTATACTCACGTGTATTTTTTAATAATTACTTTGTTTTTTTGAAAAAGTACTTTTTCTTGTTTGTTGAAAAAAGTTCCTATCTCTGAGCGAAGTTGCATGTTTCTAACAATCTTTGGTTATTGAAAACCTTAATTATAAGCATCGTGTGTAAATGACTAATATACGTCTTTTATCTTTCTAAAGTTGAAATAATTATGCACTAATTATGTATTTAATTAAAATTACTATTGTCGTGGAAAAGAAAAAATGTACTTAAGAGCACATTTCTTTTTCAAATCATACAAAGACTACCATTTTAAAATTTTACATAAATTTAAATTCCGTTAAAAAAATAGTAAGACAAAAAAATTGAAGAAAAAAATGTCAAATTTTTATCTTATTTGTTACATCATTAGTTTCATATTGTCATTTATGACTTTAGTGGCAAATATTTATGTTGGAATTAAACGATTTCACACTCTTAGAATTCTTCCTAGAGTTTTACGGTATTTTTCTTTCTTTTTTTTAAATAAAAATATTCTAACATACTGTCATTAAAAAATTTCAGATTACTCCTTATTACATGTTGCTTTCCCTTTATGAGTTGTTTAACATTAATATCATTATACAATGCAACATATTATTTAATGTATAAAAGTCAACAGCACATTATCCTAGAAATATTTCGATTTGTTATAGCTTTCTCAACTCAACAAATTCGAAATTGTTTTTTAATTATTGTATTGGAGAGAATTGTTGCTACCACTAAACTTCTTAAATATACACTTCATTCCAAACTTAAATTATTTTTTTGCTTATTCGGCGCTTGTTATTTAACATCTTCACTTTATTTGGCATTTAATATATACAGTAAGTTTTTCTTTAAAAAAAATACAGTGCACAGAAAATGTGCTCTCCTAAATTGGATGCTAAACTTTTTACTTCCCAGGAAAGTATTCCTGCCCTTTTCAATTTCTTTATCTTATTCAGTTTGTAAACGTTTATGGGTGACTATCTTCCACTATAAAATACTTTTTTTTTATAATCTTTTAACTCATTTTACTGTAACAATAAAAAACTCAAATTTTCAGCTAAAAATTTTCCACAATTGTTATTTTTCAATGAATTAACAAATCATTTTGTTTTTATTATTCATATTTTCATAATTTGCGCCTGCATAATTTTATATATTCAAAATAAAAAATTATATAAAATTTTGGCTTATCAAATTTCTTTAACAAAACGCTATATGGTAATTTCTTATCGAAAAAATAAACTGCATTTTAATTTGAAAATTTTAGATTTTTGAAAACATAAAAGTCTCAATATTTTTATTTCCTTCGTTATTAATTTACACTTTATTGGCGCAAGGTGGAGCAATTACCGCAATAATCTTCCAAATGTATAATTTACCACCGATTCCCAGTGGATTCTATAACATTGTTAGTGTTTATTATTTTTTTTATTTTTCTTTAATGATATCGAAAATTTTTAGTTTTATAATTTATCCTTTTTACTTATTTATTCTCGACATTTTTTTATTCAAGCAAAATGTGAAACGGTTGTTAAAAATAATGCATCAAACGAAGGAATTAAAAATCCATTTGGCAAAAATTTACCGGCTCATGTTTCACTTGATAATTATTTTGGCAACTTAAAAAATCAATGGAAATAATAGTCAATGTTTAAATTTTAATTTTCTTATAAAAATCCTTATACTAAAATTTAAAATGCAATAAATAAATACGCATTTGAAACTATAACAACGCAAATTTATAGTTAAAAAAACAATTAAGGTGCAAAGCTTTTGTATTAAAAAAAATAATTATTTTTATTTTATTTTTATTTTTATTTTTTATTTGGCTTTTGTGTCGTCATAACATTCCATTTCTTGTTAGGGGAAGTGTGTAACTGTCGTTACAAATTTTGTTGATGATGGCATTATAAAATGTGTGGAATGATATGGTTTACAAAAATAAAACGAAAGATACGCTTTCCGAATGGTTTTACTATAAAACAAAAATGTTCACATTTAAATCCGAGTATTTAAAAATTGTACCTTAAATTCACCAATGAAATACTTCCAGATAATGCAAAGATAGGATTGAAATACGGTAGAGCTGCATTGAAAAAAGAGGCAGTATCTTGATTTGTTGGAAAAAGAACTTTATTTAAATTGAATGAAGTTCGAATCAATTGTGCAATGAAAGAAACAAAGGAGACAACTGAAAAAAAAAATGATATTGGAAGTTGTAACGTTTTTGTGGCCAAATATTTTAATACTTACGTAACAAACTTTTCTCATTCACATTAATGGATGACGAAACTAATTTTTTAGCGGAACAAAATTTAATAAATGATAACAAATTAAACATCGCTGTAACGCAAGTAGTTCCAATATAAAGAACTGAAGTGTAAACATAATGAAAATAATTTGCTTCACTACTTTTTAATGAAACAGCAACTAAATTAGGCGAAATTATAAAAACTCCAGGTATCTGTAGTCTGGTTAACCATGGAATCACAGATACAACAATCATCAATATTGTATACCAATGATAATGCCATATTGATTTTTGTTTTAAAGGAAACCAAACTACCGTTAAACGATTCATGGCCATTAAGGTATGACCCAAAAATTGGATGGGTGTAACAAAAGTTAAACCATTGAAAACGAGACCAGCAAATGTATCGCTTGATAAATAAAAATCAACAAATAAATTTAATTCGGGAAATTTTCTTGTAATTACTAACTAAAATAAAATAAGAAAATTATTAGATTATTGCGAAAAGTTAAAATTAAGTTTTCTATATGACAGTTAGTTGTTTCTCATCCCAGAACGCTCAAAAAAGCTATTTCAGTTTAGTCTTCTTTTTTTTATGTTCACTTTTTTAAACATGTTTCCAAATCTTTAACACCCCAAATATTATACATATTTTCCTCTCAAAAATTAGTACATAACCTGACTTATAATATCAACACAAAATCTTACCAAAACAAAATTTAATAAATCTGCAATAATGACGATTCTAAAAATATTGAAAAATGAACCGCCGAATCCTTCTTTTCTTTTAACAATCAAAGGAATCAACACAGACAAATGGAAAGAATAAAACAAAATTTCAATGGTAGACTGAAAAATAAAGTTACCGCTCACAGGCATTTTTACTTTAAATTACTAATGAGAGAGTTTTTAAAAATATTCCTTTTTATAATTTTACATTAATATTTTTTAGTGAACCAATGCGTCAATAAGAAAAGATTATAATTAATAAAAAAAATTATAAAAGAAACTAATTAGTATTAACGACACAATTAATTTGTATTGCCAACGTTTACTTTTTTTGCTACAATAATTATATATTAACTTCCTGCTTTCACATAAGAAACAACACATAATTGGTGGGAACAAAAAGTGAACAAAATAAATTAAAATTTTTTTCATCAGCACGTATTTCCTAATCATGAAAACGTTAAACCTTTGTTAATTGAAAACTTTTTATAAGTATTCGGTTGTTCGGAAAGTTCGCACCGCGATAAATCCAATTGGCCAACTATGAGGAGCAAGGCATGTCAGGTGCTGTTTGTACCGATTTGTAGTACCACTAAGTGTGCTTCAAACTAGTGTTACAACTTTTCATATGACTTGGCTTATCATGGAAATAATAGCCCATAAAGCTTCAAGATGCCAATGTTGGTTGACCAACATGATTTTTCACTTTTTCAACTTTTGTTTTTATGTTATTCTTTTATTATTACTATTTTTTACGCTTAAAATTACTATTAGTAAGAGATTTGGTAACAACTAAACAGACTTTAATAACCAATCATAGCTATTTCATACCAATAAGTCCACTAAAGGCTTATAGTAGCCATTTTACAAAAAATTTGGTTATGGTTAAGAAAGCTATTTGCCGAGTAACAATATGTCAAAAATGCGCTAAAAATAGCTGAAAAATGCTAGGGATAACATAAAAATAGCGTAAATGATCCCACCATTAATGGCCGTTTAAAAACAATATTGTTTGCTGCATTGGATATGAAAATCGAAAATAAAGCCATAAATAATAAGCAAGTTTTCATTTAAAAACTTACGATTTTAAAGTATTTAAAAAACTTTCAGTGAAGACTTAAAACCCGTCTTTGAAATGTTGCTAGAACTTGGCCTTGGATCACGTACATATTATGAAGATCAATTTGAAACTCTATTTTTACAAAAAGCAACAGACTATTTTCGTTCACTTTATGAACAGGCTTTAATTGAAAAGGGTTTTAAGGAAAAGGCAAGATTCAACCAAATTTTGGATGAAGTAACAAAAACAAAGCTTAATAAAATTTTACAAGAAAAATTTATTCACGTTTCTTCTGGTTCAATATCGTTAGCTTCTTTATCCATAAAAGATTAAGAAATGGATAAAATTATGGATGGAATATTGTAGCATTTGAATCGCGATACCATACCACTCAACTTTAGGAAAACATTATTATAAATTGTTTATTAAAAAATCATGCACTATTGTTATTTTTGTTGTTTTATTAAAAGTATTTTCCATAAATTCTTTTTTACTTTTTATATTATGAATATTTTATGCGTCTAAAATATTTGCTTAGTCATAATAATTGCTTTTTTCTTCTTTTTTTTCCTTTTTTTGATGTGAAAATTTTATTTGTTGAGAAAAAGGGAAAGTCATTGTTTAAAAAAACACAGATGTGTTTTTCGTTCTCAGAGTTGCAACCATACTAATAACAAATAAACGTGAATTCTTAAAAGGAAATCGAATCAATCGCTTGTTTAGTTGCTTTTTGTTAAAAATAACACCAAAGTTTCTTTCAATTTTAAAGCATTTGATTATTTTGATTGATTTTATTTGTTTAAAATGTATTTTAAAGAAGGTTATAAAAATTATTTTTTTTTTGTAAAAACTATGCATTTTATGAGTTTTAGCGTGGCAAAAAAAATAAATCTTACATACAATTTTCTTTTAGGGCTTTTTAAAATTTACCTAAAAACGATAAAATGATTCCATCATTATCTGTAAGTTTATAAGTCAAAATTCTTTTTAAAAACTGTAGTTAGAGTTTTTAATTTTAATATTATTTATAGTCTAATGATGTCGACGAAGAATCTTTGGAGAGGGCAAGGAAAATATTTAAAACAAATTTTAATAGTATTTTGAATAACAAAGAATGTGATATGAATGTCGGAGTTCTTAATGGAGTTGCCGCTTTATTAGTTTGAATTTATATATATTTTTTAAATTAACTAATCTAGTCTAGTGGTTTTCTTAGGTATCCCACGATGAAAAAATGTCTGAATGGCTAAAGGAAGTACTAAGTACCCATTTAATTAATGTTGTTTCGCCATCTCTTGTTGGAGTTACAAATAATGATTTTATATCAAAATTAAATAATTCTTGGAAGGAATATAATTCTGCTTTGAGTATGATTCGGGACAATTGTAGCCTTTTTGATAGTCTTAATTTATCTCGACGACGAGGCCAATCGGAACCATTGCGAAATTTGGGATTTATTTTATTTCGAGATCAAATTATTAATCATCCAACAATTAATTTGCGTTTGAAAACAACATTATGGGTGATGATTGAAAAGCAGTTTAATAAAGAAACCATCGAATTGTATGTTTTTACTAAGAATATATTTAAAAATAAAAAGGGGAATTTTTATAAACTTTTTTATACAAATTTTTAGAATGGATTTAAAATCAATCTTTGAAATGCTGCTAGAACTTGGCCTTGGATCTCGTGATTATTTTGAAAAAGAATTTGAACCTTTCTTTTTACAACAATCAGCCGATTATTATCATTCACTAAGTAAAAAAATTTTAACTGAAAATAATGCAAAGTCTTTTGTCGAAATGGTTGAAAACATTTTGAATAAAAAAGAACGATTTTGCGAGTATTTGGATAAAATTACTATGGACAAAATTAATGAAATCAGAGACCGAGAATTTGTTTATCCGAAACAAGCTCAAGTTTTTGTTGAACAAAAAATTCCCAATGTTGCAAATATGGTTAATAACGACAATATCGAAGAAATTAAGTTATTTTATAAATTACTTAAATTTTCTGGGAATGGGACCACAGTTTTGAGTGATGCAATGATTAAATTTATGGAAACCCAAAGTGAAAAAATAGAAAAGGTTAATCAAGATAATAACCTTCCTAGAGTTATGTGTTCATTTTTTCAGAATAAAAAACCTATGGAATATATTCATACTTTTTTCAAATATCAATTTTATTATTTTCTTCGTCGAGATTTTCCGGACATCGGCTTCAAAAATATTATTCATCCGCATTTTGTTAATTTTTTAAACAAAAATACAAAATGTTCTGAATTTTTATCACTTTATTTTGATCAAAAGTTAAAGAATGGTTCCAATACTATTATCACAGATGATTGCGATGTGGACAAAGCTGTAATGCTTTATAGATTTTTACAAGAAAAAGATATCTTTGAAAAGTGAGTAATTTACAGACGTTGTTTTTCTTATAAGTAATAGCCTCCTTTTAAGGTATTATAAAATGCATTTTGCCAAACGTTTACTTCTTTCAAATAAAACTTTTGACGATTCTGAAAAAGCTATAATTTTAAAGCTAAAAGTTGAATGTGGAACTATTTTTACTTCAAAACTTGAAAAAATGTTAAATGATGTTGAAGCTTCCCAAATTTTAATGGGTTCTTACAAACAAATTAAGCATTCTGGCGAAGTTAGTTCTTTTTAATAAATTTTAAAAAAGGCGTATTTAAAAAAAATATTTTAGATTGATATTTCTGTAAAAATTTTGAACAAAGCATATTGGCCTCTCAAAGAAGCTGAAATGTGTCATATTCCAGCTTCTGCTGAAAATGCTTTTAACCGCTTTAAAAAATTTTATTTGTTAACATATAGAAATCGTGCACTAAAGCTCAATCCAAGTATGGGCTTTGCAGATATTAAAGCAACATTTTATAAAAAAGTAATTTTCTCGTTGCTTTTTTTACCTTTAAAACATATTAAAAAATTTTTAGGAGGAATCTGGCCAGCTAAAGGAAGAAACTAAACTTTTTAACGTCTCTACTTATCAAATGTGCCTTTTAATGGCATTCAATGAGAGGGAAACATATACATACAAACAACTTTTGGAATATACTAAAATTCCTGATTGTGATTTGAAGCGGGCGTTAATGTCATTAGCTTTGAGTAAACCAGAGCAACAAATTTTGAAACGCGAAGGAGCATCCTCTATTGAAGCCGAAATTGGTAATTTTCGATGAAATAGAAATTTTGCTTGAACATATTAATTTTTTAGATGGAAGCAATATTTTTTCCGTCAATGATGATTTGACTTCCAAATTAACTCGAATCCGAATTCGACCAATTTCAAATAAAGTTGGCGAAAGCGAAAATGAAAGAAAAGAAACTCGAGCAAATGTAAATTGTTTAAATTTTTTTATTATTATTTATAATTAATTTATTCAGGTTGATAATGACCGTAAATGCGAAATTGAAGCAGCAATAGTTCGAATAATGAAAGCTCGCCAAAAATTAAGCCATAATGAACTGATTACTGAAGTCATAAAACAATTGACGCCCCGTTTCCTTCCAGATCCTTCAATGATCAAAAAACGCATTGAATCTTTGATTGAACGTGAATATATTAAGCGTGACGAAAATGATTCAAGTTACTATCATTATATCGCTTAAATTTTTTGTTTGCAAAAAAATCTGCTTTGTTTCCTATTTTCTTTTTAAATGTTTCAGTTGCTTTATTATATATTTAAAAATAGTAATTTCTTAAATATCAAAAAAAATTTTTTTAATTAATCAAAGTTATAAAAAGAATAAGGCAAGGAGGTGAATGTTTAAAAAGAATGTTGGGCTTAACCAACCTTTTTTAACCTTAATCCGCTATAGCTTGTTACAAAGAAAAAAAAAATGACAGACCATTTTAAAATATGTGTTGACTTTTTTATTGGCAAAGCGCGTATGAGTTTAAAAGAACTTTATTTAAATTCCTTGCTGCATTTTTCGATTATTGGATATTTACCATACTTTACTTTTATTCACAACAAAAAATGCTGAAATTAAATAATGATTATTTTATTGAAATTTTTCAAAAGCTTGAAGAATCCGAGAGTAATGAAGTATGTTTTTTGTCTTTTAAAAATTTAATGCAAAGATAAATTTGCGTTTTAGAAAAGCTTAGAGAAGTTTATGTTGGCAGGAAAAGAATGCGTTGAAGCTGGAATAAACTATTTTCGCAAACTTGAAGTGACAAAAGTAACGGTAACGGGAAATCGATGGCAATTTTTTGAAAATAATCCAAATTATAAACCAAATGTGTTTTATTCTCTTCGAGGAGGCCATGAACGCCATAATTTAATATATGATTTTGATAATTATGTTTTTATTCAAGCAATTTCAATGGGATTAAATTTTGATAAAATTGATTTTATTGAATTGGCATCACCGAATCAAAATTGCTTAGGGTTTTTAAAAAAATTTGAAAGTAAGCTTTTTAGTTTTGGCAGCTTTTCTAAAACAAACTTTTTCAGAGTTGATTGATTTAAGCATTGAATGTGAAAGCGTAAAAGAATGCAAAGCTGTTTTATCAGCTTTGATCAATTTGAGACTAGTTTATTCAATAACTATGAAAGTTTCTGGGATTGATAGTAGAGTAAGTTGCCGAAGAACGTGGCTAAAAAATATTATATATATTCTTTATTTTTAGTTTATTGATACATTAAATTTTCGCTATTCCATTCTAAATTTATATAAATTTAAATTTGAAAAGAAGCTCAACTTTGTTAAACCAAAACAAGATGTTAAAAGTATGTCTTATAAATTTTTATTTCCTTAAAATTCCTATAAATTTTTTTTCAGGTGTAGTTTTGCATGGCGATGAAAAGACAAAACAAGCTTTTGTATTTGAACAAAAACATTTTATAAATTATTTCAAAGCTTTTCCAAAAGCTGAATTTAATTTTGAGATTCATCACACTGTCACGGATAAGGACGTTGATTGCTTGCATTATTTTAATGACGATTATTTTCCAACCATTAGCAAAGCTACAAAGAAATATGCTAAAATTTGCGTGTCTTATTATAATAATGAATCCATATTATTTTCAACTTTATGGAAGGAACTCAGGCTTCACACAAAAGCAATGTGTTTACACGGAGAAAAAAATTTGAGGTTGAGTGTCGGACCACATTTTTGCTGTGGTCCTATAGGGCCGACAAAGCGTCGGACAAGGAAATTTTTGACCTGTACGGCACCCAAAACCGTCGGACCGCTGTCCGACGGTTTTGATAGACACGGACGTCCATCAAAAAAAGGTGACAAGAAAAATTGGACATGGACAGTGTTTAGTCGGACCGGTTTTTGTCGGACATGACCAAAAATTGTTGGACAAGACCAAAAAACGATGGACAAGGATTGGTTGGACATAAAAATGTCGGACATGACCAAAAAACGTTGGACAATAAAATGTTGGACCAAAAAATGACGGACAATAAAATGGTGGACCAAAAAATGTTGGACCTATAAACCGATGAGTATTTGAGATTTGATTACAGTAATTTTTTTGCTTGGCCCCATAAAAATATGGAAAATTTGCATATTTTGAAATTTACTCAAATCGAAAATTCTTCGATTTTTAAGAAAATGAAATTTCTCTTACTCCTTCCATTTTTTTGCTTGGCCCCATAAAATTTTTTCAAATAACACAATTTGGTAATTTTTATAAAAAAATTTATTAAACAAATAACACGTCAATACAAAAAAAGTCAATACAATAAAAAACAAAGTCAATACAATAAAAACAACGAGGCAATGGAGCTTCAACGTCATAACGGAATGCGATGGCATAATTCTTTGCTTTCCTAGTTCCATTGTAGACAACATAAGTCAACGAAGGCAGAGTATCACGATGAAGAGCAGGATGGTGACGGATGAGTGGACCACGATTGAATTTCAATTCATTGGCAAAGAAGTTATCGATTTTTTCATCAACATGTTGATCAGGGATAATGGTGATGCTAGCGCCGATTTCAGTTGCAGGTTCTATGTACTAAAAAACGATGGAAAATAAAGGAAACAAGTTAAACAAAGAAACTTACACGAAAAACGTCATTGAAGAATTCCCAGTTACAAGTTCTTTCGAAGCAAAGCAATACTCGCTTGAGCTTATTTGATTTGAATCGTTTGGCAAAGTTCGAGAGGTTGATCAACAATGTTCGGTTGTCAGTAAGTCGATAGTCAAATCTAAAAACAGAATGTTGTAATATTTGGAAATTAGACATTAAACGTACTCAAAGTTTTCCAAGTCCCGAAGATACATTCCTTCGCCATCCAATAAGTTTTCAAGTCTTCCACCAATATGAAGAGTGAAGTCGATGCATTGGAATGATTTCATTTTTGCAGGAAGGCTTTGAACAAATAGAACGAGAGTACGGCTGCACCAGTTGCCACTACACTCACAAAAAAAACGTCCAAGTTTTTTTCGGAATTTGATGGTCACGTTTTTTTTCGACTTCATGTGGCTTTAAACCTCCTAACGGTAAGAATCTAATTCTTAATGATTTCAATTCAAAATTTTGTATTTCTCATTTAGATGAAATTGATGGAGATGAGGATGAAAATGTCGATGGTCCTGATGGAACTCAACGTACAGCAGGTTTGTATTATGTTTTGAAGTTTCACACTTTCATTCTTTTTAGATATCTCTTCTCAACGACCTCAAGAAGGAATGTAAACGGAAAATGATGGACTTTCACCTCAAAATCAGCAACCTTCGACTTCTCCTGGACTTCAACAAGATGAAACACATTCCCAAAACGAGGGAAATTCTTCTCAAACTCAAACTTCTTCAACATCGCCAGCAATTCCTTCAACACCTGGAAGCCAACTTGGTAATCGAATGACAAGATTGGCTTTAATGAACTTGGAAAGTCCATCTCGAACTTCTGCTTTTGCATCTTCTACGCCTATTCAACGTAAACGACCACGGTAAGGACTTTTAACTTGTTGAACCATCATTTCTCAATATTTCTCTTTTAGTGTCCGATCTCAAGAAAATGCTCGCTCCAGGCTTGACTTTCAACTTTGATTTCATCTATCAATTCTGTTTTAACTTGTTATTTGTTAATTTACTTGTTATTCTGTTATGACTTTGTTTTTTATTGTATTGACTTTTTTTGTATTGACGTGTTATTTGTTTAATAAATTTTTTTATAAAAATTACCAAATTGTGTTATTTGAAAAAATTTTATGGGGCCAAGCAAAAAAATGGAAGGAGTAAGAGAAATTTCATTTTCTTAAAAATCGAAGAATTTTCGATTTGAGTAAATTTCAAAATATGCAAATTTTCCATATTTTTATGGGGCCAAGCAAAAAAATTACTGTAATCAAATCTCAAATACTCATCGGTTTATAGGTCCAACATTTTTTGGTCCACCATTTTATTGTCCAACGTTTTTTGGTCATGTCCGACATTTTTATGTCCAACCAATCCTTGTCCATCGTTTTTTGGTCTTGTCCAACAATTTTTGGTCATGTCCGACAAAATCCTGTCCGACTAAACACTGTCCATGTCCAATTTTTCTTGTCACCCATTTTTGATGGACGCCCCTGTCCATCAAAAACGTCAGACAAAAATGCGTGCATGTCCGACGCCTTAAGCCACTGGTGGAGTCTAAATGCGTGCATTTTTTTCTCCGTGTAACCTGTCCAATCGATACACCAGTTGCCAAAGAAATAGATCGAAAGGTTCAATTTTTTATTCGATATGAATTTCCTAAAAGGCTTGAATACATTTCCAGTCGATGGAATCCAAGGCTTGTTTATATAATTTTAAATTTAAATAAATATTATTTATTTCAGAATTCAATTTACTCAAACTATACCAAATAAATATAAATCAAAATTTAAATCTGAAGATTTTATTAAACTTCAAATTATGGATGCAAATAGAAATTGTGCAATTGTAAAATGTTTAAAAGATATGAAATTTGGATATTTATATAATCTTTATGGAAATCGAATTGGTATAAATTGGCAACATCTTCGGTTCTTATCGGATGGAGGGCGCATCGGAAACGATGATACTCCTAGAGAACTTGAAATGGAAGAATATGAAATGATTGAGGTTTATAGTGAACAATATGGATGATTGTCATATATTAGAGAAAATATTTGTTTTGTTGAAAAAAACTTTAATAAACTTGTTGAATTTTTTTCAATTATTTTAAGCTTTGATATTCAACAGCTATATTACGGTAACAATCAAAAGAAAGTTTAACAAAGAATTAATTTTTTATATTTGTAAAAAATTTCTTGTTTTAAATTAATTAATTTTCTCTAAAACTTTTTTAAATTAATGCATATAATTTTATTTCATTTTAAAATTAAATTTGATAAAGCATCTTTAATTTGATAAACCATTGTTTTTTTTTTACTTCCCATCATGGTCAGTCCAGTGTACACAAATTTTATGACATTCTGGGTGAGCCATCACAAGTACACACCTCTCTTTACAAATCTGATTCCGAGGACAGATTTTGTCACATGGAGGATCAATCTATAATAAAAAACGAATGCCTATTGTAAAAAAAAATAAAAACGAAAATACCCATCCATTAACATTCGAGGCAGTCATAAAGACGATAATGAAAGCAAGAATGAGAGCGAGGAACTTCATTTTAGTTTTCAATGAACATAATTCTCAAAAAATTGAATTTCTCTTTTATAACAAATTTTAAACAATAACAATTTTAAAGAGTTTTTGTTATTTAAATTAGCCCTAAAAGCTTTTTCTAATTATCAAATCAAAATTTTTTTGCAGAAAAATGCTGTTTTTGGATTATATTTTTTGCAAAAAGTTATATAGTTTTTTTGTAACAACTTGGGATTAGTAAATGTCTTTTTATTTACAAATCAGTAACTCTCTTTTTATAAATATTTATTATATATAGTTACGAGTTTTGCTCCATTTAAGTTGAAATTTTTATTAATAAAAAAACCAATATTATAAAATTGTCAGGATGGATGAGCTTCATAGAGTGATAGAAAAAAAGCTGCCATTGTTTATATCTTTCTTTTGAAAAGTTTACTGTGAATTTATTTTCCCAATGTGTTTCACTTTAAATAAGTTTGTGTAAAAATATAAAAAAGTATCCACAAAAAATTTGAGATGTTAAAACAAAATTTATTAGTAGCATAAAAAATTCATAATATTTTTATTATAACTCCAATTTTTATTTTTTAAAGCCAATTAATTAATATGTCGACTTATTTCCCCGCTATTGTTTAGCTTTATCACATTTAAAGCCTTCAATTTGTGTGTAATTCGAATCACTTTGTCTCCACTTTGAATTAAAAATTTCAGGACACTTATTAATTTCTTCGCATGATTCAAAAATTTTATGTTCGATTATTTGTTCGACATTTTCTTCACCACTAATATAATTACAATGTGATGTCGTCATTCGTCCATTATTATACCTCCCTAAAATCTCAAAACTATGAAATTTGTGGAAAAAAAAAACTCAAAACGACGGTAAACTTACCATTTATAAGACCATCTCTACCTGGTATAAAAATCAATCCACATAACGATTCTTCAGTTGCAGCTTCAATTTCATTTAGAAGAGTACCATTAAGTTCAACGGGGGCCTTTAAAAAAGTAGGTTAATTTATGGAGAGAAAAAAAATTCAAAAAAGTTATACCTTATAAATTCGAGTATATTCAACTTTGTACCGAGCAGTTAAAAATCCAGCAGGTTCACTGCTAATTATTTTGGCATGAGCAACTAAAAAAAATTAATGTTTGAAAGCGATTTAATATAACCTTTTTTCTAAAAAAGAAAAATAGTAGCAACAATTACCCCAATGAGATCGACAAAATACAGCTGGAGGTGAATCGTTAGGGTTGCATGAACAACAATAAGAAAATTCAAATAAGCCAGCGAAGACGATAAAAATTAATAAATGTTTCATTTTCGAAGCAACAAAATCAATGAAAGAAAATGAAAAAACTTATATATTTTTTTCTGATTTTATACCATTTTTAAAGATGATCTTTAAAACGTTATTATTTATTTATACTTTGGAAGAAATGAAATGATTAGGCAAATAAATGATTAATTTTAAAAATGAAACATTAAATAAAATGAGCAAGCTTCAAATAAAATGAACCAAAATATTTTTCAAATAAAAAAGCGCAGTTATGATTTCGAAAAGAAAACACGAAATAATCACATTAAAAAAATATAAAAATAGAATTTTTTTGAAACCACTAAACCAAAACTCTCTAATGTTATGGGAGGAAATCAAGTAACAAAAAAAATTTCCTTTTACAAAATAATCGTGGGAGATATTTTTGCATTTGATGGATGAAACAAAAGCAGATTTTTGAGCTATGGGAATTGTATTTTATCTTTTGTTTACTGGAGAATTTTCATTCAAGATGCCCGTTAGTAAAAGAAATTAATTTTATTTTTTGATAATTTTATTTTTATTGGAAGAAGTTTTAAAAGGTCAATATCACCTTTCTTTGGAAATAACAAAATATAGAAAATTTATTGAAAGCATGCTTGCTTTAAACCCAAAATCCTATTTTGTTGCTGAATCAATCAAGTTTGTGCTTATATTTAATAATTTTGTTTTATCAAAGAAACTTTCAGGGAATTGTGTTATTTAAATTATTGAAGAATCCTTTTTCATTATTTTCAACAGATGATTGATTTTGAATAATATTTTTTTCTTTTTATTAAATAAATTTATATATTTTTTTATAAATATGTCAATAAACAGATAAAAATGCAACAAAAAAAAAGATAAATAAAAAGTTGTCGAAACACTTGCGTATTGATTGATGCACTGTCGAGATAATAGAAAGATTTTTCATTTAACGAGTGAAAAGATTAATCCGATGGATTTTTCAAGGATAAATAAATGATATTTTTGTGGCGTAATGTGAGCGGGGACAATGCTCTTAACTTTCGTATTTATTAATTAAGAAAAAAAAATCAGCAGTCACTTCATTAGTATTGACCCTCCCGCATTTTTCATTTTTTTCTCTCATTCTTTTTTCTTTCATTTTTTGAGTATGCATTGAAATACTTTTGTAATAAGAACGAACTTAACTGGAGAATATGAGTACACTTACCTAAAATAAGATAATTAGGATACTTTTTAGAATATTTGATGCTTTAGCTTTTATGGTTTCTTGGATCATTTTTTAATTTATATCCTTTACTAACTCTTAGATCCTTTATTGATTATACGGGTTTCTTTTCTGACTTCATAGGTTCTTCACTGGCTCTAGAACCAATTATGCTTTATAGCCCCTTAAAGTTTGCGCTTTTATATGACTAACTTTCGGCGCATTTAAAAATATAGCTTCTGTAGTCGAGCTATTAGTGAGTGAGTGAGCTGCCCCTGTCCGATCTTGGAGTTCCACAAAAAATTTGATTTATTTTTCCAAAAAAAAAAATGAATAAAAAAAAATAAAGCGGGAGTGTCGATATTAAAGCATTATCAAAGAATCATATCATAAATTAAATTATGTTGTTGCCATCTCTCGTTAATCATGATTGTCCAGTTTATCAAAAAATAATTTCCAAACTTCTTGAAAATTTAAATGCTGCTACCATTAATAATACACAAAAGAAAGCGTTACTTTTAAAGTTTTCAAGAAATTATTTAACGCCAAAAGAATTATGGCAAACTTTAAAAAGGTAATGTATATTTATAAATAAAAATTTTTGAGAGATTATGAATAATTTCAATATTTATTATTTTAGGTCAGATGAATCAAGTTTTTCTGAAATTCAATTAAAGCCAATTAACAATCCAGAATATCATTTCTTTTCCGAATGGAGCAAAAAAGAAGTCAGTCAATAATTTGAGTTTATTAAATTTTGTTTAAAATAGATAAATTTTTTCAGAAAATTCTTGAACCTGAAAGTATATCTCAAAGTATACTTCAAATTCTTGAAAACCCTTGTTCTTCTCCTTACATCAAATTATATGTTAAAGATGAACTTTGTTTTGAAGCCCTTAAATACCCCCATAGTAAATTGGAAGAAAGTTTTATGAAATTAGAAGAAATTTCTTGTGAGTTTTACTTTTTTTATATCAAAAAATTTGTTTATTTTTTTAGCAAGTTTTCTTCCATTTAAACTAAAAAAAGAAGTTGAAAAAATTAAAGATTTATTCAAAGAAATAAAATCAAATGAAAAAAACTCACAAAAATGGTTTCAACGTTTGCAAAAAGTTGAAGATCACGAATTCATAAAAAATAATGTGGAATTTCGATTGGGTAAAAAGTTATGGAAACTTTATATTAATTATCTCCAAGTTGCTGAACCTAAATTAATGATACACACATATTCAAAATATTGTCGCCTTTTTTTAAGCGATTTACAAATGAAAAAAGAATATATGAAAGCTACAAATGAAAATGATTTCGTTGGATTGGAATGGAATAATTTATTTAAATTTGAAAACTCATTTAATAAAAACAATGGGACATCTTTAGAATCAGAAGAAATTAAAAAACATGAAAAATATGGTTCAGCTGTTTCGTCAAATCGAAAAGAAAATTTTATCCCAGATTTGGATTACAGTGGAATTTTATTAAATAATTTAAAAAATCAAAACTTTCCACTTCCAAAACCAATCATTCGATATATTCTTTCTAAAGCAGACGACTTCATTTTAACGCAACTTCATAAAAGTTGTAAATATTTTTATATTCAAAAACCTAAACTTATTTGTTATCGTTTGGCTATTAATAACGGGGAAAAACCCAGAAAATTTGTAGAAAATTCTTTAGTAACTAATAAGGTTTTACCTTTCAAACTCCATGTTTCACAATCTTTGAAAATCAGATCCGCGCCACTTCCTACACCAACATCCAATATTTCTAAAATAATTCAACAAAGTATTTTGCAATGCGCTGCAAAATATATTGATTTTTTTGGTGCTCTTATTTCTGAAAAAGATTTTAATTTTTTGGTTAATCATGGAGGCGTTGAAGTTATATCTTTTAAACGAAGTGGAATTTTTAACGGTGGTTTTCATGAGAGAAGACATTTGGTTATCGAAGAAATTTTGAGTAAATTACCAAAAATTAAATCTTATACGTGAGTCAGACTTGAAAATTCCTCAATAATAGAATTTTGAAGAAGATAATTTTGGAGGGTTCAAATGTCTAAAATAACATATTTTTTTAGAAGTAACTCCAGTTTTTATTATACACCAACATCACCTGAAGCTCTTGCGAAATTAAATTTTCAAAATAAATTATTAAACTTTGATATTTCGCCTGTTTTCGACGATTTTAATCCAAAATATTATGTCGAATTCATAAAGGTAACCTAAGCTTTTGAAAAGTTTTAGATATAATATTTAAATCTTTTTTTCCAGAAAAATGCAGCTCCATATTCCAAATATTCATTGGCTTTTTCAAACGTTGATCAAAATGCTATTTCACATTTTAAGCAAATAATTTTTGATTTTAGTGCAAATTGGAATCATCCATATGGCGTTGAACTTATATTTAAGGAAGAATAAAATTTGGATAAATTGTTGTCAAAATTTCTGCAACATTCTTAATTTATTCCAACAACAACAACCCATAATTCTTTTTTTTTTTCTTCTTTTGGACCCTTTTCAACAATGCCTCATTTATGAAAGAAAATGAAACAAGATCGTAACTCAATATCTTTTTTTTATACTTTTTTATTTTGCTTGTTTGCATTAATGTTTATATTTTTTTTCTATAGAAACTTTACAAATGAAAATAAATAATAAATATTTCTTCTTGACTAATCTTTTAAAAAATGTGAAAGCCTATTGTAAAAAACCTCTAAAAAAATAAGCATCCATTTAACAGTGGTGGCAAAGAAGAAGAAAAAAATCCTTTCAAAGCAATTCTATGCTTAAGGAATGATAAATAAAATAACTTCATTTTTTCTCTGTTATTTACAGTTTTATTAGCAGATTAAACATGTTTGAATAAAATTCTTTCTTATCATTGTTGATAGTCTCAAAAAAAATTTAATCTCTCCCTTAAGCTTAAGTTATTTGAATGCAAAATTTTAGCAACTTATAGCACTTTTCATATTTCTTTTTGCGGGTGAATTTTTTGTGTGTTAAAAATTAAGCAAAAAATTCAAAATGCTTTTAAAAATTTGTGTTATTTTTCCTTTAAAAAAATTTCAATACCGGATCTCTCAAGATTTAAAAAAAAATTACAACGTCCAACTAAAAATTGTCCTTGAAAAAAAGCAAAAGGAAAAATTTTCAACTTTCATTTTTTAAAATAAGGAACTTTTTTATTTTTTGGTGTTTCGTGTTATGCTGAAAAAAATAAGTTTTGAATTCAATTTTTTCATTTTGAAACTCTTTTTTTTCTTGTGCAATATTGCATTTGGGAAAATTCGAATATCTAAACCAGCAATGAGCAGTATTTTTTCAAAACATAAATAAAATAATTTAACGATTCATAACTTTTCCTTCTTTTTTGAAATGAATATCAAATATATTTTTAAATTACATATTTTTATTTTAGATGACAGAAGAACATTCCCATCAAACAAATATTTTTAATCCTCCAAAAAATGAAACTATATTAGTTTCAAAATTTTCTTTGACTGATTTTTCTAATGAAATCCTTGTAAGTAATAAATTTTTTACAAATTTATATTAATAAAATTTTTACAGGAAAAAATTTTGGATTTGGTTTCATTTGACGCCTTGTTCAATCTTGAACGAGTAAATAAACGCATCCGGAAAATTGTATTGAAAGTTGCATGGCCGCGAAGACGACGTATTGACCATGAATCAATCATTAAAAACACCGGTTATCCATGGATTTCATATTACGAATTCAAAAAAAACTTTTATTGCTTGGATAAAAAGAAACAAAAGAAATTTAAATTACATAAAATTTCAACAAAATCTGTCAGTTTTTTTCTTATATAGGAAAGCTTACATCTATTCTTAATTTTAGGTTAAAGCAATTTTATTTCGATCAAATATTCAAAATTTTGACGTTTCAATGTATTCTTTATCAAGCGAAATTTGTTCGTTACTATCAATGGCGCCTCAACTCATTTCATTGGATCTTTCTTTTATTTCTTTGGAAGATGCGGATTTGATTACCATAGCCAAAAGCTGCCCATTATTGGAAAAAGCGGGCTTTGAAAAATGCTTTGAAAAAATTAAATGCGGCGAAGGTCTCGAAGCCATTTTCTCTAAATGTCCAAATATTAAATATCTTAATTTGAAACAAAATTCCAATTTTGATGGAAATTGTTTTTATTTTCTTCCATCGGAGTTAATTTATTTAAATATTAGTGATTGCAATAATTTTCGTGAAAATGATTTTGAGCTTTTATCGATCAAAGTTAAAAATCTTGAAACTTTGATTTTACCAAACACCACTAACAATAATATCAATAATTTGCTACAAAATTTTACAAAGTTAAAATATTTTGGACTTTCATTTATTAAAGCATGGAATAGGCCGCCTTTAGTATTTTCAAATATGGTCAATTTGGAGAAACTTTGCTTGAAAAAGAATGAATTGGTCACCTCTGTAACTTATGAATCTCTTCAACAATGCCTAAATTTAACAACTTTGGATTTAAGTAGCAATTACAAGTTGGATGACCATGGAATCGAAATATTAAAAAATTGCAAAGCTTTGAAATATTTAAATATTAGCGATTGTCAAAAAATAACAAAAATATGTGATTTGGCCAAAAAATGTCAGCTTGAAGTAAGTTTTTTTTAAAATTTGATTTCTGAATATCCAATAAAAAAAATTAATTTAAAATTTGTCAAAAAAAAAATTCCAAGTTTGTTACGTTTTTAATGCTTTTCAATTTTTTAGTATTTAGCCATTATCAATTGCCGGAATATTTGTCAAAATGAAATTGAAATATTAATAGAAACTTGTGATGTAAGCTTGCTTATTCAGGGAAGTTTTAAAATTTTTATGACTTCAAATTTTTTTAGACTCTTACTCATCTTGAAATCGTTGGCTTAACAATTGACTACGATAAATTATTGTCATTCATTGGTAATTTGGAACAACCATGTTCTAAAAATCGAAATATTCTAAAAATTGCTATTCTAAAAGGAAAAATGAATGTAATATCAAAAAAATGGTGTGAATTTATTGAATACAATAGTACAGATTTACCAGCTTTTCCACAATTCGTTAATGTTCACACTCAATTTCGTAACTATTAAACCATAATTTATATCATCTGCATTTTATTTTAAAGATATTTAATCATTTTTAATGTAGCTATTAAGAATATTTAAAGAATTCCAAAATTTTTAATTTCTCATTTTGTCAATGAAAATAAAAAAATTATTTTTATTTTATAATTAATTCCAATTTTTTTACCTCAGAAACATTTATTTTTTTGGCGTTGTGATCCTTTGAAACATTTGAAGAAAAAAAACTATTCTATTTTTTTATTAAATAAAATGATTTTCTCGGAGTAAACTTTTTTTCACCTTTGTTTATCTCAAAAAAGGAAGTTTTGACATTGCAGCGTTTTGATGATGATCTCTAGAACTTGGAGCAAGTTAGTACAAAAATGAGAAATATTATATAAAGTGTTGCTTGGCCAAGAAAGTATACATTAAGCCATAAATTAATTATTCTAAATACAAATTTTCGGAAAATTATGTATGGTGATCCGCCTAAAGAAAAAGGGCGACCTCACGTTACTGATAAATCAGCACGATGACCATAAGCAACTAAATCTTCCATTTTATATGCATGGTCATTCAAAGGCTCCATAACGATTTATGCTTATTTTCTATACTTTAATTTATTAAAAGTGTTTCTTTAAAGTTGAATGAAAAATAAAAGTTTCGACTTTGAAAAAATATTTATTTTTTCACTTGCTACAAAATTATAGCCTTAGAAAACTAAGTTGTTAGAGTTAAGTGTGTTTTCTTGTATACAAACGTATCAATTTAATTTATCATGGTTTTTAAGAAAAAAGTTTATTTAAATAGCGGCAATTTTGCATGCAACTTGGCTAAATGTTTTAATTGCATAATAACTATACCATTTTCCTATTTGTCCAGGTTCATAAAAATTCGAATAAGTGATAGCACAATCGGCGGAGTATGGCAAATATGTGTTATACCAAAATGTGAAATTTAAAAAAGTTCCATCTAACCATTTCCATTCATTTCCATCGCCGACTAGCCCTATTGCAGTATAAGTAATGAAATTATAATCTGTAGTGTCATTCACGGCCAAACCTTCAAAAGATAATGTTAATTTTTAGTTTAAAACATCCCCTTACCAGAAATAAAGTAATTTTCTTCATACGAATGAATGGAAGCCATAGTTGAATTTAAATTAAAACATATTTGCCTAGCATCGTTGCACGTTGTAGTGGGAGGAACTTGTACTACCTAAAAACATAACATATTTGAACATAATTGTTTAAGGATTAAGGATTATACCTGGTAACAGTTATTAGTCTCATGATAGTAACTAAAGTCTGGCGGACAACTATTTCTTGGAGTACTATTTGGCGGAACACTGCAGATAAAAGGCTTTTCGCCTTCGTCACATTTTGTGGAATACCAAAATCCACTATGGACTTGCTCGGACATGCAGAGTTTAGATGTGTTTTGAGGATTTCCTATAAGACAAAACCTGTAAATTATAAAATTTTATAAATGTTTTGAAAAGCAAACCAGGAGCCCAGTTGTCAAAATTGAAAAGAGTATTATCAACCCATCCCCATGTATTGTTTGAGTTGTCGTTGTTGCCACCAATCCAAAAATCAACGGGATGTGGAACGTTATTATCTATGATTCCCACAAAAAACCAATTTTCTAAAGCATTATGAATTGAAATTAAATGTCCATTTTCCTTTTGACAAGCTTGTTCAGCTGAATACCAATTCAATGCGTTAGCATAAACCTTATAACAAGTATTTGGATTAACTGTGCCCTCTATAGTACCAACAGGACAAACTGAATCCCGTGCTGTTTGTTTGGAACTATCATATCCACTTAATTTACAGACTGTTTGAGTTGTATACTGTGGACTTGGTCGTTCTGTGAATGAATACCAATTTTCGTAATTAGGAAAGCCTCCAATAACAATACAAGATTGACTATTTGGTTTCGAAGAAGCGCTGCTAGACCAATGTGTATAATTTATGAGTGTATTGTCTTGCCATCTCCACGATATTGCATCATCACTGATTAATCCAATTACTGCGTAGGGTGTATTTGGGTTCATTGTCATTCCTAAAACACTTATTATGGATCAGTTACTTACAAGGTGTATTGGAAGAAACATCAAGGATCGTCTTATCAAAAATACACATAAATTGTCCTGTTTTCGTATGGGATTCAGAAAGTTCACAATTATTTTCGACACGTCCCATTAGGTAATTGCGATCTACAATGTCGGGGCATAAACTGAAATTAAAACAGGCTTCCGCCGAAATTTTGCCAATGGAATATTGAAAATAACTTGAGAAAGCAAAGGTTTGTTTATTGCCTTTGTCAAAATGTTCGCGGAAATAAATGGAAGTCTTTGATTTTATTACCGACATTGTAGATCGTGTTCGACAAATAGTTGTTAATTTTGTGGGCATATGTAAAAGATTATTCACCAACCTACAACAATAGAATTCTCACGAAAAGAATGAATAGAAACAACAGTCGCTTTCACGCTAGAGCATAACTGACGAGCATAATCGCATGTCATATTACCGTAACCTTTAAAAACCTATAAAGTAATAATATAAAAATCAAAGTTGACTTTTTGCTGGCGCGCTTCTTCGATTCTTTTTTTAAAGCGCTTCTGTTTTTGAACTTATTTGTACGTAACTTATAACAATCTTTTGTAGCACTTAAAAAGCTCCAACCACTAGGGCAACTTGCTTGTCCAGGTTTTGATGGAAGCATTTTACAAATAAAAGGCTTTTGTGCATTACATTTTTCAGCATACCAATAACCTCCACCATTTAGATGCACAGATATACAATTTCCAGGATTGGATGGTGGCTGACCTAAATTGTTTTTGCTTTCTTTTTCACGATGGATTCTTTGACGCAAAATTTTCAGACATTCATTGAGAGAGAATTGCTATAAACAAAATCGCTCAATGAAAAAAGTTTCTGTTTTTTAACGTAACATTCGCAAAAACTATTATTACTAATATTTTTTGGCACTAATTTTTTGTTTGTTAGATAAAAAATATTATAAAAAACTTAATATAAACAAAGGTATAGTTAAAATGCTTTGTAGAAAAGTAAAAGAATAAGAAAAGGCCGCCGTTTGGAAAATCATAAAATTTTCCGTCGATTTTTTCACAAAGAGACCATCGTGTTTTGTTTAATAATAATTAAAAATGGTTACCAGCTGCCCAATCATTGTAATCGAATGGACTATTATCATCCCAACTCCAAGTAGCATTGACATTCGCATTGGCACCTCCAATCCAAACAGAGTCAGCTCCAGATCCGCTACTTATTCCAAGAAGAAACTGACTTTCAAAACTGCTATGAACAGAAGTTAATTGTCCATTAGCTTTTCCACAAACCGTTTGAGCGGAAAAATAATCCGAAGCATTTGAGATAACCTTGTAGCAGGCATTTGGATCAAGAGGGCTTTGTGTAGTGCCTTCGGGACACGTCGGCTCGCTTCGAAAATTTGCCAAACCATGAGTAAACACTGCCGCTAATACACAAACGAAAACTTCCTTCGCAAGCATCCTAAAGAAATATTATTTACAAACGGTAATTTTTAAACTTGAATTTTTTTTAATAAAAGCTGTTTTTTATAGGTTTTTTTATATAAGAATAAAAATTAGGAAAAGGAAAACCACGTAAAAAAATCTTTTATTATTAAAATTTTGCCCAAAAAAAGTCAAACTGAGACAATAATGCTGAAAACCTTTTTAAAAAAACCCTTTTCCACAAAAGTTATTCTCGTATGAAAGTGCGCGCTTTACAGGTTACACCGTGTATGCAAAAAGTGATCGACGCTATCTGAGTTGTTGTTGCTAAACAAGAATCACGAAATCGCAAGCAAAAAAATAACAGTTTGTATATTTTTTCAAATTTTCAAAAAAACTATATTTTTATTCGCTATCAAAAAAGACATTAGTTTGTTTATTCAACAGCAAATAAAAGGTCCTCAAACATTCTAGAATAATATAACCTTATCAATGTATTGTTCTGCTAAAGCATAAAATAAAATATGAACAAACATCTTTCTTTTGTTTAAATGATGCTTTAAAAACTATTAATTAGCGACAGTGTAAAGGACTATAACCACTCTTATCAGCCAATAAAATCGATTGTCATTTTTTGTTTCGAAGACAAAAAATAAAAGCATTTTGTTAGCAAGTTAGATTGAGCAAAAGAGCTTGCGGTTTAAATAAAAGTATTGTATAAAGGTACTAACTTTGTAAAAAAAAATTATTTGTAGGTGTAAAATTCCGTTTGTATTTAATTATAGCAAATAACTTTATTTTTTTATTAATAAATTATTATAATCATAATTTTAAAATGAACAACATTTATTTTAAGATAAAACTTTTTACTTTGGTTCGCATACACCATTACAGTCCCAATTAGCACATTTGATTTTACAAACCTTTCCAGGTGGACAAACAACGTCAATGCACCCTACAGCATTCATGTTTTTTGGATGAGTAATCTAAAATATGAATACATCAACAAAAAAACTATAAAAAAGCTTACCCATCCATTAACAGTGGAAGCGGTCATGAGAACGACAACGAAGGCAAGGATGATAGCGAGGAACTTCATTTTTCAATAAATATGTTTAAATAAAAATATTGTAAATTGCTTTTATAAGAAATTTTAAACAATGAAAATTGAAATTTTTTTTTTAAATTAAATCAGTCCTAAAAGCTTTTTCTCATTATGAAATCAAATTATTTTTTCAGAAAATGCTATTTTTGGTTTTTCTTTCGCAAAATATTGTATTATCTTTATTTTTTATTTATCAACGTAGCCTTAAAAACGAACATTTTGATATTGAAATATCTAAATATTTAAAACACTTACAGCTCGAATAAAAGCTAGGGTATTAAGATTAATACCTTCTCGTAAATCACCAGCGCAAAGAGAAATAATTTGAGCTCCAGGAGCCATTCCATCCTTTTCTGGTTCACCCTCGAAATATCCTGCTGCTATATGAGCTACATGGCTTCCATGATTTCCGTTGGGAACACAAATTTCAAGCAAATTTCCATCATCATTAATTGTTAAGCAATAGGTGACTAAACATTTTTCATAAATTTGCGACCATTCTCTAGCTTCACGAAAACTCGACATAGCTTTTGCATTTTCTAAATCCTCTCCTGAGCAAGATGTATCTACGTAAGCTTTCCATTTTTAACCATCATGCCATACAATGCAATCAGCTATAGGCGATTCAATATAACTATCTGCAGCTTTTAGATAATCCAATTTTGAAATAATATTTTCTCGATTTTCTTTGTGAGAAATTTTTGTTGAACTTGGTCCAACCTTTTTCTTATGTTCATCAAGTTCTTGAATTACTTCAGCCATCAAAGATCTCGTTTTTGTTTCAAGTTTATCTTTTTGGGGGTTCTAAAAAAATTAATTATGCACAAAAAAATTAAAAATAAAGCTTCCTACCTTTATTCTGGTCAAAACATCTGTGCAATAAAGTTCATAAATAGGTTTTATTCCAAGGTGCCATTTTTCTGAAGGATTTTTCCATGATTTTGGAATCTAAAATCACCTAAGTTCTTAACCTTATATTTAATTTATGCAAATTACTTTTAGCTTTCTTTCTGTAAGTCCAATTAAAATTCCATTTTCATCCACAGTCTTTATTGTTAAAGTATCAACATCGCCCGCGCCAGTTAAATCCAAACAATCCGCAATTTTTGGTAAACCCGTTGAAGTTTTTTGTAGCCCTGGCAAACTTGGATCTACGCCACTATCAATGATAGCGATCAAAGTGTTTCGACCATCATATTCTGGATATTTTTTAAGAAACTTCTCCTAAAAATTATTACTAAAAATTCAAAATTGGATAAAATAAAATTTTACTTGTTGAGTAATTTCTTTTGGCATAAAATGTTTTGAAGGAAAGACAAATGGTTCCTGTTTTAAATTCATAGAGTCATCGATAGAAATATTTTCTTCCGCCATCTTTTTTTTCTTCAGAGTTGATAGAAAAAAAATGATTATGAAAATTATGAAGAAAAATAAAAATCTCAAAGCTTGCAATTGTCAAATAATTCAATTTTGTTATTGCAACCATTTTTTGTTTTGCTTTGCTATTAAATAATAAGTGGTTAGAGCTTCAGGTCCCTTACCAAAAAGAAATGGATTTAAAAAAATTTGCAAGGAAAAGCTTTATTTATTAATTTTTTTTATTTGCAGTTATCCTTTTTTATTTATTGCATCCTTGCGTTTGTTTGTCTTAATTTTGATTTTAAACATTTCAACAAAAAAATAAAAATGATTACTTTCATAATTTCAAGAAAGAAAACTTTTAAAGGTTATTTCTTTATAGACAAATAATTACATAATAATTATAAAACAAAAGTCACAAAGGCTTTTCTTAAATAAAGGATTTCACGCCTCCAAATTTTTGCAAAAAAGACCACGCAATTAGAGTATCACTGGTTATAACGAGCTGTTTTTGCTTTCAGCAAAATATGTTTGTAAAAAATAGCAATTTTTTGTTTTGTTTGAATGAATAAGTAAAAAGATTGCGTTGAAATAATAACAATATTTTTTGTGTTTTTTTAGCAATTCCATTTACAATTATATCGAGAGCTGTGTTAAAATGAAGCCGATGACCATAACTAATCAAATCCTCCATTGTATAAACATGATCATTAAATGGAGGCATATTAAGAGTAAAATTAATTACAGCTTTCTGACTGTTAAATCGATTCAAAAAAATTAGTAATCAACTGCCTTCGATTCTTAAATTAAATTTTCCAGCTTACTAAATATAAAATGAAAAAAGAGTTTTTACACGTACACGTTTTTATTGTAAAAAAAATTCACCTGTTTACGCTTATGGTAAAACTACAGATAATGTTTAAGTATCTTTAAATTTGTATTTTGCTTTAAGTGTATCCATAAATATAAGACGCATGAATTATTTATAATTCGCTTAAAAAAAGACAAAGCACATAATTAGAAAAGAAAATAACAACTTTTTTTTAGAGAAATGACACCCACGTTTAAAAATTAATGTTCATTTTCAAAGTGGTTGTTTATAACTACAAAAAGTTTTTTTTGCTAACTAAGCTTAAATTTACAGAAAGTTAATAAAAAATATTACTCATGATAATTAATTTTCATGAAATTAAATAATAATAGGCCAAGTAATCAGAGCTGTCGACGCATCGAAAATCTTTGACTTTCGACTCGATCGACGCTTCAAAGTCGAGTCGAAAGTCGACAGCTCTGCATTTAATTAAGCATTAGGCGGCAGGATCACCTTTAGTTGTGATATGGTATTTTGGAAGTAAAATTTTAGCCTTCAAAAAATCTATAAAATTTTTACATGTTTTTTATTTTTTTAATGGAATTGAAACTAGAGCAAACATTAAAATACTTTTTTATATTTTATTTTGTTCAAGTGTCCATTATTTTTAAGTATAGCTTGTTTGTAGTGGTAATTATCAGAAATGTCAAAAAATAAAATGAGAAAAAAGCTAAAAAATATTTTTTTTAATGATGTAATCCTCGTTTTGCACTTTTAAATTTTGAATGTATTGTACTTGATTTATACATATCTTCTTGTTCTTACGAATCTTTTTTTCATCTGTATTTATTAAGCCATTTTCATCTCGAGTAAATAATTTTGTTTTTTCCAAGAGCAAATCCTGATCTTTTTTTTAAACTGGTCTGCCCGGATAAACAAAAAATATGATTATTTAAAGAAAATATACGCATTCATTTAATTCTTTCACCAACAAGGCTTTATCATTCCCCTTTATTTGGCACAACTCAAAACTTTCTTAAGTTTTCGTAAAAATTACATAAAATATAAAATTATTATTAAATATTCAAAAATGGGTAAAGAATATAAAAAAATTCTATTCTTGCCATATTGCATCCTTTTCATAAAATTTGCAAAGCAAGCGAAAATCCATTCATTTATTTCTAAAAATGAAATACGCTGCTTTTTGGTCGCTCTATCGCTTTTTCCAATCAATAAAATCGATATATTTCAAAAAATGCATTTTTTTCTCGCAAAAAATTAAGACAGAAAAAAATAGAAAAAGAAATACATAGACAAAGATTAACGGCCATTTTTGGTTTTTTAATGTTCAATTTATGCTAGCAGTTTTGAATTATAATGACAAGATAAGATATAAAAATTCAAGGCAATAATTTAAAAGTGAATAATAGTGAATATATTTTAATTTCTAAATGACTGTGGTCTTCTTGAAATTGTGATAGTTGTTGAACGGCTAGTAATATCCACAATGGAAGAGTTTATTTTGGTTTTAATGCAAAAAATAAACTTGAATCCGGAAATTAAAGCTTTTCGATATGGTGTAATCACGAGGATAACTGACAATGCATTTGCTAAAGAATGTAACGAAATAATAGGCATTGCGAAATCTGAGATAACTGAAAAAAATTTTAATATATCGTAAACGTCCATATCTAAAAATTGTTTGGATAAGCTCGAAAATTTAAAAAAATTTGTTTAAAAAATTCATTCTTTCTTTAATTAACGACTTACTATTACTATATGTTAACTCAAAAATAATTGAGAGTATCATAAAAACTATTGGAAATACAATGAAACTAAATGGGACTGTAGCTTGAATAATCAACGCGAACAATAACTGTTTCTTGGCTTTTAAAGTTGATTTTGATAAAACGCCTTTCATTTCTGCTAATTTTCGATGAATTTTTATTGTTATTGTTACAGCTATTCCGTAAACAACCACCACTATACCAGCAAGCGATCCATAATAAGCTTTTCCATGGGCATCGAGAATCAAGGCATGACATGGCGCTTTTAGAAATAAATCATAAGAATTTTCAAAGTTATCTTTCACATATTCGATCGTTTTATTTCTATCAAAAGCTGTGGCAATGACAACGTATGCTGGCAGTGGGTAAAGTATTATAGTTAATGGAATGACAATAAAAGCAATGGGTTTTTGAAAGAAATTCTCTCCACTGCCCTTCAACGTGAAATATTGATACAATAAACCAAAAACGAGCGACCATCCTACACTGCTAATTGTAATGTGCATAAAAAACTGAAAAAGGAGCTTTTTAAATTTAAACTTTATTGTTAAAACTCACGTATTGAAAAATTCTTCCCCAAAACAGCCCAATTTTAATGGCAATAAATCCAGCTCCACATAAAATTGGAGAAGGCAGCATCACAAAAGGCCCAAAAACAAAAGTAATATGAAAATCCATAATAAATGCGCAAATAATTGTGAGTAAAATATAATATTTATAAATTCCCATAGCTTTAGTGGAATGCTTCAGAACGACATAAGCAGCAATTCCATTCACTATTATATCAAGAGCTGTGTTAAAATGCAATCTATGACTATAGGCAATCAAATCCTCTATAGTATAAACATGCTCATACAATGGAGCCATTCACCATATAATTTCAGAAAAAATAACCTTAAGATTTTTTTGCGGAGGTTTACTCTGTGCATTGGTAAGAAAAATATTTGAATTTAAAGCGCAAATAAATTAAGTTTGGTACATGTTTCTTGTTTTTTTATTTCACCTGTTAGAAAAAATTCTATGGCAAAGCGCTTATTTTCTTTTATTTTTTTTATTTAAAAAGTTAATAAGTATTGTAATTTTAATAGGCTTTAATGACTCGGTTCCATTTTCTCACTTTTTCTTAGTAAAATATTTTTAAAAAGTACAAAAAATTGTTCTAATCGTTGAGCAAAAAGTTAAAACAAAGATCTTTGAAATAATCATGTCTGCCATAAATATGGATTTAAAAAATAAGCAATTTACTTCAGCTATTTATTTTTTCAAAAACAGATAAAACTTTATACAATATAAAGATTGTAAAAGAGAAAATTAAAATAGTATTATTTAATAAATGTCTGAGGTCTCTTTGAAATATTAATGATTGATGAATGGCTTGTAACATCAACAATTTTGATTTTATTTTTAATTCTAAAAACAACTTTCAATCCCGAAATCAAAGCTCGTCGATATGGCGTTATCGCGAACATAATCGAAATGGCGTTAGCTGTTGAATGTAATGAGAGCACAGGCCAAGCATAATTAGTCATCACTAAAAATGTATGGTTTTTTGAAGAAAATTTGCATTACATTTAAAGAGCTATTACTAACATACCATTACTAAAAGCAGGCTGAAAAATGACTGCAATCGTCATCAAAACAAAGGGTAAAACAAGAAAACTAAATGGTATGGTAGCTTGAAAAACCAAAGCCCAAAGGAGTTGTCTTTTTGCTTTGAGAGTTGCTTTTGATAAAACGCTTTTCATTTCAGATAATTTCCAATGAATTTTTAAAGCCACAATAATGCCAAATGCATAAACTAATAAAATTATTCCAGCTATAGAAAAATAATAAGCTTTTGCACGTGCATCGAGTATCAAAGCATGACATGGGGCTTTCATAAAAAGTTCATAAGAATTTTCAAAGTTATCTTTTACATATTCGATGGTTTTATTTCGATCAAATGTTGTAGCAAGAAAAGCATATGCTGGCATTGGATAGAGCACCATGGTAAGACCGATTATTATGACACCAACAGGTTTATGGAAAAACGCTTCCGCATTTCCCTTCAATGTGAAATATTGGTAAAGAAGACCAAAAACGATGGACCATCCAACGCTGCTAAGTGTAATATGCATAAAAAACTAAAAAAGTACTGTCGTATTTTTATGACCATTTAAATATAAATAAATAAAAAACTAACAAAATTAAAGATTCTTCCCCAAAATAAACCGAATTTTAAAGCAATAAAGGTTGACCCGCATAAAACCGTAGATGGCAGGATTAAATATGGTCCAAAAACAAAAGTAATATGAAAATCCATAATAAATGCACAAACAATCGTAAGTAAAATATAATATTTATAAATTCCCATAGCTTTAGTGGAATGCTTCAGAACGACATAAGCAGCAATTCCATTCACTATTATATCAAGAGCTGTGTTAAAATGCAATCTTTGACCATAAGCAATCAAATCTTCCATAGTATAAACATGATCAAATAAAGGCGCCATTCTAATTTCTCGTTTGGAGAATTAATAAAGATAGATAATTATTCTTATCTTTTAATTTTTACTCTTTTAGTAAAAACAATTTGAATTTGAAATGTAAATAAGTGAAGTTTGGTAGTATATGTTTCTTGCTTTTAAATTCCACCTGTTTGAAAATAATGTACATCTAAGTGCTATTTTACTATTTCGTTTTAAATTACCATAATAATGTAATAAAGAGCAATTTTAAATGCTGCTTTGATAGAATTAATAACACATTTTTGAATTACCAATAAATATTTAAATAAAAAAACCATGTTAGAAGCGCATTCACCAAATTTAAAAGCAAATTTGTTTTAAAAAACTTAATGTTAATCAAAATTTAGAAAATCTAAAAATTAATTAATTTGAAATTTTTTTATTTGTTTCGTTAAATATTTTTAGGGACAATGTAAATTTTATTTTAAAGAAAATCCTAAAAAAGTAAAGTTTTTTAGTTTTAAAGCAATAATTTTAAAGTCATGAATTTAAGAACAAAATAAATCAATCACAATTTTTCATTTTTTTGCTCCTAAAATTTAAAAACATTAATTCCATTGTTGCCGATACATTCGAAAATAATGATTCCGTTCTGCCAATGGAGCAACAACGTTTGATGGAATAGTGCTAAAATTAAGTTTGGTACATGGTTCTAGTTTTTTATTTTCACCTGTTTGAAAATATTTTATTACTGCTAAGTGCTTATTTACATTTTTTTCATTCAAAATGTTAATAATTATTGTAATTTTAATGTTACTTTGGTGACACAGTTCCATTTATTGACTTTTTCATAGTAGCTTTTTTTAAATGGGCAAAAATATATGTACTACCGCTTAGTAAAATTGAAAACAAACTGCTTTCAAGAATTATCGAGGTAGAAATAAATGTTTATATTATCAAAAATTAAAACAATAATTTTTTTTCTTTTTTAAGCAAAATACTAAATTAATTAATATACCTAAATTTTTATTTAATTGACAAAATAATAAACATTCTTAATTTGAGAAAAGTTGAAAGATAAAACTTTTATATTATTTAATAAATGTTTGCGGTCTTTTTGAAACAGTCATATTAATTGAATGACTAGTTGCTTCAAAAATGGGCGGATTAATTCTGCTTTTCATTCTAAAAACTGTTTTGAAACCTGAAATCAAAGCTCGTCGATATGGAGTAATCATGATCATAACTGACAGAGCATTGGCGGTTGAATGTAATGAGAGTACTGGTAGAGCATAATCAGTGAAAACTAAAAAGATTTTGACAAAAATTAGTATAAATTGGTTTGTAAAGTTAAGTTTTTTTAAATTTACCATTAGTATTAGGAATTTGAAAGATTATGACAATGGCCATAAAAACAATTGGAAATACGATAAAACTAAATGGAATTGTAGCTTGAAAAACCAAAGCCCAAAGCAGTTGTCTTTTTGCTTTGAGAGTTGTTTTGGATAAAACGCTTTTCATTTCAAATAATTTCCAATGAATTTTTAAAGCCACAATAATGCCGAATGCATAAACCAATAAAATTATTCCAGCGAGCGATCCATAATAAGATTTTCCATGAGCGTCAAGAATCACGGCATGACAAGGGGCTTTCAAAAAGAGATCAAAAGAATTTGCATAATTTTCTTTTATATATTCGACAGTTTTATTTCTATCAAAAGCGGTAGCAATGACAACGTATGCTGGCAAGGGGTATAACACCATAGTAAGACCGATGACAATGAAACCAAGAGGTTTATGGAAAAACAATTCAGCATTTCCATTTAGCGTGGAATATTGATATAGCAGACCAAAAACGATGGACCATCCAACGCTACTAAAGGTAATGTGCATTAAAAACTGAAAAATAATGTGTTTTACTTTTTCCAAAAGCCTTCATAAAGTAAAAAAACTAACAAAATTAAAAATTCTTCCCCAAAATAATCCCAATTTGAGAGCGATAAAACTTGAACCACACAAAACCGTTGAAGGAAGCATAAAATATGGTCCGAAAATAAAAGTAATATGAAAATCCATAATAAATGCGCAAACAATAGTTAGCAAAATATAATATTTATAAATTCCCATTGCTGTTGTTGAATGTTTTAAAACCACATAAGCGGCGATTCCATTGATTATTATATCAAGAGCCGTGTTATAATGAAGCCGATGACTATAGGCAATTATATTTTCCATGGTATAAACATGATCATATAATGGATCCATTTAAAATTGAATTAACCCGAAAACTGTAAGTATTTCACCCCGCTTTCAGTTTTTACTCTTTTTAATAAAAAAGCTTTGAATTTAAAAAGAAAATAAAAGAAGTTGTTTTAAATCTTTGTTTCTTTTTTTTCACCTGTCTGAAAAAAATTCTTCAGTTAAGTGCTTATTTACACTTTCATTCTAAACATCCTACTTAGGTTTTTAAATTTAACTTAAAAATTGCATTGGCAAATCAATATGCACCTTTTATTTACTTTTAATATTTTCAATTGAAAGAGCATTTCAGAAGCCGAAGAAAAGCCAACTTTAAAAGCAAATATATTTAGAAAAAACTTTTCTTAGGGAAATAAGAAAATAAAAAAATACTTTGTTAATTTTTAAAAAAAACAAATTATGCAAATTTGTGAGTATGTAAATATTATTTATTCGCATAAAACAAATATATTAAAGACAATAATAATTTTTAGTTTGAAGAAAATCCAAAAAAAAATAAAGTTTTCTTTAGTGTTAAAAAACAATAGTTTTAAAGTCATGAATTTATTCTCAAAATAATTCACAATTTTTCAATTTTTTTTTGCCCGTAAAGTTTAAAAACATTAATTCCATTGTTGACGATACATTCGAAAATAATCATCCCGTTCAGCCAATGGAGCAACAACATTAGCTGGAATATTGCTAAGTTCCCTTTCACTTTTTCTGCAAACAAAAATTTGAATAAATTTGTTTTTATAAAACATCATTCGAATTTTTCTTGACATAATCAATCCCAAAATAACATATACATTGCCATGAATGGGAAAAGTAAGTCCAGAAGCTTCCTAAAAAATTATTTAGGTTATTTTTTGGCTGGAAAAAAATTTAAAGTTTTTACTTTATAAAATGCAAACATTGGAAGGGAAGTTAAATTTGCATTTTGTATGAGAACAATCATGTAAACATTTGCAATATGAAACAGCAAAAAGACTATACAATGTAAAGTCATAATTCGGGTAACCGAAATATTTTCGAGTCTTTGAAACTTTGCTGTTAGAAAATTTCCTCCATCCCTAGTTTTTAAAACATCATATCTTTGTGCTCGAGAATTAAAAAGTAAAATAATAAAACATAAAATTATGTTTACGATTACAACGGGTAACAAATAACCAAAAATTACAAATATGTCATATGCTTTACTTGAAATGGAACTGCAATATGGCATAAGATCATTTGGACCTTCGAATAATGTTACAAATTTTGGAATAATATGAATTATTTGAAATATCCACTAAAAACTTTAGATGTTATTGGTGAAAAATATGTTGCAAAAATAAAAGAAATTTAGGCTTTTAAACGTTCACGAAAAATGTTCCGTTTTTTATCCTCTAAAAATATAGGAAACTCTGGGTTTGCTTGAAACTTTGTTTTGCAAAAATAAAAGGCTTTGATTCTATTGTTGTATAAATTTAAGTCTAAAAAAAGTTAGCAAATCTATAATCTATAAGTCAACTAAAATTTAGGTATCGTAATCGAAAAGGCAATAAAATTATTATTTCTTTTATTTATTTCCTTCGGCTTAGAAAGCACAAAACACGCAAAAAATAACGTTTTGATAACCCTAAAAATTATTTTATAATTGCTTTGTTTTCATAACTCCGATTATATTTGAATTCTTTCTAACCAAATTAAAAAAATTATGACTCAAATTTAAAGAACAGTGAAAGATAATGTTTTTGCTCAAAAAAAGTATTAAAAACATAGAACACTGAATTGTAGGTAAATGTTTAAAAAAAACTTACCGGAAATATTGCGCAAGAAAGCGATAAAAATGTGCATCTAAAATTTTCATATTTTTTATGAAACAATGTTGCAGCTATTCTTTCAAGAGTGATAACACAAAACATCCAATCCACCACTTCAATCGGGGATGCATTAATTATTGATTCAATACCGCAAACATATTTTGGAGTAAGCAAAAAGCAAGGATTTTGCTGAAATAAAAATAAATACAAATTTTTCTCCAAAAATATAAGAAAAAAACTTACTTTCCCGGTAAATGTCGCAAAAAGCATTCGGCAAGCTCGCAACATCGTCAAAGTGTTTCTCAAAATCAAACAAAAAATCAAAGATAATTTTAAAGCTTTTATATTTGGATGCAAAGCTTTATTGTTGCGATAACAATTTCCATAAATAATAAGAAGAAAGATACTGATTGCATCCAAGAAAACCACAGAAACCAAAACGATTGTCATCGGCCAATTTGCAATTGTCTCTTCTGCCAAAATACATTCAGAAGAAATATTTTTTGATGACATTTTTGTGTAAAAAACAACTGCAAAAAGATTAGATTTTTAAAAAAGGTTGACAACAAAATTTTAGAGAACAGTAAAAGAAAAATCGTGAGAGCTATAATTATAAAAATGTCAAAGAGAAAAATAAATTTTAGAAATAAACTTATAATTTCACTCATTTTTTTACTGGGAAAAGAGCAATTAAAAGTATAAATAATCCAACGCAAAAAAACTCTTAATTAAAAAAAGAATGTAAAAATTGTAAAGAAGGAAAAAACAGTAACCATAGTGTCACAAAAAAAAGTTGAATTATGGCATTCTAGTTTGGGGCACTTCAAAACTTCAGAAGATGGATAAATTTAGTGGAAGCGTAAATGAAGAGGCTTAAGTTCTGTTTTGATTGACGAAACTAAATTTTTACAAAGAATTTATTCAAAAGTTTTCGAAATTTTATTAGAAATTCTGACAAAATATTTAAAAAAAGACGAAAACATATTTTGGTTTGATAATACCTTCAAAACATGCTCAAGTGCAAAAATAATTCAATTGACTTTTTTAGTGTGTCAAAGCTCAGTGAATGTTTTGCTTTTGTCTACTTTTTTAAACTTTTTTTTCATACTTTTGAAATAATGATATTGTCACGCCAGCCAATGAGGTAATTTAATTTTAAATGAATTTAAGTTTTTTTATAAATACTTTCAGACTATGGATAATTAAAAATATTTATTTGTAGCCTCATTAAAGCTTTTTGCTTTAATAAATTCGAAAAATATTATTCTTACTTATATCAAAGTAAAAAAAAATGTAGAAAAACCAACCATTTATTTTAATGAATTTTATGTAATTAGCTAAAAGCGTTTTACGATCAGAAATATAATATGCAACAAAAAAATTTAAAAGTTTAGTGGAATATCTTTATTTTAAACAGAGTCTCAGGTTCAAAAAAATTTGAAAAATTAATTTTGTGCCATGATTCCACTTTTGTTTTATCTTTGTAAAATGCCCAAAAAATTTTGCTCCTGGGTTTTTCTTCTATCCTGCTAGGCTCGATGCCATTCCTATTATTTGCTTTATTTTTCCTTGTTTTTTCTTTCCTTTTGAGTCCTCTAAAAAAATGTAGTTATAAAAGAGGTAATATATATTTTTCAACATCAACAACATTTTGTATTCAAGTATATGTATTTGGGAAAGTTATAAAAAAAAGATTTATTTTCTCACAACTTTACATCAATTTGTGTTTTTAAAAATATTTTTACGTAGCCTAAATACAAAAAATTAGATTTCTAATAAAAAAATTTTAAACGTCACGAGGAACATGCTCTCATTTCCATTGATTTTGTAAATAATTAAAATATTGTTCAGTTGAAACGGAAGCAGGTAAATCCTTTCCAAATGGATTTTTAACAACCACTGCCACGGCGTTGTATTTAGTGAAGGTACGAGCTTTAGTTCCAATTAAATAATGACGAATATAAATAAACATGAAACATAAATTGTACAGCTGAAAAAAGATTAAAAAATTACTTTTTAATTTTCTTTTATTTTTAAGTTTATAAATGCAGGTGTTTTGTGTTCTCAATGTCACGACAATAAATTTATTTTTCATTCATTTGGGTTTTTATATAAAAATGTTAAAATTTATTGAAAAAAGCTTTTGGGTTTTACGAACTTTTGATATATAATGGAAAAACATTCGAGAGAACAAACTTACACAATGATAAACAGCTTGTGGCAAAGCCGGTAATTTAGAGATTTGAATAATGATAGAAGTAATAGCCACACTTTGAGCCAAAATGGTGTAAATCAAAATAGACGGAAATAAAAATGTGGAAATCTTAATATTTCGAAAAATCTAAAATCAAAAAAGCAAAAAAATAAAGCCTCTGTCTTCAAGAAATTCTTACTGTATGCCGCCTTTTTAATGTTCTTTGATATGCTGAAGATTTATACATTTTCTTATTTAAAATATGCAAAATTATCGAAACACAAATTATAAAACTATGAATACCAAAAACAAAATGATTTAACATTTCAAAAACAAATTGCATGGAAATCAGAAATCTATCTGAAATTTGCATAATTATTTTAAAAAAAATTTAAATGTTTTAAACATACAGTAAACATTCAGCCATGCATAAATCAGAGATATCATTGAAGTGAAAACTGCAAAGCAACAAAATAAATAAAATTCAGAATGAAAAGTATAATTTTCAAGTTTTATGGTGGCATAAATCCGTTCTAAAATAATAAGTAGGAAAGAAGTTCTAATTGATTGAAGACCAACGGATCCAATAGCTCGGATAATTTCAATGGAATAATGTTGTTGTGTTTTAAAAACCATATAATACGCCGATAGGTATATTGAATTCAAAGTAAATAGGGACATAAATGGTAAACAGCAAACTTGGAGATAGAGTCTAAAACAGGGCTTTAGAACTTTTTGGACTTGGATGCATTAAAAGTTTCTTACCTTATTGCATATGGAAGAACTCGAAGAGTGTGAAGTCGTTTAATACCAACAAAAATATTGATTATCCATGTCAAAATAGATATTATAAAACTTATTATATAACAAATATAATAAAAATCCAACATTTAAAAAAATTTTAAAATTCACCAATTTTTAGTTTGGGAAAATAAATTCTTTTTTTTCGCACGTTACAAAACCGTAAAAATTTCTGAGAAAAAATTGTATATTTACAGGTACTTCCCTTTAATCTTTTTTTTTTTGCACCTGTAATTAGGTTACTGAAATAATAGTCGTAAATCATGTATTTGAGGAGTTTTTTTTTATTTTCTCTTTTGCGCGCCTACTACCTTTTTACTCGCTACTTACTTAGTTCGCTTTTAACTACAATTAAAAAAACGCATACATACCATTTTTGTTTACAGAAAGCAAAACTCATAAAAGTTCAAGAAACCAAATTATGGGTTACTAACATGAAAGTTTTTCTCACACTTATATAAATTTTTTTTTCAATTTGATGATTTGAGACGTAAAGAAACGGAATGTCTGAACCTTAATTTTTATTAAATGTCAATGAAAATGATGGCTATGAGACTACAGAGAACGGAAAAAATATTCAACAAAGTTTTGATGAAGCATGAGAAAAAAAAGATAAATTCAATGAGAATGAATACATGACTTTATAGTTTATCATTTTTTTCAGGTTTTTTTGTTCCCAGTCTTTGGTAAAATTTGTCTTCAGGTACAATTTTTGTTTGCCTTGAAGAAAACAAGTTTCATTTTATTAATTTTTTATTTGCTTCGTCTTTTTTTTATGTGACAAAAGCTTTTTTTGTGACACTACAATTATCAAATTTTGTTATTTAAAAAAAATTAAATTAAGTTTATTTTGTTAACTAAAGAAACATGTTCAAAACCACTTTCATGCCTGACATGTACACAACACCTGTCACTCTCATTAGTAGTGAGAATGGAAAGCGGAAATAAAAAAAGCATTTGTTTTAATTTCAAAAAAAAAATGAAAAATTAAAAATTTTTTTGAATGAATGAAAAAACTTTTTCCATTGTAGTTAACAAAGAAAATTATGTTACAAACATAAAAGTTTTCTTATTTCCATGTTAGTTTTAAATTAGTAAAATATTGGTCAGCCGAAACAGTGGCGGGTAAATCTTTTCCGAATGGATTTTTTACAACTGCCACGGCATTGTATTTAAAAAGCCTTTGTGCTTTTGTTCCAAGTAAGTAATGGCGGATAAAAATAAATAAGAAACATAAATTGTAGAGCTGAAAACTTAATTTTTTTATTATTAAATTCTCTTGCTTTTTAATTTTTTGGAGATGCTTGGCAGAAAAATAAACAAGTTTTTTATTCTTTTTTAATTTTTTGTAATAAATTTTAATGTTTACCATCGTGAGAAACATGCTTGACAAACTTTTTTTTATAAGTGGGTGTATTTCGGTACTTTCAACTCTCATTAAGGTAAAATTAGTAATGCTACTAATACTTGGAAAATTTTGTGGCAGTCATGTGCAAGGCGTGAAAGTTAAATAATTAAAGGAAAAACCTACGCAATGATAAACTCCTTGTGGCAAAGCTGGTAATTGGCAAACTTGAATAACAATAGAAGTTATGGCGACGCTTTGAACCAAAATCGTATACATTAAAATTGAAGGAAACAAAAAAGTTGAGATTTTAATGTTTCGAAATATCTAAAACAAAAAAGTTAAAAAATGATAAAATGTGTCTTTGAGGATTACTGTATGCCGCCTTTTTAAAGTTATTTGGTATGCAGAACTTTTGTACATTTTCTTATTTAAAATATGCAAAATTATGCAAGCAAAAATAATGAAAACATGGATTCCAAAAACAAAGTCATTTAATAATTCGAATATAAATGGAATTGAAATAATATATCGAACTAAAAGATTTTTTATTAAACTACCCAAGAAAAAAACTGACTAACAGTAAACATTAGCCGCTCCATAGAGAAATGATATCGAATACGAAAGGGTAGTTAAAAGCCAAAATAATTTTATTTCTGAATGTTGCGTGTATTTTTCGAGTTTTATAGTGGCATAAATTCGTTCAAAAACTATGAATAAAAGAGAATTTCGAATTTGTTGAAGCCCAACCGATCCTATAACCCGTAGGATTTCAATAGACCAATGTTGTTGAGTTTTATAAACTAAATAAAATGCTGAGATATATGTAGAATTTAATATAAATATGAACATAAATGGCAAACAATTTACTATAAGGTATAATCTGAAATTAAAATTTACACTTAGTACAATTATTGCCAAATATTGATGGGTTTAAAAAATCATGACGTTGAGACTTTTAATCAAAAAAATATAACATTTTTGCAACTTTTAAAAATAACAATAAAAACTAACCTTATAGCATTTGGAAGCACTTGAAGAGTATGGACACGTTTAATACCAACATAAACATTGATTATCCATGTCAATAAAGATAAAATAAAACTGATAATATAGCAAAAATAATAAAAGTCCATTATTATTTTATAAAATTTAATTTTCCGTTTGACGGAATAGTTTTATTCCCACGTTAGAGAATGAGAGAGGCCCTAAAATTTGAGAAATTGTAAAACGTGAAAATTTCCTTTTTTTATTATCGCCAATTAGAATACACAAAAACAAAAAACAACTATAAATCATTGTATTTTTAAGATTTAGGTTTCCGTGACTATTATTTATGTAGTTCAAGTTCATAAATGTCCTTAAAATTGTGGAGACAAAAAGTTAGTTTTCCGAAACACGCAAATATAATATTTTTAAAAAAAGTTGTGTTCAAAGGTGTAAATTCTTCAATTATTTGATTTTTGCAATTCCACAAACTCTAAACAAATATAAAAAAAATACAATTACACCGAAAGTTCAGTCTAAAAGTTCCATTCATGTGTAAAAATAAAATTGGCGACAAATAAAAACTAATTAGCAACGTCTGCTACATATATACTGTCACTTTTCTTCTTTTTAGGTTTGAGCGTGTGAGCATATTTTTTGTTTTCTATTTTTATCAATTACGTTTCTATTCAACAAAAATCTTTTCAAGTTATTTATTTATTATAAAATAATTTACTTGCAAACAAATAAAACCGACGCAGTTTTTTTTATACACAACAAAATAAATATAGTTCTAAGAGGTATTGTATGTATTTATCCTTGTTGACTGAATACTTAAAAATGCGTTGATGAAAATGACAAACTTTTTGATTATTAGATTTATTATTGCTCCCCATTAAAATTGAACATCTATGGTACAAAATTATGATTTAGTAATAAGTTTAAAAAAAGAATTTCAATGCTTCCAAAAAATGAATTTGATTATCAAACATTTCGAAAAAATTTCATGTTTGATTTCCTAACAAATTGGTTTAATATATTTAATTCTTTTAAAGAAAAAAAGGTATGACTTTTGAATCCTTATTGAAAATAATCGGATCATAGTCAAAACATTACGTAAACGAAATTTATGAGATTTTTTTCGTCGATGTAGTTGACTCATTTTTTTTTCCATTTTTATTTATTTCCAAGTTTGCTTTAAATCTTTAAAATATTGGTCAGTTGATACAGAAGCAGGCAAATTTTTACCAAAAGGATTTTTTACAACTGCTACCACTGAATTATTTTTAAAATTTGTGTCATGTTTGGGTTGAATAAAATAATGACGGATATAAATAAAAAGGAAGCATGAATTGTAAAACTGAAAAACTAAAAAAATTTTTTAAGAAGGCTATAAAAATATTACCATGTGATAAAGTCCCAGGGGCACAGAAGGTAATTTGAATATTTGAAAAATTATTGTAAGCATTGGTCCGCCTTGCGCTAGGAGAGTATAAATTAAAATTGATGGAAATAGAAATATTGCGACTTTTATATTTTCGAAAATCTAAAAATAATCAAATTTTAGAAAGAAGAAATAAATGGAATAAATAAAAGCTACCGTATAACGGCGTTTCAGACCAATTTGATAAACGGAAGTTTTGTACATTTTCTTATTTAAAATATGCAAAATTATACAAGAGCAGAGAATAAAAATATGAATCCCAAAAGCGCATTGATTTAGTATTTGAAATAGAGATAATACACCAAGGGAAAGACCTTAAAATTTTGGGGTTAATGACTGATTTGTTAACTGGCTTTCTAAACTTACAGTAAATATAAAATCCTCCATAAAATAAAGATATTGTAAATGTTGAAAATGTTAAGAGCCAAAATAATTTTATCTCTGAATGATGCGTATATTTTTCGAGTTTAATTGTGGCGTAAATTCGTTCAAAAACTATAAATAAAAACGATAATCGAATTTGTTGTAAAAACATAGCACCAAGAAGTCGAAATAATTCTACAATAATTCCCTTTTCACTTGATGTAATTAAAGAGAAAGCAGCTAAATATGCTGTCATTAAGGTGATGCTCGACATAAATGGTAAACATCCAAAAGAAAGAAATAACCTAAACAATCTGATATTTTTAAACTCAAACTTTTTTTTCAAATTATGCAAAATTACACATACCTTAGAGCTTTAGGAAGAACATGAAGAGTATGGACACGTTTAATACCAATATAAATATTAACAACAAATGTCAATATTGCTAAAATAAAGCTAGCAAGATAGCAAATAAAATGAAAATCAGCCATTTAAATTTTTATTGCTTTTTTAAAAATTATTCAATTTTTATTTTAAATAAACAATAAAAAAAGTGGTGTTACCTATTTTTTTTGTTGTTGTTGAGTAAATTCATTTGTGTCGTTTTTTTAATTAATCTTTTATTTTTTATTATAATTTACACTTCCTTGAGCAGCATGTAAACAATTAAATTTTATTTACTCATCAGCAGTGGTGTAGAATAAAGTAATATTTCAGCTAATTGAAAAAAATTTTTATGCCTGGTAAGAAGTATTTTTACTTGATAACTATTGGGTACATATTTGCTCGTCGATCCATTTTTTGTTTTTTTTGTTATTGGTACTATAACTTTTCTTTGTGTTTAACATTGTTTATTTCGCCTATGCTAGTTTATGTTATTTTAATCAATTACAAATAAGAAAGACTTTGAAACAAATAATTATAAATTCTTTTTTTCCACAAAATTTTTTACTTTTTCTTCATACTGAGCCAATATGCGTCTAATGAATTACTTTAATCCTCTTAAGTTATATCAATTTTTGTTTATTTTAAAACTGTTTTCTGTCTAACTAAATCTCATATTTGCTTTGGAATACAAATGTTCAAATAAATTGCTCAGATAATTAGTTAATTTTAAAGAAAAGGTGCAATAAATCTCTCTCAAAATGAAAATCGAGAATATACATATGTCAATTTTTATGATTGAAAATGTTATAATTTATGAAGCCAAAAAATTCTTCTTTCACCTGTTCGACATTTTTATAAAATTCATTTTTTTCAAGTAGCTTATTTCTAATACCACAAATTATACTTGCTTTTCAAATAAACACAATGTCTAAAGTTATAATTCCCACCGATTTTTTAATATATTTATACATATTATTGGTATTCGTATTTTACTTTGGCTTTGACATGGCTCATTACACCTTTGTTAATTTATGTAATTTTAACCCAATCCAAAATAAATGACAAAATAGTCAAATTTATAAATTTTACTATTTTCATTATTAAGAAACTTATATATAAATAAAAAATATTTATTTCACAATAGAAATGTTTGTTGAGGGAGTTATAGATTTTAAGCCTAAAATATTTTTGAAAGATATCTTTAAAAAATTTCGATATGGTGAAACAAAATATAAAGTTACTATAAATTCTATAAAAGCATGTGATACAATAAGGCAGGAAAAGAAGCAAAAAATACCAGATGAATGAGGAATTTGAAAATAAAAAAAAAGTTGTTAAAGCAAGAGGGTGAAAAACTAAAAAAATGCAAGTACAAAGAATTTGAACTATTGACGATATTATTAATGAATGGTTTAATTTTGTTATAGATTTAGAAGATCCTTGTGATTTTACAGAATAAATAAAAAATATGATAAGTGCAAATAATATTATTAATACGATGATAAGTAAAATTAATATAATTAAAGCCGGTATTTCAATAAATTTATATGGCAAAAATTGAAATGAAGGCTCTTTCACAAATTTCAGGAATATTGGATCATATTCAATTGCAGACCTTCGGATTTCATCTTCGTCAATTGCTAGGTTTGGAATTATCGCAAAAGCAAGAGAAGTCCAAGCTATTGTTGTTACAATAAATGTAAGCCATATTAAAATTTTAAAACTTAAAAATTTTGAGACTCTCGAAGGGAAAACCAACATGTAACGACATAACAAAGTCGCACCTAAACTAGCAACGCAATTTGTAATTAAAATTACTCCCACGAGTGTTGCTATCATTGTCATTTTCATTGTGCCATTTTTTAATAAACCTAATGGTAATCCACCAACAGCTGGAGTTAATATTAGGGGTTTTACAGACGCATAAAATGTTTCCAATGCCAAACACCAAAATGAATGGTTCAAAACTAACAATTTGAAACTTTTTAGGTTTTTCGATTGAGTCAAAATTACATAAACTAACAAAGGAGTTATGAACCATGTTAAGAATAGAGTAAAATATGAATACCAATAATAAAAATTAATGAATATAATTAAAACAGGTATTTTAATAACCTTTATTGGCATAAAAATAAATGATAGCTCTTTCACAAATTTCACGAATATTGGATCATATTCAATTGCAGATCGACGAATTTCTTCTTCATCAATTGCTAGGTTTGGAATTACTCCAAATGAAAGGCAAATCCAACTTAAAATTGTAATAATAACTGTAAGCCAGATTAACGCTTTAAAACTTAAAAATTTCGTTACTCTCGAAGGGAAAACAAGCATATAGCGACATAATAGGGTGGCTAATAAACTTGTTATGCAATTTGCACTTAAAACTACTCCCATAAGTGTTGCAATTGTTGTCGTCTTCATGGTTCCATTTTTCAATAAGCCTAATGGTAATCCACCGGCCGATGGGGTTAATATTAATGGTTTTACAGAAGCATAAAATGTTTCAAATGCCAAACACCAAAATGAGTGATTCAAAACTAACCATTTGAAACTTTTCAAATTCTTTGATTGGGTTAGAATTACATAAACCAACAAAGGTGTGAGGAGCCATGTTAAAAATAAAGTAAAATATGAATACCAATAATAAAAATTAAGCATGAAATCAGAGGGTACTGCTACTTTATAATTGGAGAGCATTTTTATACTTGTTTATTTTGGCAACTGAAAAAAGCTTCAATCCCTGTCACATTTAAAAATGGTAAAAGTTTTTATCGATACAGGTGTCAAAAACAATTCGCATAAAAATTAGTTTTTAATCGTTTAGATAACATTTTTTTAATTTTCTTTTTTTTAAATCAATTAATTTTTAACATTTTCGTTTAATTGCCTAGTTACACCTGCAAAAATTACTTTTGATTCTCAGAAAAATTTCCTAAGAATTTTATTTCAAATCCATAAGCCCAAAAAAAGAATAAGAGCTGGATTTTAATGATTACCTCAAACTCTCAAACATAAATAATTAAACCAAAGAATCTATTTTTTTTTTGCGAACAAAAAGCGAATAATAAATTATGGACGTCGAAGGTGGATTTTTTTTATTTGTTTTTATGATGCCTTGAGTAATTACTTTTTTTTGTTTTTCTGTTTTTTTACAAAGCTTTTTTTCTGTATAAATTTTTTTAAATTACTATTGTTTTTTTATTTTAGTAATATGGCGGCGGCGGTGTACAGTATGAAACAAATTATGACTAACTTTTATTTAAATAAAAGATGTGTTGAGCAATGTTTAGATAAACTAAATTTTATTTGCATATGAATTAAATTTTAAGTTACTTTCACATATGTAAAAGATATTGATGGAGCTATAATAGATTTGTAACAAAAAAAATATTTTAAAATCTTTTTCAAAAAATTTCGATATGGTGAAACAAAATAAAGTGTAACAATAAATTCAACGAAAGCATGAGAAATTACTAAATTACCAAAGAAACAAAAAGTTGGAGCAGAATTTGGTATTTGAAAATAAATAACGGAAGATAAAACAATTGGGGGAGAAATAATAAAAATGCATGTACAAAGAATTTGAACTATCGAAGAAGTAACTAGCGAACTTTGTAATTTTGTCATTCGAGTTGTGGTCGCTTGAGATTTCACACAATAAATAAAATATATTATGAGTAATAAGAAAAATATGCAAATAAAAATAAGTAGAATTAATATGACTAAAGCAGGTATTTCAACGATTTTGATTGGCATAAAAACAAATGAGGATTCTTTCACAAAATTTTGGAATACTGGATCATATTCAATTGCAGATCGACGGATTTCATCTTCATCAATTGCTAAGATAGGAATTACCGCAAATCCAAGAGAAGTCCAACAGACCATGGTAAGAGTTAATACAAACCAAATTAAAAAATTTAAATTTAAATATTTTAAAGCTTTTGTTGGGAAAACTAGCATGTAACGGTATATTAAAGTTGCGCATAAACTTGCAATGCAATTTGCAATCAAAATAACTCCCACAAAGGTTGCTATTGTTGTAGTCCTCATGTTACCGTGTCTTAGTAAACCAAGAGGCAAACCTCCGGAAGCTGGAGTTAATATCAGAGGTTTCAATGAAGTATAAAATGTTTCAAATGCCAAACACCAAAATAAATGATTTAGAAGCAACCATTTAAAGTTTTTGAGATTTTTAGATTGGGTTAAAATTACATAAACTAATAATGGAGTTAAGAGCCATGTCAAAGCTAAAGTAAAATATGAATACCAATAATAAAAATTAATAAAGAAATCGGATGGAATTTCAACTTTAGACATAATGTTCCTTGCAAATATATTATGTCAAAAGAAAAATTTTCAACTACACCGGTATTGTATCATATTATTTTTTATAATGGTATGGATTTTTATCGTCAGGTGTAAACATTTGACACCCATAGAGCATTAATATTTTTTGATATTTCTGCATTTTTTTAAAGAAAGCTTTTTACAGCCATTATATAAAAATTAATTAATTTTTGACATTTTGTTTAGACATATTTCAGCTGCAATATATAAGACATAAATAAATAAAAATTCGCTTAAAACTATAGTCTCACTTTTTGCTCAAAGCTAATAATTACAGCAGAAATCGGAAATTTAGTCTTTTTTAACCAACAACAAAATTTTAAAAATTTTATGAAACATTTTTTCTTTATTGTAATTCACATTCAAATTTATTTACATAATACTTTATAAATATTTTAAAAACAGAGAATAAAAATGTTAGGAAAAACCTGTTTTATTTCCAGGTCTGTCTTAAATCTTTAAAATATTGTTCTGAAGAAACATCAGCGGGTAAATTTTTTCCAAATGGATTTTTTATAATTTTGTCGTTAGCATTATTGAGATCTTCAACTCTTTGCTTCATTGATAGATGACGAAGGTAAATTAATAGGAAGCATAAATTGTAAAACTAAAAAACAAAACTATTGTTAGTTAAACTAAAATTCGAGACAACATACAATATGATAAAAACCTGTCGGCAGCGGTGGTAAATCATAAAACTGAAATACAACGGATGTAAATGCACCAAATTGTGCTAAAATTACATAAATAATTATTGATGGAAATAAAAATGTTGAGACTTTTATATTTTCAAATACCTAAAAAAATGGATGTCAAAACTTTGGATAATCGCAAAGAATGTTACCGTGTATCGACGTTTTAGAGTCATTTGATAAGCTGAAACTCTGTACATTCTTTTGTTCAAAAAATGCAAAATTATGCAAGCAAAAATAATAAAAATGTGAGTACCAAATACAAAGTGGTTCGTCAATTCAAAAACTATCGTCAGTCCAGGAACAAAGCGACCTATAAAAATGGAACTATAAAAACAACGCTGCTCTACTTTGCAAGCTTGACCTACCATAAAGATTGCTCCCTGTATAGAGGGTAGATATAATAATAGAAGCGAAATTAAAACCCCAAAATAAACATATTTCTGAATGCAATGAATATTTCTCAAGTCTAATAGTGGCATAAATTCGTTCTAAGACGATAAATAAAAAGCAATTTCTTATTTGTTGGGTTAAAAAAGCTAGCACCGTTCGTAAAATTTCTACGGTCCAATGTTGTTGACTATCAAATATAAAATAAATTACTGCTACATAAATAGATATTAAGGTGACAGTAAACATACATGGTAAACAGCAAGCTTGGATATATAGTCTAAAATTTGCGTTAAAATTACATCAAAGATTTTTAATTTTTTTTTGTTGTTAAAAAAATATTATTATTAACTGTTTCTTTTTTGTAACAAAAACTTATGTATCATGGATTCGCCCTATTGCTTTCGGCAAGTGTACATATTTTTACTTATCCTCATTAAATTTCATAGTTTTGTTAGTCATTTAATTTTTTTTCAAACAAACACGCTATCATTTGCGTTGATACTTGATACCTACTATAATTTGCTTTTCGATATTCTAAGAAAAACAATTTTAAATTGACGGTGGTTATTACTAGGGTTGCGCCTCGGTAAATTTACCGGTAATTTACCAGTAAATTTACCGGTTAATTTACCGGTAAATTTACCGACTAAAATTTTTTTTGAACTAAAATTGGGTAAATCCGGTAAATCCGGTAAATTTACCGGTAAATTTACCAAGAAAATGAATTTACCGGTAAATTTAACAACCCTAGTTATTACTAATTCAAGTTTTAATAAAAGTGCTTAGCTTTTTTATACAAGTAAAAAAGCTGACTCTTATCCAACAAAGCCATAGTAACAGAAAAAAAGAAAAAAAGAAGAAAAAAAGCTTACTTACCGTAGTGCTTTAGGTAAAATATTAAGAGTATGAATTCGTTTAAAACCAACATAAACGCTTGTTATTAACGTTAAAATGCCCAATCCAAAAGTTGTAATATAGGAAAATAAATAAAAATCAGACATCAAAAACAATAATACAACTTTTTTCTGCAAATAAAAAATGTTATACAATATTTTAAAAAATAAGTAAGTTAGAACAATTATAAAAAATCATAAAATAGCTGCTTCTTCTCCCTCTTTTCTTTGTTATATAAAAATAAAAACAATTAAATTCCAAAGCACAAAAAAATAGTTTTTTGTTATTTCCGATGCGAATGTTTTTAATAACAAATTTTTTTAGGTGCAAGAAAATGGATAATTTTTTTAATAATTTAAAAACGCCAAAATATAAAAAAGCTATAATTTTAGTGGAATCTAAGCATTCGCCACAAAAGAAAAATTGTAATTTATCGTCCTCAGTTTAAAAGTATAAAAATTATATACTCCAAAAAGTTTTAATGAGCACCTATGAAACCAAAAAGACGGAAGTGTGCTTACTTCAAAAATAAGAAAGAAGGAATGATGAACTACAAAATGGGACATTTGAGTATTACAACATCATTTTTTCTTTGTCAAAGGTTAAAAAAATTAAATGCTAAGGGGCAAGTATTCATTTCCACAGAGACGTTTTTTTTCTTCTTACTAATTAATTTTAGTAAATTAAATAGATAGCGAAAGCGTAAAAATGCAAACCATCATGATGTCTAGAACCTTTTTTATATGAAGATTAAAATTTCGACCTTATGTTTTCTGGCATAAAAGCGTTGTGACGGCAAACAAAAAAGAAGGAAGTTTTATTCTATTTTTTTAAACAAGAAAACGTTTTTTATTTGTATTTTACGTTTTTTCAGTTTTCGTGAATTTTGAGATTTTTGATACAAATTGTTTTGAATAAAATATTTTATTTTTGCTAGTCGATAAAAAAAACAAGTAAAAAGAATAAATTTTCAAACAAATTTAATTTTAACATTCAAAAAATCTCCAACATTTCTAAATTTTTCTTTTACCATATTTTTGTTTCCATAGTAGTTTATTTGAATTACGAGCTCGCTTAGCTTCATGCCTGTTTCCTTTTTAATTCGTTTCAAGCAATCATTCAAAACCAAGCCAATTAACAATTCAATCGAAGCGGCCTTTCGACCTTCAAGAGCATCGAATTCAACGCTGATTTCATTATTTTGTTCAAAGTTAACCATAAATGGCCATTTTGGAAATACATCTTCTGGATCCGTGATAGCGCATAGGCTTAAGAGATCTGAAAAAAAAAAAGTTTTGAAAAGGCTTATAAAAAATTAGGAAAATAAGTTTACCAAACACAAGACAATTGGATTTCTTGTTAATTATTTCAAATGCTTCTTCACCAACAATGGGATTTACATTTCCAAAACTGATAATTAATGGAATTTTCTGTTCTAAAGTTTTTTAATTAAATACATATCCTATAGTATAAAAAAACAATTACCTAAAGGTTTCCAATCCTTTCCTTTACCAGATTTTGATAATTCAATGGAAAATTCCATTTGTGAAAAAATAATTTTGGCTTTAACATTTTTCCAAATTTCTAAATTTTTAGCTAAAGATTCTGCTACTTTTTGGGTTTGTTTTTGGTCAATGAAAAGTGAATAAAAGCAATCATTGTCAACTTTAAAAATAACTACGACTTCTTGACCGATATATTCTTCCAAACTAATCCTTTTAATTGTTTTACCATCGCGCATTTTGAGCTGAAAAATTAAAAAAAAGTTAGCTCAAAGAATTCTATGGTAAAAAATAAATAAACTTACTTCAATAAAATCATTTATGGATTTTACATTGATTTTAAATGTTTTCTCAAAAGGCAAAGAAATCAATCCTTTTACACGAATTAATTTAGTATTTCCAAAAAATAGGTTAAAATCATTATCCAATAATTTTTGAAGAACATATGGATATCTTTTTTCATCCATCGCATCCAAAGCAATGGCATAAGTTGCATCAAAACCAATTTCAACCAAAGTTTTATCACACATAATCACTTCATAATCTTGACTTAAATATTTTTGAAGCATGGAAGCTGATACATTTTCATTCAAAAAAATTTGAAATGATGCGGCTTGAGAAGTTCCCGTGATAATAATAATTTTTTTGGGATTGAGTTTAATGGCATCACTATCACAAAAAGATTTGAAAAAATTTGAATCTTGCAAATCAATTTTATTAGTATTAAAAAATTCAAGTTGATAAAAATTTTGTCGGCGAATTGCAACCCAAAATTGCAAAACATTTTCACAAATATGACAAATCATAACTCTTTCATCCATAGAAACGATAGTTTTGGTTTGAAAGAGTGAAGAAATGAAAGATAATTCCCAGTTAGAAGAAAAATAACACTCATATCTGTTTTCTTCACAAAATTCTTGACATAATCGTCGAATATCATGAAACTCAATTGAATTACTATCAAAAATAAAGTTGATAGCTTTGAATTTATATTTGGGAAGCATCTTCATGGATTTTTTAAAAAGTATATCTAATCGAGTTCCAGAAAATGCATCATTTGGAAAATGAATAATTCTCGGCAAACCATTGGAATTTCGAAAAGCACAAATTCGATCTTCTTTAATTATTATTTGCAACACGTGTGGTGGAGCAATGGATAAAGCAGAAACCATTTTATTTTATTTTATCAAATCTGTTACAGCAGCAAAAATAAAAAATCCAGAGCAGACGAATATGAATAAACAAAAAAAAAAGATGATGAAAACAAAAATCGTCGTCGATCTGCAAGCGCCGGAAATACGTATGTTTAAAAAAAGAAAAAAAGCTATTGATTGCTTGAAAGAGAAAAAAAAATGGCGGGCGACACTATGTATGTGTGTATGCGCACAAGCAGTAAACAAAAGCTCTTTGATACCGATATTTTATGTGTGTGTGCAAAGGGCATCTTTTTTTGATAAAACTGAGATCAAAAAATAGTCTTTCGCAAAAGTGTGAATCATCTTTGCTCTTTACATAAGATAATCTGCTTTCAAAGGTATTAGACGAAGTTTGGAAGAAGCAAAAAATCAGTATTTTTATTTTTGAAAACCCACAAAAGAATCAAAACTAAACAAAAATCCTAAAGTAAAAAGGATAAATTTTCAAACAAAATTAATTTTAATTTTCAAACGTTCTCCAGCTTTTTCCAAATTTGCTTTAACCATATCTTTATTTCCTACAAAATTTGCTTCAACTTCGATTTCATTTGGTTTCTCGCCGGTTTCTTTTTTAATTCGACTCAAGCAATCTCGGAAGACGAGTGCCATTAAGAAAGAAAGTGGTGAAGCTTTTCGACCTTCATGTGTATCAAATTCTACCATAATTTCGTTATTTGTATCATTTACGATTGAAAATGTCCATTTTGGGTCGACATTTTCGAGGTTTTCGAGTGCACATAATTTAAGAAAATCTGGAAAGAAAAAAATAAACAATGAGAAAAATTTTCGTTAAAGATAAAAGCTTACCATAAACAACAAAAGGTGTTTTTTGTAATTCCAGTGCTTTAACACCAACCATGGGTTTGGCATCCTTAAAACTAATAATGAAAGGAACTTTTCCTAGAATTATTTTTTAAAATCTAATATGACATAAAAATGGAAGTAACTCACCAATATTTTTCCAATCTTTTTCTGTTTTAGAAATCCAAATTGAGAAATGAGTTTCCATCAAAATAATTTTTGCTTTAACATCAGACAAAAATTTCAGTTTTTTTACTAAAGATTCTTTAAATTTTTCAGTTCTGACTGGTTCAACGAAAAGCGAATAGAAGGAATCAATGTCAGCTTTAAAATAAACTTCCACTTCTTGCCCGATATATTCTTCCATTTTAATTGTTTCTATGATTTTACCTTGGCGAAGTTTTAGCTGAAATACAAAAAATTTGAACAAAATATACGGAAAAATTATTTAACTTACCATTATTAAATCATTTTTGGATCCTACGTTTAATTTGAATTTCTTTTCAAATGGCAAGGAAATCAAAGTCTTTTCTTGAACTAATTCACTATTCCCATAAGTTAAAACAAAATTGTTATCCAACAAAGGTTCAGAAACAACTAGATACTCATCCATTGCATTCAAAACATTTACATAAGTTGCATTAAAACCAATTTCAATCAAAGATTTATCGCACACTCTCACATCAAAGTCACTATTCAAGATTTGCTTAAGCGTTAAAGCTAACTTCCTTTCATTGGAATATTTTCGATTAAACTCAGGCATAGCGGTGATGAAGAGAATTTTTTTTGGATCAAATCTATCCATAGTGCTCATAAAAGTGTGCTTGAAGGAATCAAGATTTTGTGAATTAATATTTTTAAAACAATGAACATATTGAAGTTGATATAATTTCTTTTTACGAATATAAAATCGATATGTCAAATTTTTGTTAGAAATAAAACAAATGATAACTTTTTCATTTTCATGGAGTATTGTTTTTGTGTGATGTAAAGCAGCGTTGAAAGGCAATTCAGACATTGAAACAAAATAACAAAAATATCCATTTTCTTTGCAAAATTCTTTACAGCCACGTCGAAATTTTTGAAATTCCAATGGATTATCATTAAAAATAAAGATGATAGCTTTGAATTTATATTTAGGGAACAAATTAATCGCTTGCTTCATAAATTGACGAATATTTTGATAGCTAATTGACGTTAAATATGAATATTCTATATTTTGGGAAGAACCCGTTTCAATGTTTGGAAAAATAGTAACTCGATTTCCTTGAATTAATAATTGCAAGACATGAAGTGAATTAGAAGCCATTTTTTATCATATAACAACCTTTTTCAAAACAAAAAGTAGTAGAATGGAAAACAAAAAAATTGACAGCAAATAATAAATTTGGCAAATAGCTAAATAACCTATAATAAATTGATTGAAAAAATGTGCGCGAGGACTATTCAAAAAAATGTTACATTTTTTGCCGCCAACTTTAGTGCAAAGGAAATTTTTTTTTTTTGAAAATAACTATTCTTAAAAAAATTGTGAATGAAAAATCTGAGTTTTTATGCTAATAATTTTTTTAATAAAAACTTTGAACTTTACTATACAAAACTGAACCACATGTCCACAAAAAAATGCAAGTTTTATTTTAAAATTAACAACACACATAAATTACTTTCTCTCTGTTTTCAAACTACTGGTATTGTTCTATTGAAGTTTTTTTTAGTTTCCATCTCATTTTGCTTTGCAAATTTTTTATATTTTTAATCTATTACATTAATCGCTAAAACAAGACCAATACTATAAAGTTAAAACAAAACAATAACCTTTTTAGATAAATGTAATTTTAATTTTCAAACGTTCTCCAGCTTTTACCAAATTTGCTTTAATCAAATCTTTATTTCCTTCAAAATTAATTTTGATTTGGAGTTCAGTTGGTTTCACACCGGTTTCTTTTTTGATTCGACTCAAGCAATCTCGAAAAACAAGCGCCATTAAGAAAGAAAGTGGTGAAGCTTTTCGACCTTCATGTGTATCAAATTCTACCATAATTTCGTTATTTGTATCATTTACGATTGAAAATGGCCATTTTGGGTCGACATTTTCGAGGTTTTCGAGTGCACATAATTTAAGAAAATCTGGAGAAATTCTGATAAGGGTTATTAAACTAGAAAGTTAGCTAACCAGAGACAACAAAAGACGGTTTTTGAATAGAAATTTTCTTTGCTTCTTCACCAACAATTGGTTTTGCTTCGGTAAAACTAATAAATAAAGGAAATTTTTCTAAAAATAAAAAGAAGCTTAAATAATTTTTCGGTAAATCTAAACAACTTACGAATATTTTTCCAACTCTTTTCAGTTTTTGTAACCGCAATTGAACAATCAGTTTCATTTAAAACAATTTTTGCTTTATATTCCGAATAGACTTTTAAAGTTTTCGATAACGCTTCTGCCAGCTTTTTAGTTTCAGCGGTTTCCACAAAAAGTGAATAGAAGCGATCATTATCAACTTTGAAAGTAACTTCAATTTCTTGACCGATATATTCATCTAATTTGATTGTTTCGATTAATTTACCGTCATAAAGTTTGAGCTTAAAATTTAAAACTCATTAGAGCATCAAACAAAAAGGGTAAAATAGTTACCATAATTCTTTCATTTTTTGATTTAACTTTCAAAGTAAATATTTTTTCAAGTGGCAATGGAATCCAATCTTTTTCATGATATAATGTAATGTTTCCGTGAGATAAAATGAAATCAAATTCCAACACAGGTTTAAGAAAATATGGATGCTTTTTGTGATCCATTTCATCCAAAACATAGGCATAAGGTGCATCAAACCCATATTCAGCTAAAGATTTATCGCACATAATCATTTCATAGTCATGACTTAAAGAAGTTTGAAGTATGGAAGCTATCTTTTTTTCATTTGTATACTTTGGATAAAATTGCGGCGTGGCATTAATTAAAACAATTTTCTTCGAATCAAATCTACCAATGGCGCTCATAAAGCTGAGTTTTAAAAAATCAAGATTTTTTAAATCAATATCTTTAATACGATTAACATATTCAAGTTGATAAAATTCTTTGCAACGAATATAAACTCGATATAACAAATCAGTGTCATTAATGGAACAAATTATAACCTTCTCATTTTCTGGGAGTATAATCTTCGAATGATATAAAGCAATATGGAAAGTTAATTCAAAAAATGAAACAAAATAACAAAAATATCCATTTTCTTCACAAAATTCTTTGCATTTTTTTCGAAATTTTTGTGATCCCAATGGATTATCTTGAAGATGGAAGGTGATAGCTTTGAATTTGAGTTTTGGGAAAAGATTGATAGCCTTCTTCAAAACTTTATCAATAAGGTTTTCATTTACTGTAGTATAATCGCATTCAATATTTTGAATAGACTTCATATCATCGTTTGGAAAAACGGTAATTGCACCATCTCGAAAATATAATTGCAAGACATTTCGATCAATGGAAGTCATGATTTAATAATAACTAAAAATATAACAGCTTTGAGAAGAGAAGGAAAAAATATGGAGTAGTTAAGCAAGTATAGCAACAAAAAAGACAGGAGATTAAAAAAATCGAAAGAAAAAAGATGTGGCGATCTACGCAAAAGAAGAAGAAAAATATAACACTTAGTGCCGCCAAGTAATGTGCGAAGAGCATCCTTTTGGTGAAGAAAAAAAATCTCAAAAAAAGTGTGAATCATTTTTGTCTTTTAAGAGAGCAGACCATTTTAGTAAACTATAAAATAAATAACTGATTTTAATCTTTGTACGCAAAAATGGACCATAATTCATCAAAAAATGGAATTTTTACTAAATACCACGAATTACATTCTTTATGCTTTTTTAAGAAATTTTTTATTTCCTTTGGAGTTTATTTAAACTTGGAACACATTTGATGGATTTGAGCCTTTTTTTATTTGTTTCAAATATTAACAAAAAAGTAAGAATAACATAAAAGAAATTAAAACAAAAAAGCAAGTAAAAAAATAATATGGTATTTTAGAAAAAAATAATTTTAAGTTTCATACGTTCTCCAGCTTTTTCCAAATTTGCTTTAACCAAATCAGTATTTCCTTCAAAATTAACTTTGATTTGGAATTCATCAACTTTTTCTCCAATTTCTTTTTTTATTTTGCTCAAGCAATCACGGAAAACGAGTGCCATTAAGAAAGAAAGCGAATAAATTTTTCGGCCTTCATGAGAATCGAATTCAACCATAATATCGTTGTTTTGATTAGCTTTAACTACAAATGGCCAATTTGGATCCCTGTTTTCAGGATCAGTGAGAGAACAAAGTTTTATGAGATCTGAAAAAATTAACATATAATAGATTTGGAAAATAGCGAAGTATGCTTTACCATAAACAACAAAGGAAAGCTTCTCTTCGAATATTTTCTTTGCCTCTTCACCAACAATGGGTTTGGCTTCAGTAAAACTAATAAATAAAGGGAATTTTCCTAAAGTAAAAGATTTTTATTATATATCTCAAACGAAAAGACCAAAAAACATACCAATATTTTTCCAACTTTTTTCATTTTCACATCTTGTTATCGCAATGGAGTAATGGGTTTCATTTAAAACAATTTTTGCTTTATATTCCGATGAAATTTTTAAAGTTTTTGCTATAGCTTCAGTTACTTTTTGAGTTTCAGGGGTTTCGATGGAAATGGAATGGAAGCATTCAATATCAATTTTAAAAACAACTGAGACTTCTTGGCCGATATATTCTCCCAATTTTTTAGTTTCAATTGTTTTCCCTTCGATAATCTTTAGCTAAAAATTACAGAAATTAGCTAAGAAAAGAAACAAACAAAAATTAAACTTACAGAAATGAAATCCTTTTTTGACTTTACTTTAATATTTATCTTCTTTTCAAATGGCAAAGTTATTGCTCTATTTTCCTTGATTATTTCAGTATTTCCATGAGTTACGGCAAAATAATTATCCAATAAAGGTTCAAAAGTATAAGAATCTTTGTTTTCATTCATTGCTTCCAATACACTTGCATATGAAGTATCGAAACTAATTTCATGGAAACCTTTGTCACAAACTGATACATCATATAGATTGCTTAAGACTTTCTGGAGTGTGGCAGCTATCGTTTCTTCTTCTTGAGTAAATATCATCGAGGTGATAATAAAAATTTTCTTTGGATTAAATCTACCCAAAGTTCTCATAGCATTGAATTTAAAGGTATCAAGATTGTATATATCGATATCCATAAAATAATTAACGAATTCAACTTGATAATAATTTTTGTCACGAATATAAACTCGATATGTCATGTTTTCGCCATCGATGGAACAAATGATTACCTTTTCATTTTCAGCAATTAAGTTTTTCGCTTGATACAAACAACCATTGAAAGGTAATTCCAAAAAGGTAGCAAAATAAGCAAAATAACCATTTTCTTTGCAAAAATTTTTACAGCCTCTTCGAAATTCTTGTGATTCCAATAAACTTTCATTAAAGAGGAAGGTGATAGCCTTGAATTTGAGCTTTGGAAAAAAATTGATAGCCATATTCAGAAGCTTAGCAATATGAAAGTCACCAACTACTGTAGTAAATTCGCATCCGATACTTCGCATAGATTTCTTATCATTATTTGGAACAACACCAATTAAATCTTCTTCAATATATAATTGCATGACATGACGATCTGGGGGAGCCATTTTGAAAAAAAATAGTTTTAAAAAATTCGCAGTACAAAAATAAGTAAACCGAAAAATTTGAAGAAAACAAGAAATGTGGCGAGTAGTGGGATGAGTAAAGAATCGACTGAAGAAAAAATATATGGAAATCAATGAACAGAAAAACCAAAGCACTTTTTGGCGCCAAATTATGTGCAAAGGGTATTTTCTTCCAAGACAAGCGATGCAGAGCTATATTCTAAAAAAGAGTGAATCATTTTTGGCTTTTAAGGGGCCAGACTCTTCTTTAAGTAAATTTTTTTTAATAACAATTTTTTGACCCTTTGATGATAAAGCGGGTTTGTCAAAAGTCATAAAAAAGCATTTTTTATTTTTGCTTTCTTTTATTTTTACTTCAATATCCTACATCTGTTTTCTTTCTGCCTTTATCTTTATATCAAATAAGGTTTATTTTTCGCTTCAAATGTACACCTTTTCAATAGCTAGCTTTGTTGTAGTTTCTGAAAATTAAAAAGGTGTATGTTGTTAAAATCAAATTGCACACAAGTTTCTTTGCTACACATAAAAAATTAGCTTCTTTTCGTTTTATGTAATCAAAATGGTAATTAAATAAATGTTTTTTGTTGTTGCAAAATTGACAAGTGCAAACATATTTCTTAAAATAAATATACAAACTTAAAAAAACAATTCTGCATGTTTATTCTAACAAAAATAAAGGCATGCAAAAAACACAAATACATAAGAGTAAATTAATGTTTTAAAAGGTATAATAAAATACGGGGATTTTTATTTAGAGGATAAATTTTATTAATATTTTTCGATAAAAAAATCTTTTCTGTTGACATGGATAGTTTTTTATGTTCGATAAATGCAAACACATGGTGTAAATTCTTGCCTCCAATCAGGCTTCAATTTTTGTAACTTTTTTACGGTTATAACTCCATATACTGCTGCCCAAAATAATGTCTTTGTAGCACACATCAAAAGGATATAGCCATAGCCAAGATTGCCAAATGAATCTAAAAAAATCTTTTTATTAAAAACGTATTTATCCTATTAAGATTTACATTTAGTCATAAGAGGTATTCCAATCAAGGTGCCAATACAGAGGCCAGTAGCAGATGAAATGAAAATATTGCAGCGAGACATGCAAACAATATTATTTACAATTCGATCATTGTAAAAACTCAAAAACAAAAATATTGATGCCACGATAATTTCAATGAGGGCCAAACCAATCAAAACAGAATAAATTGCAAACAGGACTGATACCTTTTGGCATACGTTTCCATTAAAAATCATAACACCACAAAGCCATCCTTTAAATTTATATTTTTTATTTAATTGGATTTTTTTTTTGGAATTTGGTAGGACTAAAATTTTAAGAAAAAAGCTTGCCTGGAGTAGCAACGCAAATTATAAGCAAAATAAAACTTGTATTAATTAATCCAATGTAAATTAATTTTTCACCCAAAATTGGTTGATTTTTTAGTGAAAAGTTTGACATCTTTTAACTTTACAAAAAAATATAAAAAGTGAGTATAAAACTTAACTTAATGTTTTTCTTTTAAATGGCGTTGCCGACGAGATTTAACAAACTCAAATAAACAAATATCTCTCTACTCAACTACAAAAAAGTACAAAGTCATAACTCCTCCTCTAAAGTTTTGCAAAAAACACTTGCTTTCTAAGAATTACCCCAAAAAGTTGGAACTCCAATTTCATGGTCGTCAATTATGCATCTAAAAACAAAAAAAGTGCATACGTGAAATATGAAAAAATTATAGGCCTAAATTAATTTTTACTTTACATAAAAATTAATGTTACTACTATTTATTAAATTTTTTGAAATAAAATAATATTGAAGAGAAAAGATAAAAATTGAGCCAAAATATTGTCATGCAAAAATTTTTATTCTTTACATTTTTTTAAGAAGCAGGATTTTGAAAGTTTTCAATAAATAGGTAAAACCATTAAGTGCATGGATTTTTTTAACCTTAATGAAGCTTCGAAAAGTTTATTTTTTCTATGTAAATGAAGCCTTTAACAAGATAATTCGAACAAAAATCAGTGGACAATAATTTACGTGTTTTGTCGTTGGAATTATTCTTATGAGTGGAATACTTATCGCATAGAGTTAATTCTTTAATTTGTTTAATTTCAATTCAAATGTACTTTTCTGTTATGTTGCAACCCATGAGCCTGCAAGTTTAACTCAGTTTTCGAGACAAGAATATATACTAGTCCGGAAAAATGAAAGGTGATGCAAACGTGGACGGTGCAGCCTCAACGAATAATATAAAAATTGGATAATTCATTTGAATGGATTTTTTACTTCCTGGCCAACAAATAAATCTAATTATGTTATGCTATTTACTTAGTTTAGTTAGAAAACAATATTCTTTAATCAAACTACACACATGTTCGATTATGCAATGACTCATCATTGACAAAACGTTTTATTTTTTCGTTGTTCCTTACTTTTTGCACCGAGAAAAAAAAATCAACGATTTATGGCTTTTTTTGTTGTTGCTAGTAGTCAACAAAACAAGGGTCAGGGAGAAGAAAGAAAAGAAAAACAACATTGGCAAGAAGAAGAAAAAACAAGAAGAATATCTTTTGAAACAATCTAACAAAAAAGAAAACGTTTCACACTTTCTTTCTTCTCTTAGCATTTTCTTTTTCCTTTTTGTTCCACTGGTGATCGGGCAGCCATTGAATAAATATATTTAGTTTCTAAAATTTGTAAGTAAAAAAATCTTTTCAATGCTGCTGTGCGTACTTGGCAGTTTCGTTGTTTTTTAGAATGTTAAAAAAAACAAGAAGTAACAACAACAAAGAGAATGGCGGGAAAAGAAAAATATGTGAAAAGTTTGGCCCACCATATTTCGTAATCTTTTTTAGTAAAAAAAAGTGTCTTTCTTTTTTTGATCCACAAAAGCCGAAGGTGTTAACATTTTATTTTGCATTCTTCATCGTGATGCTTGACGGACATGATTTTGTTGCTTTTAAAAATATTGTCGTTGTCATTTTTTTGGTTTTTGTTTAGTCATCAAAAACTTTGCCGTAATATGTAAACTCTTTTTCCCCCATTAATTTTGCATTTCAAGTTCGAAATAATGTGTTAGCAAGAACATAGCTTTGGTTATTTAAAAACTTTTTAAATTTTAAATTTTTTTCGCGTTTTATTTTGAATGGAAAACAAACCTTTTAAAAAATCAACTTTTTTTCTTCAGTTAGTAAGTTCTACGACCATCCAACCAACCTCTGTAACAATGACTAACGATAGTGATCGAGTTAAAGCCTTCTTTGGTATTTTTCTTATTATCTGTTGCATTATTGGCTTTTATGTCATTGGTGAGTTTCTTCTGTTTATGACGGCTTTCCAAAATATGCGATTTTTTTAGTTTACAAACTTGCAAAAAGATTTGATTGCATTCTTTTCATTGTTTGCCTCTTTTCTCCTCCTTTTGCTGGTAAGAATTTTCTTTAGATTTTTTATAATGATTTTAACCCAAGAAATTTATAGTTATCATTCGTCGAGGTTGCACTGTTCATGTTTGCATTAATCTCCTTTTCACCGTGTTTGGATATATTCCTGGGATGATTCACGCAATTTATGTTTGTTTTTATGATCGACCTCCAGTTCCTATGTCACCACCAGAATATTACCATGTCACAACTTATTTAGAAGGCAATGAAAACACTAATCCATCTAACAATGGTGGTGGAGTTGTTTAACCTCATTCAATACTTTTTTTTTATTTGTTTACCCAAAAAAGTTAAGCCATTATAATAAATTTATTTTTGAAAAGAATCTACACCCGTATTTTTTAAACTAATAAAATTTGAATAAAATTTTTCTTTATCAAACTTTTGTTATTTTTTTAACATTTTCTGCCGGAAACTCTGGAACATTTGTAAAATGATTTTTGGCTTCTTTCACTGTATTTTGCCTTGAAAGATGAGTAAAACTTGCAGGTTCATCGGTGGCCACATAACAGAATAATGCATTTGACTAAAGTATTTAAAAAAATTAAAGGTTGTTTCCAAGAGGAAACAAAGATTACTTACAAGAATGATTCCAACACCAAAAAATACAAAAACTATTGTCCATTGACTTTTATTTGAGTCATCGGTGATAAAAATTGAAGCCATTGCTGGAGCAAGGAATAAAGTGAGACATTTAATAAATTGAATATTAGAAATTACAAAGCCGCTATATTGCCTTAAAAAAGCATGTTTATGATTTTCATATGGGGTTTTAAAAAAAAGTTTCCATTACCTTGATACAAAGCAGCCGCATTTATAACAGCCACCACAATTAGCGCCACCAAAGATCCCAATCAAAATGAATAATATGATTGCTGTCATTGGATATTCATCTGGAAAAAAACCAACAACAGCATACATACAACCGGGTATGAATAAAGCAAGGGTATTAAAAACTATCATTTTCGTGCGTTCATTATAACCTCTGAAAGTTTTTGTTTTCAATAAGTAAAGCATTAAAAATACAATATTTTTGTTCAAAGAGTCAAAACTAGTTCGAATCGAAAATATAATTTCATAACATGAAAAGCTTGGGAATACTTTGTTCTTCCTGTTATTGTTTCACACCATTTTTGGTAGAGTTTTGATATATATTTAGCGCATGGAAGTTTACTTACTTTAAATTATCACTTAAATATCCAGTAAGAAGTTTCGGTGGAATATGAAAAAGTGTAGGCAAAGCTCCCAATATTCCAGTATTTCCTACACTATAATGCAACACATTATTGATATATGTTGGCATATAAGTTGTTAGAAAAACGTATGCTCCAATATCAAATAATGCATTTAGCCATATTATGAGGACAATGGGATATGAGATTATTTGTCGATATTGCACGTATGAATCCATATTTATATGAGCTTCAGATTTATTTCGATGAATTTTTTCAAGTTCAAATGAAGACACTTTACGATGTTTGGATGGATGATCAGAATAAACGCAAAACCAAAGAGCAAATAAGAAAAGTGAAACAATTCCATGGGAATAATAAACCGCTGGCCATCCAAATCGGGATTCACAAAGCTAAAAAATGAAGGAAAATGGATAACGTAAATGAAAAATGGGTTTTTAATACGGAAATCATAAAGGTAGGATTTCATTACTTTCGAAACAAATTTTTAGAGAAAATTTGCATATTTTGTGTTACTTTTTTTAGTTAATAATACTTTTTAATTGGTATTATAAAATTGAGGCAAACTTTATTAATCCAAAGTTCAATTCTATTTGTTTTTTTTTCGGTCGTAAAAATGAGGAATAATATGGTAACATAAATGGAAATTGCATTATGACGTCTCAACACTAAAAAGTGCAATTTTTACGTCAATTTTTGAAAGGTGTTTTGGTAAATAAAATTTTAAAATACAACAAAAACCCCACTTTTTAATCATAAAAAGTTCAATTAAAAAATTGACTGTTTTTACTTCCTTATTATTAATCGACAAGCTTTTTAAACAAAAAACCAATGAGCAATGTAAAAAATTTTCATAATTTTAGAAATAAAATTTCAGACGTTGCAACAAATAAAAATAAAAGTCAACTTACAATTCCTGCAATTGGATTAGTAAGAGATGCAGCAATGGATGAAAAACAAGTTAAAACAGAAATAAATATTCCATTTTGTTTTAGCGAAGCCCATCGAGAACATAGCACTCCAATGGCAGCAAAAACTCCAGCGTATGAAATCCCTTGAAAAACTCTTAAAATTAAAAACCATTTCAATCCCATTTCCACGGCCGATGGAATTAATAAAGTTGAAAAAGCTGAAATTAATCCAGCGAAAAATAAAACATAACGAGCGCCAAATTTTGAATATAATATTGTAAATGGAAATGTTGCAATCAATGAAGAAATTGCGATAGCCCAAATAAGCATGGATTTTTCATGTTGATTATAATAATATTCTGGCACAGCTCCATTTACAACTATGGTGGAATTACTTTCAGAGGTTTGGGTTAAAAGTAAAATCTCTGTGGTTATGGAAGGTTTTTTGACCATACAAATGAGAGTAAAATTAAGTGAAATTAGATTCGAACAAATTGAAGTCAAACATAAACAACCCAAAATTAAAATAAAATATCGAAAACGTTGTTCAAAAATTTCAGAGAAATATGAAGAAGAAGATTTGGATTTCACAATTTCAATATTTTTTGATGGCTCAATATTATCAGAAACCATCATTTTTTAAATTCAATTTCTAAAACGTTTTTACTTTCATATGCCTGCTTTTATACAATCATTATTTTATCGATTATAAAATGGCGGTTTGTTCCTTGAAGAAGGGTTATTCTCACCCCATCCCTCGCATTAATGATTGATTATTGACATTTTATGACATTCAAAAGTGATAAGTTTATTTTATTAAAAGGAAGTAAAAGACTTGTGATCTGAGATTATGAGACATATTTTATTTATTTTACTGGTTTATGCCCTTAAATTTTATTAACACCAAATTTAGCGTTGAAATCATTTCTTTGTATTGAAAAATGTATTCTATTAATTTTTACTGTAAAATAATCAAAGACTAAACAACAGCTTTTCGTTACAACCGCCATTTTGGGTTTAATTGGAAGGATTTTTATGAGATTTAAAGTTAATCAGTACATTGATGCTTTTCCTGAAACCTCTATTAGCCCAGTCTTAATATTTTGCTTGCTTGCTTGGTGGAAGTACAGGTCAAGGATTGCCTTACGTTAAAATTTCTTTAAGTGCTATAAATCTAACTTTTGCAATTATTATAGTGGTTATTCTTATTATTTCCACAACTTGCATTGAACTTTCACCTTTTATTAGAGCCAAAATATTTTTTTTGGGTACACTTCCCTCTTTTTCATTTCCTGTAGTGAAAAAATAATCATTTTTCTTCTTCTTGATTTGTATCTTAGATTTGCAAAAAAACAATTGCATACGGTCGCGGGTTCGTATGCATACATGGGCAAGTGGGTGTGTCAAGATTTTTTTTGTTACTAAACCTCAACTTTTTTCGTAAAACTTTGTAAAACTTCGTAAGACTTTGTTAGACTTCGTAAGGTTTTGTAGCGGTAGAAATGAGTAAAAGGGTAAAATGTTTATTTCTTTAATAATTTAAAGAATTAAAGCTTTATAATTAGAAATAAAAGGTTATAAACTATAACCATATAACAAAAATATCTAAGGTTTATTTTAAAAATTAAGAAATAATAATAACTACAAAAAAGGAAATAAGATTTTTATTTTTAAAAACCGCAGCTCGAATTAAATGATACTGCTTATTTTTATTATATTAATTAGATCTTTTTTGAATTTTGATTTCCTTGAAATCTAGATTTAAAGCTAAAGATTGCGACGCTGATTAAAATATTTTTAAGATTTTAGTATTTTAATGCGATTTCTAAAATTGAACAAGAGTTTCATAAAAAATTGACTATTTATCAAAAAAAGAAGGTTCTTTATTTTTAGAAAAATCATATTTAAGTTTTAGCTTTTTGCTGTAAGAATTCCCGCTTTTCTCTGGATAACCGCTTGATGACGACTAAAATAATTAGATGTTACAATTTTTTCTGTTTTATATTTTTACAAACTTTAAAATATAAAAAATTAATAAGCGTTAAAAAAATCCGTTTTTTTTTCTTTCAAGAAATCAGAAAATAGTGTTTTTCATAAATTCACAATATTATAAAATTGGAAAAGGATTAAAATATTGCGCAAAAGTGAGCGTTTCAGAAAATTTAATTTTTTTTAACTTTGGAGTTTTCAAAGAATGAAGAAAAATTTTACCAAAATAATTTATAAAAATATTTTCCTTTTTTTTGTAATCGTTAAAGCTTTTTTAAAGGATGAATAAAAAAGCAATAATAATATTATGGCTTGAAAATACTTATTTATGATTTTTAATAGTTTTAGAATTGAGAAAAATTTTAAGAAAACCCGAAGAATCAGAAGATTTTTACATTTTTCATGATTTTTTTGGGATCTTAAAAAACAAATGGAAAATAGCGGGTTAAAAATGGAAAAATCAACTTTAGTCTTTTAATAATAAGTAACAAAAATATCAAGTTTTGGAGTTCTAATATGAACGGGTAATGGAAATTATTAAGTAAAAAATTAACGTTTAGTTAAGAAATTAAACCTTAAAATATAAATCGTTTTATTGATAAATTAAAATTTTTTCAAAATTTTTCATTTTTTTCTCTAAAATAAAGCATTTTTCTAAAAATTTTTAAATTCTTTACTAAACCTCGGCCAAAAACTCGACTAAACACTAAACCTTCGGGTGTGTCAAAACACACCCAAACACACCCTGTGCCCATGTATGTTCGTATGGCACGACATTTGTTGCTGCTAATAACCCTATATGCGCGTTTTTCAAAGCTTTCAAAAAGCCTACAAATTGAATCACAAAAAAGCAAATAGTCTCTTCAAACGTCCTCTCTATGCTTTTTTTTAAACAAAAAGGCTTTGTGTTGTAGTATTTTGGATAACAACACCAAACTCCTTCATTTTTTTAAGTCTAATATTTAAAAAAATATGATATTAATACAAATGTCAACTCATACCAAGCAAGGGAAGGATGTATGTATTTTCTCTGATGACGATTTCCAACGTTTTTAATGAATTTTTACAATACTATAATATGCTTTTGTCAAATTGTGTTTTCTACCAAATTTATTTAAATTATCCCCAAATACATTAAATTTAATAGTAATAAAAAAAAAAGAACTGTATTAACTAAAACCGGGAAGAAAAAGATAGAAAAATAAAGAACAAAAAAATAATAATGATTAACCTTATTTTTTTTTTTAAATTATAATCCTTAGAGACGACGGCATACAGAAGAAAGATAGACAAAGACAAATAAAAGTAAGATACAACCACGCATTTTTTGCAGCCAAAGAAAGAAGATATATAGAAGAAGAAAAAACATATCATTAATTTATATAAGTTTTTTTTTGTTTAAAAGAAAGATTTTGACATTTTTTTGAACTTTATGAAAAAATACGAAGAAAAAATAAAAGAAAGCAGTAATTTAAAAGCAAAATAATTTTTTAACAAAGAAAATAAATAGTATAGGGACTTAAGAAAAAAGTTTGATCATACGAATGTAGTTTACCAGTAAAGAGCTACTGTATTTTTTAAATTATACCAGGACAAAACAAAAACACAAAAATGAAAAATAAAATAAATATAGTGAATGAAAAAAAAAGCGATGAAGAAAGAAAAAATTTTGTCTATAGTTATTATTTTTTTAACTATGACGTTTTTTAAAGATTAGTTTGAAGAGTTACAGTATATTGATACTGCAGAGAGCTCTCATACAGCCAAGGATGCAACAATGAACTCAGATTTTTTTACCAGTATTTGGCACTTCATGGATTTTGTTTAAATGGATGTTATTTGAATGAGTTGTAATGATGCCGGCGCATTCGCGCTTGTTGTTTACTGGCTTTCGCGGTTCGTGGTTTTGGAGTTACTGGAATCCCATAATCATGATCAACTTTGAGGATCAAATCATCGTAGTAATCCTGCAAAATAAAAAATTATTTTAATTAACTTGGGTCTCATATCCAAAAGTTTTTAATTGTTATGTTTTGCATTTTTGCAATGCTTGCAACAGTTTTTTAATTTTTCCACGCATTTTTTACTCCTCTCAGAAAATGCTATTATCTTCTCATTTTTTTCATTCACTTTTGATGCTTAATTATTCTTGATGACAAAAAAAACATTTCTTTTCATTCATCAAAAAAAAATTTTATTTAGAAAATTGCATTGTCATCATACGTTATTTTATTTTTTCTTTCATGAAACCCAAAATAACCCAAATTTGATGATGTCCAAAACATATCAAAAAGACAGAAGCTTGACTTGACTCCTCTCTATTGTTTGCACAATTTTTTTTATTGTTATAGCCACGTCATAAAAGCTATATAGAAAAAAAAACAGCTTCATTGTTTTTGCAAATGTTATTCCCATTGGAATATGTCAAAACCACGTTTTCAAGAAATTCGTTTTTTTTTGTTTTGTGCCACCCCAGTGATTCGTCTTCGTTTATTGGTTGGTTTTATATATATTTTTTTGAAAATGTCAGATTTTGAAAAATTTGGAAAAAGTTCCGCATTCCCAAACCAAAGAAAAATGGAGACATGGCATCGAAATATTTTTTTGACAAGTTTGTTAAATGTTCTCTCGCTTTAAACCGTTTTAATTTTGAGAAAAAAATTCATTTTTCGTCACTTTCTATAAAATATGAAGAAGAAAAAAAGCATTGCAAAAGAAAAAAGAACTACAGTAACCCTTTTATTGAGTTCAGAGAGAATCAAATTTTTTTTTTAAATCTTAACAAAATTTTACTCATTTTTTGTAGTGCTCGAAAAAATGGCTTTCCGAAAACTGCAATTTTATTCAGGGTCATATAGACGAAATCCTGTTTGTATTTTTCTTTGACTACTTAAAAAATTCATTAATCTCATTTTCTTATTTTCTCGTTTTTATCCATAGTATTTTTGGCAACCAGACGACATAAAGGTAACGTATGAAAAGAAAGAAGCCTTTAACAAAAAAGAAAAAAAGATTATCCATTTTTTGTTTTCAAATTTTTTATCAAACAAAAAGAAATTTAAATTTTGCTTTGAAAAATATTAATGGAAGCCAAAGAAAAGAATTAAATTCTAAGAAAACTAACTACCACATTTTTTTCTTTATCAATGTTCAACCATTTACGGTATTTGGTTGAGCCTTGAATGAGGCAAATTTGGAAACATATTAAATAAATGAATAATATTATACGGCTTAACATCATTTTTCTTTCACTTTCGTTTCGTTTCAACCAAACAAAAATATTAAACAAAAATAAAAAAATGAGTATAGTTTTTCAAAGCGTCAAAAAAGATTAATGAGAAAATAAAAATAAATGTGAGTGTATTTATATGCGGTAAATTTCAGAATATTAAGATAGCATTTTATGAGCACAAAATGAGCTCTGCCAATTATAACCTGTAAAAAAATGAATAAATAAATGGCATACACGTGTTGAAAGAAAAAAAAGCCAACCCTTTTTATTTTATTTCAAACAATAAAATGTCAATCAAACTTCACAAAAATACAAACCCAAAACAAAGAGTCTTTGTGTGTTTTTGGTTTCTGAAAATGTTAAAATAACAGTAACTTTTGGGTTATAAAAAATAAAAAACGCTTGCAAATATAAAAAAAAATTAATTAACCCGACATAAACTTTTAGATAAAGGAAAAACAAAAGAGAAAAAAGAAAAATATTGGTGAACTTCAAATAAAAAAATAAAACATGAGTTTAAATAAAATGGCAATGTCTCGAGGGGCTTTTATTATATTTTTTTGTGCCTGCCTGCCTGTCATAAAAAAAAGAAGCATAGACCCGCCTCTTTTTCATTCGCGTTGCTCGCTTGCTTTGTTTTATTTTATTTTTCTCTCCTCCCTTTTTTTTATCTTTCTGTCCCTTGGCATTTCTTTCTTTTATGTTCAAAATACTACTTAATATCCTCGATGGACGAAACGATGGGAAGAATTAAAATAATACGAATAAGAATACAAAGTAAAGTATCTTTATTTTTTAAGTATGAAAAAAAATGAAAAAAAGCCGATTAAAAGGTTTTTTAAAATATTGCATAAATTTATTTGGCAAAGTAAAGAAGCCCTATTTTACCTAAATATATGAGAAAAAATTGTGCCAAACTTTAGTCGTCTTTAAAAAGATGCAAATAAATCTTTGGTTTAAGCATAAACATTCTGATTTTGTTTTTCGTTTTATACCTACGTAGCTAATGACGTATCCTTGTGCTAGGTCGTAATTTTCAATGGCATATTTTATTCTTTTCATCTTTATCATGAAAGGATTTTATTTTAAAAAGAGAAAATGAAACAAACAAAAAATATGTATGTTCGAATATGCGAAATAAAACGTGGGGTGATGATGACAAAATATTTTTAATGAAAGGAGGGGATAATGAAAGCAGCGCTATGTAATTTCCATAATTAAACTTTAAAAAAGACCAGTCTCATTTTTTTTTTTGCGAAACAAAAGAGTTTTTTGAACATAGCACCGTAACCTTGTCTGCGTATTGCTTTGATGAGAGGCGGCGATATTTCTTATTTCATATTTTTTTTAAAAAGAAAAATAGAACTCAAAATAGAGTCTGCGATTAATACTATTTTTTCAAAAGTTACTGTACTTGGTTCTAAAACTTTGTTGGTTTTTATTTCGTAAATATCGAGACATTAAAGGAAAACTACAAGCTTTTTCTCGAACAAGCGATGACTTGGTGTTGATATTTACGTGGCTTGAAAATAATATTTGTCTATAAAAAAAAGTTAACTAATAAACCGTTAATTACCGTGGGACGACAAAAATAAAAATAAAAACTTGGATATTTTGCAAAATATAATACGTTCCCCAGTGGAGGCTGTCTCCCACCATATAATTATTTTTTATACGACATGACTCAAGCAATAAGACTATTAACAAACCACATACGTTGAAATATCTCGAGAAAGTATTATTTTTTTTGATTTGAGAAAGTTAAAAATCAGCCGTTTGCTTTCCTTCCATATTCATTTTTTCCAGGTGAAAACGATGCCAACGAGTTGAGTCATCATGTTTTCCTATTTTCGTAAAGAAAAAAAAAACACTTTCACCTGGAAATTAGGAAAGCAAGTGACTATAACTATCTTTCAATAAAAAAAATGTTTTGACGTAGAGTTGTGGAACACCTGTAAAAAACCGTAACTTTGAAAAAACTTAGAAATTATACAAGGGTTTTTTTATTTCCGCTTTTTTTCCTTCTTTTTTGTATCTTTCAGAACAGTAAAAGTGAAGACCCAATTTTTAGAGATCTATTTTAAGAAACGTTTAAGCTAGCCTATCCAACCTCGTCAAGCTAAAATTTTACGCGTTTTAAACTTCTAAAGTTTTAAAAGCTGGCAGCGCTTTTTTTGTTATGACATATTCATGGCAAAGTTGGTTGGTTTATAAAAATAAGTATGTAGACGGCCACATTCTTAACACCTTCCTGAATTTATTTTAAACTTAAATAGAAACAGGAGTTTCTATTCTCTTTCTTTTTTTGCAATGGTTGAATGAACAATTCTACCCCAACCATTTAAAATCCAAAAAAAGCATAAAGCACAGATTTTATTTTCAAAATTTCATTTATATTTTTTGTGGGCTTTCTAATTCTAAATATAATTTAATATTTTTTTAAGTTGCTAAATTTCGTTAAAAAATAATAACTAAAAACTTTCAAATTTGTTTAAGGGGAAAAATTATATATGTATTTAATCTTATTAAGAGTGAAGTATGACTAGGGTGGACCGGGTAGATCTACCAGTAGATTCTACCGGTAGATCTACCGGTAGATCTACCGAAATCTACCGAAAAAATTTTCCAATCTACCGAAATCTACCGCGCCACCAAAATTTAAAAAAAGACGTTCTCGGAGTTTTTTAAGCGAAAGTTATGAATTAGCAGGTTCTAAAATGCATAAAAACGATGTTTTCTCTATTTCCGAAAATTTTTGAATTTTTTTAACAGGGGAGAGTTTATGATAGGAAAGTAATAGCTTGGTCCACCCTGTTGAAAAATTGAAATTTTTTTAAAAGTTTGCAAAACCTATTTTTGTGCCCAAAAATAGCCTTATATCCTTAATTTTGTATTCCTTGATTCAAAATCCCTTTCTTTTCGAATTTTGGACTTGCGGTAGATTTCAGTAGATCTACCGGTAGATCCACCGGTAGATCTACCGGTAGATCTACCGATTTTTCAATCTACCGGTAGATCGGTCCACCCTAAGTATGACAAAGTAGAAAAAATGAATTTTGACACTTTGATTGAGTTTAAAATTAATAAAAAAGGTGATTTGGATAATAAAATTGCGAAAAAGTTCCAAAAATATGTTTTCTACGTATTTTAATTTGAAGTACTTAAGATCAATGGAAAATACGAAACTCATAAAAAAACCAAATTAAAATCAAGCACTTTGTTTATTATTTTTTTTTTAAAAAGGCAAAACCCTTATGTAGGAATTATTTTTGGATGAGGTCAGCCTGCCTACACACTTAAAAAAAACAAGATTTTTTATTGGTTGTTTGCAAAAAATAAATGTTGTTGATTTTATTTTACAAAGATAGATGCGCATGGGTGTGAGTTATGAGGAGGTATGTAAAAATGTAAAGAAATATGGAAAAAAAGGGAACATCAACTATAATCTTTTTTCTAAAAAAAATTTGTTGACCTCAGAGAATGTGAAAATGAAGAATTTCGTTATCATCCTCACAAACAACACAAACGACGACATTGACAATGACAATCATTTTTTTTGAAATTTAAAACCCGCACGCACGTGTTTAGAATGTTCAGAGCGACGGGTTGGAAAAAGAACGCACCTTTAATTTAAAAAGTGTGAAAAGATTTTAAAAGACGCTTAAAAAACCCATCTTTCATATCTTTTTTTTGCATAAATTTTTTTCTCATCATTCTTTCTCGAACATAAAATATTTATACCGTATTTTTAAGATGCTTAAGGATGATTGAAAAAAAGATAAAAGCGATAATGCAAATACATATTTCTAATATTTTCATATCAAAACAAAATATAATTGAAATTTGTTTTTTCCATTTTTTCATTTTTTCGCTTCGGTCATAATACCTTTGTGTATTTGTATTTTATGGTATGAGCAAAATCAAAGCGGATGAAACGTTTCATATTTTTTTAACATTGAAATCTTTATTATTCAATACTTTTTTTATAAATTGTATATGTTGGGAATTAATTACTTGTTAAATCCTACAAAAAATACAGTATGACGGGTTTAATGGAGAGTTTTTTTCTCGCTGTGATGAAACCAAGAAGCTACTGTAGTGGATTTACGGTTTAATGTCGACTTAAAATTGTGAGCTAAGTAGAGCTAGACTATTCTTTTAAACCGTTTAGTAAATTTGAAAAATACCAATAATTTTTCTAAGTCGGTGTTGTTAGGGTTTTAAACATTTGAATTATGATTCCATGACTTTTACTGTGAACACAGAGTAAAAGTCAAAAAGCAGTCCAAACTCTCGGAAAAAGCCACAAAATTGTAAATTATAATTTATAAAAGTGTAAATAAAAACTTTGTTCTTTTTATTACAAGAGAGAGAGAGAGTTATAAACTTTGCCTCTTCTTTATTTGTATGTACTTTTTGTTTTACAACTAACTAATTATTACCAACAAAAAAAACTTTAACCTTTTTTTTTTCATATTTATTTTTTTGAAGTTTAATAATTCAAGAATTAAACATTAGTTAATAATTGTAAAAGTTGCGGCATGGATAAATAAATTAAATAAAAAGTATGATATTTTTTAAGATTTAAATAATATTTGACATTTTTATAATTTATTATTAAATTGAAAATTTTTTTCCTTTAAGTTTTCAGGAAAAAGGTGTAAAACCAAATTAAAAGCGTCAACAAAAATTTTAAGAAAAAAAATGTAAAAAAGACATTATTTATGCTAACGAAGTTATTATGTTTGAGTGTCGTGAATAATTTAACTAAAGTTTGAATGAAAAAAAAAATTCAAATGTCAAGTAAATTGTGTTTTAAAGATAATATTTTCTCTTCGTCAAAAAAAACTAAAGGTAAAAATCTAGAAAAACAGAGAGGTTGCAAAGGTGTGTATTATATTTTCAAGGTATAAAATTTTCACAAACTACAGAACATTTTGCTCTAAAACTACTGTAGTGTAGCGAACACATGATTAAAAATGATGAGCCATCTGTCTTTTCCTTTATATTATTATTTTCCATTTACTTTTGTAGTATATTTTTTTTAATGGAAAAAAATGAGTAATTTAGCTTAAAGAAAAATGAAAAAGTTAACATCAAAGAGGAACAAAAAATAATAAATAAGACACAAAATATACGGTAAAGCAGTAAAGCAAAGTTGGTAAGAGTTTTTGAAAAAGTATGTGATTAGGATTTCACCTGTTGGTTGCAAAGCAATTTAGAAAACTAGAAAGCATTACTCAGTCATTTTCATTAATATTTTGTTATGTCTACATATCGCTTTTTTCTTTTTCTTTTTGAGGAGGCGTAAAAACCTTCTTAGCTACACTTTAAAAAATGGATGATAATTGGTCCAACCAACCATTCATAAACGGTGAAATTAATTAAGAATTTTGCAAATTAATTTATTAAATATACATATATGCTTCACTACACATTTTTTTTATACAAAAATTCTCAAATTAAAAAATGGAAATACCTATGTATGAACTTAAACCCAGTCAAATTTCTCTTTTCAAGTCCTGAAGCATCTGCTGCATTGCCTTTGTAAATTCCATCGCAACAAAGATACAAATGAGACATTTCTTCCGGGTTGAAAGTGTAAACATCCCTATGTTTGGTTTTTTTCATCCGAAGTGGATATATCACACCAGAAAAGAGTGGCACCTGTGAAAATAAAGTTTTTATCCTCACCAAAATCAAACACAAAAAATTCAATATTTAACTAAAAGATTCCATTTGCACGTAGGCATTATTATTCATTCTTTCTCTGATTTCTCTGTGTTATTAATCCCCTTAACATTACTCCAATTTAATTTTTATTATTTGTGTCCGATTGTTTCTTTAAGTTTGCGAATATAATTTTTTCTTCATCATTTATTTTTCGGACTTCATAATTAAGCTTTTCAAAAATTCTTCGAAGGTTTTAGTTTAATATTTTAATTCTTCGTTTTTTAGTTTATCTTTATCTAATTCACTTTTATGCATAGTAAAAGTACAAAAAAATTTAAAAGAAAAAATTCTATAAAATATTAAAAAGGCAAAAAATGAATGATAAAAAGCAACCCAAATAAAATTTTGCGCCAAACGATATTGATTAATTTGTTTATGTGTTATATTTAGCTTTATTGGGTTTTGAAATATTTTTGTTCTTTTTTTCTTTCTTCCTTTTGGTAAATCGATTTAGCGCCAAAAGGCTCACTTTGACAACTAATTATTTTGCCGCCAAAAAAAATTAATACAAACTGTTTGTCCTTCTTTTTTTATTTGGGTGTTTTTTTGGTTTGCGTGAAAGGTATTTATTTGAAATATTTCGTTGGGATAATTTTTTTTATTTGGAACATAAGTAACTTTATTGGAATTTTCGAACAAATCAATAAAACTTTTCTTGGATTTTTAAAATGGAAATAGCTTTGTTTTCCAATCATAAACGTCGATTCGAAGATGCTGGAATTGCGTATGAAGTGAATAAAATTATGGATAAACTCATTTTGGGTTTATCTACGGAGCCTATTTTGAAAAAATCATTAGAGGCGCAAGAAGAAGTTGACATTTCTTTATTTGAAGAAGATAACGAAATTTATTGGAATTTTCTATCAAATTTATTATTCTCAAACGAAATAGTGCCAAACTATTATAAAGTTCTTGGATTATCCAGGCTGAGATGTTTTGCAACTCAAAGACAAATTAAAAAAGCTTGTAAGTTTTTTTTTTGATTTTTTTGAAAAATAAACATATTTACTATTAATCATAAGTTTTTAGATATGAATAAAGCCCGAAATTACCACACAGATAAAGGACGATACAAAGATAAACTTACAATTGATTCTCATGATGCTTTTGTTAAGATTAAAAATTCCTATGATCTTCTCTCAAATGAAGATAGGCGGCGTGTTTATGATTCAATCGACTCGAATTTTGAAGAAGCTATCCCTCGAGAAAATCAAATCAATGATAAAAATTTTTACAAAACTTTCGGACCATTTTTTGAAAGAATTTTGAAGTAAAATTTTAAATATTCCATAGCTTTGATTTTTTAAACACTTTTCTAATCTTTTTTTTTAGTTTCACTATTGCCAGACAAAAGACTTCATTTGGCAAAAAAGATACACCATATCCCCAAGTGAAGCGATTTTATTCTTTTATGAATAAAGCCCGATTCCACAATCTTCAAGTAACGGATTATTCCGTCGAGGGAGAAAAATACAGAATCGACAAAATTTTGAAACGCGCTAGAGAAATGGATACTCGTCTTCAATTCGAAGTTGAAAGGATTCTAGAAAAGCGATATATGAATGGAAAGATTTTTTATTTTGTTAAATGGAAAGGTGAGTAGAAATTTTTTTAACTTTCATGGTTTAATATTATTTTTTAGGTTACGATGACCCCAAAGATAATTCTTGGGAAGCTTCAGAGGATTGTGTAAGCTGACTGTTTTTGAAGTTATTTCAAAAAGTAATAATAAAATTTTAGTATTGCGATGAATTGATTCTCGAATTTGAACGAGAGCTTATGGAAAATGATAAAAATGCTAGAAAAAGGAAATCGTCTCCGATTGAAACAGAAAATCAAAATCCGCGAGATAATAGTTTGTTTTATTCTTTGGCATGACATACAAAAAATATTTATTTTATCGGTTTAGGTGTAATCAAGAAGAAAAAAAGAGGCAGACCAGTAGGTTCAACATCAACTTTAAAATCTAGAAACAGCAAAAAAATATAAAATCGAAAACCCTCAAACTTCAAGAGATGTTTATTTAAAAGATACACTGTTAATAGGATATTATTTGTTTTAAAAGAGACCTTTTAAAAAGGAGAACTCACCTTCGAAGGAATATTCTTTTCAAAATATTCGAAACATTTTTTCCAAAGTTCGACGCAATATGGATGATCACCAAGGATTAATTCAAGGTTGTCTTCGATTGATTTCTTATTACCCGCTTTTAAAGCTGTTTCAAAAAATTTTAAGGAATCATTCAAAGTATTTATTAATTCGTTGTATAGACTTTGATTTTTTTGATAGACTCGTAAAATTTCTTTTCTTATTTCGTCACCTAAAAATATAGTATTGAAATAAAAAGTTTATGTTTCTCCAAAAACTAACAACTGATTTCATCATAATGCTTCAACACAAGTTTCAAACAATCATGAGGATATGATAAATCCGGGATGAAAATTTCATTTTGAATTTTTTTAATAGAATTATAATATCTTTCTGCAATAAGGTCTTCAAGATTAAGCAAATCAGAATGGTATATATAAGCTTTTGAAAAGTCATGAAACTAAAATTTTTTTAAAGTTTGTTACAAATTTTTGATAAAAAAAAATTACATGATAGTCTTTTAAGAATTTCGAACACGGAAATTCGTCAAAAGCTTTATCTTCCAAATCAAAATGTTTCCTACTGTCCATCCTAAAAAGTAGATAGGTATTTAGCCCTTTTGAATTTCTTTCACTTAAAAACTTACTCAATCCATAATGACAAAATTGGTGGAATCATTGAATATTGTTTTTGAAATTCTTCAAACAACTTTCTTTTTTCTTCTAATGTTTTTGAATAATTTAAATTAAACTTCAGTTCCATAACAACATTTTGATAACATTTTGGAAGCTTATCAAAATATTCAATTTTTATATTCATTTTAGATTTTTATAACCAAAAATATATTTTAGAATATAAAAAAAATTACCAACTGTGGCACAAAAAAAAAGAAGAAACAATTTTTTGAGCTAGAGATTTATGCGATGGATGAACAATCCATAAATAGGAAACTACATATTTTTTGTTGGCGAGCATTTTTTTATTTTCTATTTATCATCCATATTTTGCCAGGTGTCAAGGTCCGGCGGCAAAATATCACTATGAAATCAATATTTTTAGCTTCTTTTTGCAACGATGATAACCCATTTTATTTGTTCGTTGCCTTTTCTGTTTCTCGTTTTAATCCATTTGCATTTTTATTTTTCTACGAATAAACGAGATAACAAGTTTTAATCATATTTTTTGATTTCCGTTTCTTACGAATAAATTTGGGGAAAAAATGCGCTAGGCGTTAAAGGCTTTTTATAACATTAAATAGTATAGCAAAATAAACACAATTTTTATTAATGACAAATAGAAATAAAAACAAAGTTTAAACAAAGTTTTGTCAAATAAAATAATTTAAAAACATTTTGAAAGCCTTAAACAAGTTTTACAAAAAATTTATGCATATGTGAGTATAAAATTTAATTAGGATTTTTGCGATGTTTGATAGCTGCAATGGCGCCGGCGGCTGCTGCACCGGTGATGGCTACACCTAATGCATTCTTTAAAATTTTCTTCTTCATTGATTTATCGGTTGGGTGAGGAATTTGAGGAGGTTGTTGAGGTTTTCCAATGGCTTGAGATTTCCATCCAATGGGTTCTGGAGTTGTTGTTGTTGTGGCTTTTTCTTTGTTAAATATTCCAGCATTTACTTCTTGAGTTAATAACATAAAAATACAACAAATTATTATCATTTTAGATTCAACCATTTTTAAGAGATTTAATATAAAAACTAACAAAAAATATTATAGGTAGATAAAAGTGTTTTTGGCTTGCAACTAGCAACTTTCAATAACATTTATAGCCCTCTTTCTTCTGTTTATCTCGAAAACAAAAAAACACATTAAACAACAAATGCTTTGTTCTTGTTTTTATTTTTGATTATTTTTAAGTGATCAAGCAACAACAAATGGATGAAGTAAACAAGCCAAAGCTTTAACGATCTCTGTTCAAAAATCTTTTTATAAGTCGGATTTTTTTTCGATCAATGCTAGTTTTAATGTTACAAAAAATGCATGCAAATTTATTTATTAGATTTAATAAAATATCATTTATGACAAAGTAAAGCCTTTTTATTTTCCATCGTCATACCAAATCTTGCAGACTTTGTTACAGGGGACGTCTAAAGCACTTACTACATAAGGACATTCAAATTCGCATTTATAGTGATGTGGACATTTTTTATCACAATGTTGTGGAGGGCCGGAAATCTTAAAACAGGATAGATTGATGCTTATTTCTAAATTAAAAAAAAAGTAATATTTAGCTTACCCATCCATTAACACTGGTGGCAGTCATAAAGACGACGATAAAAGCAATGATGAGAGAGAGGAACTTCATTTTTTCTTTTCAAAAAAGAGTATGTTTTCAAAAATTGTTAAAAATGCTTTTATAAGAAATATAAACAACGAAAATATTGAAATCTTTTATTATTTAAATCAACGCTAAAAGCTTTTTCATTATAAAATCAAAATTTTTTTGCAGAAGAATGCTATTTTTAGATTTATTTTTGCAGAAATATTTTTGGTCTTTTTTGTACCAATTTTAAGGATTATTTTTTTTCAGAAGTTTTATAATAAAAAGTGGTATCGTAAATATAATTATTTTTTGTAGAATATTTGATTCTCTTAAAGTTAATTAAAATTAGTAGTGACTTTAATTTCAGAGCAATCGTCTTTATTTTAGCTTTTGTAAACGATTACTTACTATTTAAAATTCTGAATTTAAAATTTGAGAACGTAAGTTTCTATATCTACTACCACAATAGTTTTATATATTTTTGGTATGCTGTTGCTTAATGGTTTTTAATCCTTTTATTAAAGGTTTTCAAAGTATTTTCTTCATTTTCTGTCTTTAAAACTTATGTATTATTGCTGTTTTCTTAGATTATTTATCTTTGAAATTTTAGTTTTATTTAATTTTGAAATTCACATATTCCAAATAAGGATTGTAACTGTGAAGAATCTTTGTTATAAATGCATGCAAAATTATTTATTAGCTTTAAAAAACATATTCATTTTGACAAAACAAGTCATTTTTATTTTTCCATTATGGTCCAGCGAAAAGTGTGCAAACTTTTCGACAATCTAATATATTGCTTTTGTGGCATTTCTTTTCACATTTTTCGAATGGAGGACAGTCTTTATCTTCTTCACAATGGTTAATCTAAAAGATGAATGAATTTTTCTACAAAAAGTTAGTTAGTTACAATAAACTTACCCATCCATAAACACTGGAGGCAGTCATAAAAATGACGATGAAAGCAATGATGAGAGCGAGGAACTTCATTTTCTTTTCAATTGTTGAAAGTGAATGATTCTCAAAAATTGTATAATTGCTTTTATATTAAATTTTAAACACCATAAATTTTAAGAGTCTTTATTATTTAAATGAACGCTAAAAGCTTTTTCTCATTATTAAATCAAAAAATTTTTGCAGAATAAAGCTATTTTTGGATTTATTTTTGCAAAAAAGTTGTATAGTTTTTGAAATTTTTTCCTTTCATTCATTTTTATACTGATCTAAGGCTTTTATCGATGAGATATCTGTATGACGAAAGATGTACAAAAATGCGGAAATTTTTAAACCATTATTAAGTTTTGCTATCTTTACCCATTTTGATTTGATCTTTTTATGGATTCAAATCTTCGTTAATCCATTTTGCAACTTTTATATTATTTTTTGTTAGCAAATTTTCATTCATAACTATGACATTTTTTGATATCCATTTTGATCAAGTTCGAAAGTTTTCTTTTTTCATTTTCTAGATCATTTTTTCTTTTACGTAACTTCCTTTTTTCTTCTTCTTTGTGAGCAGTTTATTTATTTGTGGACATTAATTACGTCAAAATGAAAAACTTGTTTTCTTTTATCCTTTTTCTTCTGTAGAATTTTTTCTTTCTTTATTTTCACCGCAAAAATGAAAAATGGGTTCCATCGATGCTCATTGTCTCGATAAAATTTTTCATTATATATTTATTTAAAAACGGGTTGTTTGAGAAACCCTTGATTTTGACCTTAATGTGTGATCATTTAAGGTACACAAAAATTTGGGGTAGAGTAAAAGTTTATTTTCTGAGGTTTGATTTCTTTTCTTCTAGAATCTTTGGGAATGAATACAATAGGCTTTAACTCAGCAGGATGTTGTGACGTAAAATGGCCAAAGATACTTTTAAAAAGAAGTTTAAAAAGACGAGTAACTTAACGCAATAAAAATCCAAAAAGGCTTCAAAAACTTTATTTTTTTTTTTCGTGGCATATGATTGTAGCAAAATCTTTACAGTATGCCGGCTTCAAAAGCTTTAAACTTTTCAAGTTATGTACCGAAAATAAAAAATGATAATTTTTTAAGTTCAATAATTTTTAACTTCAATTTTTTTTTATTTGAAACTTTTGTAGTTTCTTACCGAAGTTACATAATTTTTATTGGTTGGGTTTAAAAAAATTTGAAAAATTTGAAATTTTTTACGTCTATCGTTTGAACTTTATTCGCCGCCTTTCTTAAGTCAATTATATGCATGTTTTCTCCCACAATCAACGTACTTATGTATGCTGCATACGTGTTTCGTGTAACCACAATTTCGAATAACCTTCAATTTTTTTTATTCAACAAAAATCATAGTAACTTTCTTTCTTTTTGTTTTAACACAATGAAAAAGAAGAGGGAGTGTGACTTTTGATAACTAAAAAGAAAATAAACGTTTTTTTTCTTTAATAGAATGTGTTTCAGAAAAAAGAAAAAAGTGTCAAGGTTTTTATCTTTCAACGCATTTTTCTTTTATTTGATTAAAGCTCGAATAATAAAAACCAATCAGACCGTCATCAAAGAAGTAAAGAAAGAAAAGCAGTCGATTAATTAATTTACGTTTATTTTTTTTTGTAGAAAATAAAAAAATGTTCATTAATTTCAACGATCAAAAATAATAAATAATTTTTGAAACCTCAAACTATTTTTTTCTTTGAATAAAAAAGAAAAAAATGTAAAAAATTGTTTTCCTTCAACAAAATATTCGAGAAAAAAATACAATGTTTACGATTACGACTGCTTTAAGTTTATTAATATTTTTTATTTTTGGTTTTTTGGGATTTGTTAAATCTTCTGAAATTGCTTTATTTCCTTCAAGTGGATGTTATTCTCATGATGTAATGATGCGAGAAGTGGGGCTGGGATTTCCTCAAGAAAATGTTAGTTGGGTACAAATATATATTTATGAATTTGGTTTTGGTAATGCAAAATTACCAAATCATTGGAATAAATTTTTAATTAATCGAGTGACTGACGATGGTAAGTCTAAATCCAAATTTTTGGTAAAACAAATTAACCAATGTACCATAATTTTTTAGCAAATGAAATGCAAAGAAAAAATACCCCTCTCCTTTGGGAAGTGTTGCTGCCATTTGATCATTCAAAACCATGGGATTTTCGAGGCAGTATGCTCTTTCTCGATATTTTACAAAGAAGCCAAAGAGAATGTTCAAGATTATTGAAATCAGGGAAATTTCATGAATTTGAAGCTAAAAGAAAATATGATCTCGTTATTGTTGATCATTTTATTCAGGTTCGCGATAAAACTTGTTAAAAATTTACAAGGTATAAATTGATTTGGATAATAACAAAGAAAATAATAGTATTAATAAAGACTTTCACTTTTTGGGACATAGTTTGTCAACTTCCATAAGTAATTTTTAGTTTATATCGATTTTTGCGAGGAATGGGCATATTGAATCCTAACTGAAAAAAAATAAGAAAAAAATATCTTGACTTTTTTTTCAGGTTTTATTCTGTTTTTATTTTTGCTATTTTCTCAATTATTTTTTTAGCCTTTTTTATTTATAAGTTTTTCATAAAACTAAAAGTTAAAATAATATTGTAATTTAAATATTCAAAAGTTAATTGAAAAAATAATGTTAAGCAACAATTCTCTTTCTTTTTTTGCTTCTTGTTTTAAATTAAAATGCACACAAACAAAAACTTTGCGGCGTTCATTTTTTCTTTAAGCATCGATGATTGTTCAATAAGAATGACTCTTATTTTTTTGTTATTTTTTCAATTTTCAAAAGTTTAGAAAAAGAAAGTAAACCAAAAAATGTGTTTATTTCTGACTTTCGGCGTTATTTAAATTTATCATGAGCATTTTTGTAGGAATGTGTAACGACGATGGCATCATTATTAAATGCCACAACAGTGCAATTTTCAAATTGGCCTATCGCGGATGGATATGTTTCATCCATGAATATTCCAGCCAATCCATCATGGGTAGCTAAAACGGGTACATTTTTCTCATCAAAAGGAATGAACTTTTTTGAACGCGTGAGAAATGTTATTTTCCACCTTTTAATTGTTTTTGCACGAACTGTTCAAACTTACGTGATAAATTCATTTTATGCTAGTATTGGACATTCTGAAGTTGAATTGTATCATGTTGAAGCCAATCATTTACTTTATGCTGGACGAAGTGAATTCCTTGTTGAACCTTTACGACCAATAAATAATCGAATTAAACATTTTGGTTGTGCTGCATGCAAGTAAGGATTTTTTATTTATTAAAAATCGTTTTATGTTTTGGTGCAATTAATTATTTTCGGATAATTGCTTTCATTAAGCTCGTCTGGTTTTTACGCAATTTTTTTTTCTTTGGAGACTCAAATACTCGTAAAATTTCAAAAAATGCGGTTTATTTATGTATTCTTTTTGGACTAATTGACTGCGGTTAAAAAGATTTTAAGAATTCAAAGAAATCAAAAAAACTAAAGCTCTTATACCAAAAATCAATAAAGCAATATTTAAGCATTTTTGTGGGAGTAAATTTTTAAAGCTTTAAAATTTTTAAAATAGCTAGCAAATTTATAATAGACCCAATTAACAAAATATACCTAAAGTAGGATATTCACTTTACCTGCTCTGGAGTGGAATATTATCATCTTCCAGAAATTTTTTAAATACTCCCATTACTTTTTATTGAGTCATAAAAGCGTTTTCTTTTTTTAATAATTTTATTTTTAGAGATCGAAGTGAATATTTCATTAAACCTCCCAAAGGCTACTTTTCTTCAAATCCTGCAAGAAAAGATGTTGATTCGAGGCCTTTGAGATTAAATGAAACTAGAGAAACCCCAGATTCACCACTCATAATACATCTTCCATCAATGCATAATTTAACCGTAGTTGATTGTGTTTCAACAAAAACAAAAACCACGAAAACAATTGAAAGAATTCCAAGTTTCACAGAAATTATGCAAGCTTCAGGAATAAATGAAACTGAAGCGGAACAAAGATTTTTAACAGCAAAACATGATTTTCCTAATATTGATTTTGATGAATTAGAAGTTCGAAAATTTATTGTAGTTAGTTTTGGAAGTGTTGCAAAAGTAGGAAATATGCCCAAAGAATTATTTAATATTTTTATTAATGCTTTTGAATCAAGCGGGTATTTGGTTATATGGGCTACCAATAGTCCAGTTGAAGAAATTGTGACAGAAGAAGAAAGAAAAAAATTGCCACAAAATATACGGATGGTTCAATGGGCTCCTATTAAATTGCTACTGGGTAGGTCTTAAAAAAAGTTTAAAGTTAAGGACAAACTTTAAAAATTAAAATCGAAGTCTTTTTTCATATAAAACTTTTGAATTTTGGCAAATGGCCTTAAAATGTCAAGTTTATGTAAATTTTTCACTCCATTCACTCGTGCCTAATAAGTACATATATTAAACAAATTATGCAATTTTTTTTAGCTCATCACAACCTCCAATACATAGTTTGCCATGGCGGAGTTAATACTCTCAATGAACTTCTCAATTTTGGTGTCCCAGTTGTTGGCTTGCCTCTTCAAGGCGATCAACCTTCAAATCTTAAACGGCTTGAAGAGCTTGGAGTTGGAGAAATGATAGATATTCGAAGTATTTGGCGTGGAGAACTCATACCTAAACTTCGTAGAATGAATGCAAACCTTGAATATTATCAACATCGAGCTCGATTGGTGGCTTCCATGATTACCTCTCATCGACAATTATCACCAAATCAACAAAATTTTTGGTTACATTGGGCTAAAAAATATGGACCTAAATTAAAGCAATCTAAAGTTGGACCAAAATTATTTAATTTTTATTTCATTTATGTTTCGGATTATTTTGCATTTTTACATATTTTTGGATTTTTGCTTATTGTAACGGGTCTTATCTACCTCTTTAGTCAACCATAGAAAAAAATAATAGAAAAATTTAGAAAAGTTTTAATAAATAAAAATTTCTTTTTTTTTTTGTGTGCGTGTGTTACACTGAGAAAAATTTTTCGTGTCACACTTTTGGTGTGACAAGGAAAATAAATATATGGTGGTTGGTCCGATAAATTTTGTAAGGTTTAAATTTTTTTATTTTAGTTTCTCCACAATGTGTACTCAACAGTTTTATTATTTTGTGGTTGGAAAAAAAAAAGTATTCAAAATTCTGTTGTACAACAACGGCACACCTGTGTGACAAAATTTTGACTACTTTTTTTTTTCCAACCACAAATTAATAAAACTGTTGAGTACACTTTGTGGAGAAACGAAAATAAGGAAAAATAAACCTTACAAAATTTATCGAGCCAACCACTGTATATTTATTTTCCCTGTGTGACCGAAAATGTCACACTTTTTATTTTTCTCAGTGTACTATGAAAACTTTCGGAACAAAACAGGTTTATTTTTGTTCATTTCTAAGAAACCTGCAAAATCACAAAGAAAAAAAGGAAAGCAAGTACATTTTTTTATTTTCTTTACTCGTCTCTTCTTTGTTGTCGTCGTCGTCGGCTGTCAAAGGTATTGACAGCACTTTTGATGCGGTTACATAAACCACAATTAATTTTATTTAAAATTGTTTTGATACAAAAGTTATAATTAAATAAACACTTTTTTCTTTTTTATTGTGCATTAAGAAAAAAAGGGCAAACAAGTAAACAATAAACAGAAAAACATTCAAATTTAATTTTTGATGGGATTCGATTATTTTCGTTTCAAAGTTTTGAACAATAGGAAACTTGTTTGATCTTTGAAGAAAGTAGTTACAAAATATTTTATAAGCCTTGGAATACTAAAAACAAAAAATAATTTTTAAAAAATGTCAAAAATTCGAAGTTTTTTTTTCAGAATTATAGATTTTATGTTTTGTGTATGAAAAAATAATTTAAAAATAATACAGCTTTTATTTTACTTAAAATTCTCGAAAATGAATACCACAAAAAAAATACAATATTTTGCAAAAATAAATCCAAAAATAGCATTTATCTGCAAAAAAATTTTGATTTGATAATGAGAAAAAGCTTTTAGCGTTCATTTAAATAATAAAGACTCTTAAAATTTATGGAGTTTAAAATTTAATATAAAAGCAATTTCCAATTTTTTGGAAATCATACTCTTTTTAAGTTTGAAAAGAAAAATGAAGTTCCTCGCTCTCATCCTTGCTTTTATCGTTGTCTTCATGACTGCCTCCACTGTTAATGGATGGGTAAGTTTTTATCGCTTTTTTATAAAAAGAAGCATTCGATAATTTTAGATTGACCATTGTAGAGAAGATAAAGACTGTCCTCCATTCGAAAAATGTGAAGAGAAATGCCATCCAGGCGTTTTATTACCATGTCGAAAAGTTTGCACACATTTTAATACTGGACCATAATGGAAAATAAAAATTGTTTGTTTTGTCAAAATCAATGATTGTTTTTAAAAGTTAAGAAATAAAAATTTGCATGCATTTTTTTTTACAACAATTTTGTTTAACTAAATTTGATTTAGTAGGTGATTTGTGCAAAATCTTGATTACAATTAGAAGGTTAATATTATTTATAAATAAAAACTAAATAAATCCATTTTTAATAAACAATAGTAATAACCCGAGTCCTTCGACCCTTTCACAAATGAATATGTTTTTATTTTTACTAATGAAGTTAGCAACCAGCAGAAGCGAGCTTACACCTTCCAGAAAATTTAAGGAATTCATACTAAGGCAGCAACTCTTATAAATTTTTTTTACCATGTTAATGAAGTAAATCAGAGAGAAATGAAAAAGTCAAATATATTAAAAGAATAATTAAAGATAAAGTAAGTTGTGCAAAATAAAAGTAAACGTTCAAACATTTTCTGTAGAAAAGAAAATTCCACTTGATGAAGTATGTATGTTTCTTTAATTGTCTGCCGCACGCGTTCATGTCATTTTTCTTAGTTTTTGTTTTAAGTGATAAATTTTTTTCCTCTCATCTTTAATTTTGTCACCAACTTATTTTCCAAGGGGTTTGTTTGCTCTTTCAAGAGTATTGTTCCCCATAAACGGGAATGCCCCGAAGATGTTGATTATTTTGACTTATGTAAGAAAGTATGCAAGTACCCTTTTACTGCACAAAATAAACACAAACGGTTGCTTTGTCTTAATGATTAATTATCTTTAATAGTTAATAAATAAAAAGGTGCAAACGTTTTGTTTAACAGCATTACGTTGAACTAAAATTGATTTTGTAAGCGACATATCCAAAATCATGACAGCAATTAGAAGGCTAAAATCAATGTTCGTAAATAATAAAAAAAATATGTACATCCATTTTAGCGTTAAAATTTCACATGGTTATGCAAATTTCTTTCGTTGTCTATCTCTCAATTTCAAATCATTTTTCTTCGCTTTCATTTTAAGTGATAAATTTTCTTCATTTCTTCTTTTAATTTTGTCATTGGACCAAGTTTAGTAAGTTGCAATAGTTGTAGTGTTGTCGCGAAATGGTTGTTGTCGGTAGCTGGGGTTTTTGTTTACTCTTTCAAGAGTATTGTTCCCCATAAACAAAAATCAAACCCTCTAGAAGCTGGAAACCTTGACGTGGTTAGAGGGCTTACTATCAAATTGTATATTTGGTAAACCAATATCCAGCAAGAATCCCCACTATTTAAGTGTGGGAAGAATAATTTTTGGAGAGTTTTGCTTTACAGCAAAACACAAATTTTTTAACTCAACAATTTCTGGATGGAAAGTTTTGCTTTTACAAATAGTAAAAAAAGCATTTATTTGATAATTTGTTAAGTCATTAAAAAAAGCTTGTGTTGTGTGATTCAGGCACATGTAAGCTTCCTCACTCTCAATTTACCCAAACCGATTTTTAGACATTCTCCATTCAAGCAAAAAACTTTACAATAGTTTGCAAAAATAAATCCAAAAATAGCATTTATCTGCAAAAAAATTTTGATTTGATAATGAGAAAAAGCTTTTAGCGTTCATTTAAATAATAAAGACTCTTAAAATTTATGGTGTTTAAAATTTAATATAAAAGCAATTATACAATTTTTGAGAATCATGTTCTTTTTTGGAAAACAAATATGAAGTTTCTCGCTCACATCCTTGCTTTCATCGTCGTCTTCATGACTGCCACCACTATCAATGGATGGGTAAGTTTTTAATAACTTTTCTTACCTGTGAAGAAATTAATCTAATATTTTTAGATCGTCGAAAGACCTGGTTGTGATAAAGTCTGTGATAAGATGCACAAATGCGCGTATGATTGCCCTGGACCTACTCCAAATCCCCATATTCATGGACATTTACCAGTATGTCAAAAAGTTTGCGTACCTTGGTTTGACGATGGAAAATAAAAAGTTTTCTTTGTAAAAATGACGACTTATATTTTAAAAGTTAATAATAAATAAATTCTGCATGCATTTGACACTAATATTTGTTACAAAATTAATCATAATTAATTTCTTATCATGTTTATGGAAATACCTGACACAAGGTTGCATGCAAGATAAAAATAATAATAAAAAATCTCAAAACTTATAAAAACTACGAAATTCGCCCTCCACTAAAATTGTTTAACTATTTTATTTCTTATTTTTATGATGATTTTTTTGTTGCTTCTTACTAAAGAATCTTAACGAGTAAGAAAAAAAATAAACAATAAAATAAACATTTCATCGCGTAAATTCTTAAAATCGTGGGAGCCCATTCTACATTACGCATTTTATCTTCTACGCAAACAAAGTTTTCTAAGAATCGTAGGAATAATTTATATTTTATTCAATGCATTTTAGTTTTATCTCGAAGAAAAGTAACAAATAAATTTTAATAACCGTTTTTACCATACTGATAAAAAAAGGTGTGTAACATTGGCATTACTAAACGCTTATTTTTACGATTTATTTTCGCGATTTAATTATCAAACTTTTACAATCAAAAAAAAACTATATAGTATTTTGCAAAAATAAATCCGAAAATAGCCTCTTTCTACAAAATTTTTTGATTTAATAATGAGAAAAAGCTTTTAGCGACGATTTAAATAATAAAAAATACTAAAAACTCTTATTGTTATAAATTTCTTATAAAAGAAATTTCAACATTTTGTGAAAATCATTTTCATTGAAAACTAAAATGAAGTTCCTCACTCTCATCCTTGCTTTCATCGCCGTCTTCATGACTGCCACCAGTGTTAATGGATGGGTAAGTTTTCAAAAATATTTTTAAAAGTAAAATATACAATCATATTTTAGATTGATCGTCCTCCCTGTGATAAAACATGTCTTCGTCCAAAAGTTTGTGAATGGGATTGCCCAACATTTATTCAACCGGCCTGTAAGCAAGTATGCAGATATCCTAATCTTGGACCAAAATGAAAAATAAAAACGTGATGCTTGTTGTTTGACAAAATGATTGATTGTTTTAAAAGTAATAAAATAAAAATTTGCATGCACTTTCTTTTAACAAACTTTAGTTAAAACTATTAGTCGAATCTCTTTCTTACTATACTTTTGCTAAAATTCCGGTACATAATCCAGAAGCAAAAATCAAATATAAAAAATACCTAAGTATATCAATATTCAAAAACCATGGAAAAGCCAAAAAAGGTGTTTTAAACACAAAAGTTCTCATTGCTCAAAAAATGTTAAACTTTTTTGATTTCATCTTTTTGAATGGTTGTCATTTTATTGCTTCCCCGAAAGAAATATTGTAAAATGACTTTTAAAGTAAATAAAAAAAAATAAACAATTTTTCCACCTTCATTGGAACCCATTTGACAAAACATTTTTTTATTTCTAAGTAAACAATTTTTTCTAAACAAGAACTTACAACTTTATAACTAAAACGGATGCCAACGTTGACATGACAGAATGGGTATCTTACATATTATTTTTGGGGATGAAACAAATTTTTTTAAATTTTAAACCAATTTTTGATAATGACGAAAAGCTTTTAACGCAAATTTAAATAACAAAAAACAATTTTTGTTGTTTAAAATTTTTTATAAAAGACGTTTTAAAATTACAGAGTATCATTCACTTTGAAATAATGAAGTTTCTTGCTCTCATCCTCACCTTCGTTGTCGCTTTTATGACTGTTTCCACCACTGTCAATGGATTGGTAAGTTTTATTGAATTTTTCTTTAGAAAAAAAATGCATCAACCATATATTGTATTAAGATTCATGATCCACCCAAATGCGATAAAGTGTGTCCACGTTTTCACAAATGTGCATTTAAATGTAACGAAGGTGTTATTTTTCCATGTGAACAAGTATGCAAACTTTCTCTTGGAAAATAATGAAAATAACAAATTGCTTGCTTTTTTCAAAATAATTATTCTCTTTTGAAAGCTAATATTTAAATAAAATTTTCATAACTTTTTTAGCAACCATTCTTTATAACAACAATAACTAATGAATTTTTATTTAACCCGAAAACATACACTTTTTTATACTTTTTTGTTTTTTTATTACCAATAAACGAACATTGTTTATAAATGATTTATTTCTTTTTGAAAACACCAAAAAAAAATAATGACCGTTCGTTTAAATACTTGATCATCGTCGACAACTGCCGGGGTTGTTTGCAACTTCTTTAAACAATGATGGAGAAACCACAAAATCAGTTTCAAAATGAATTGCATGTTCAATAATTTTGAATTGAGGTTCAATTAAATCTATTGGAATTTCAGTATTGGCTGTTGAAATTTCCAGTGGAATACCATTTTGTAAAATTTCATTAATAGTTTTTTCAATTATCTCTTCTCCAATGTCTCGAATTTTATCGAGGGTACTTTGACTCATATCTAGCAAGCCATCGGGATTGGTAATCATAAATCGAGTAATATCGCATCGACCAATAATTTCATTATTTCCAAATTTAAGTTGGGCTTCAACATCCGCGACAATTCTCAAATTTCCTAGGCTCACTCCAAAATTTGTTGTAAGATCCGCATTTGCCACGAGTCCGAGAATTGCTGTTCCACCTTTAATGGATGAAAGCGTTAATTGAGGATATTGATCCAAATATATTTGAATGGTGATATCTTGATTTGGATAATTTTGTTGCGCAGAAGGAAGAACATCACCAAGACATATTCCAAAATCGGTTAAACTCGTTGTTGTTTGTCGTGGATGACGACGCTGCCGCAATATATTTAACAAAGATGATGAAGAAGATCTTTGATCGCTTTCATACTGAAATTTTTTTTGATGGAATTATGCAACTGTGAATGATTTAAAAAAAGATAAAAACTGGAATAAAATAAATCGATTGTTTTATTTAAATAATTTATCTTTGTTTTTTAAACTAAATAAAGGGGAAAAATGTTTACCTCAACTCCATAATCTTGCAAATCATCGAAAGAACAAGTGGTTCTCAAAAAGTTTCCAATTTTTGGAGTTTCAGGGCCAAGATTGAATGTAAAAAAGCCTTTTCTAAAAAAACAATTTAGTTTATCAACTTTTTTAGAACTTTGTCAAATTGCAAACGGGATATTCTTTAAACTCATTTATTTTAAAGCCGAACTTACTTCGTTAAAACATATAAAAGCGTATTAATTGAAAAATCACTAATTAATGCTTCAGCCATGCGAACTCCAACTTTTCGAGGAAAATGCATGAAATATCTTTCCGAAGCTATCTGCGAAGGTGAATTAGAGAAAAATTCTCCATCCAAATCGATACTAAAATCATTATTACTTGCATAAGTTCCAAGTAATTGAATGGCCAAATTAATATCATTGAGTTTGGTTGGATCAAAAAATCGCAAAAATTCTTTCAATTGACATATAGGACTTGGAAGTGGGCCAACTCCAGAACAAGCGATGCACGGAGAAGTTTCACCACGTTCAATTAATTGAATATTGGCTGCGAAAGCTTTGGCTTGAGATGACATGGAATTTCTTATTTGTTGATCTTCTCTGGCAGAAAAAACCGTGAATGGACTTTTTCGATGAATGTTAATTTTTGATCCATGAAGAGGTACATAAAATTTAGGTGAAGTGTTTGCAATATGAGTTGATGGAAGAGGAGGAAGCGGCTTTGCAAATGGTCTGTTTATTTGTTGCAACTTTGGTTTTGGAGCAGTCGTCTGATTTTTAGGTTTTGATGGAAGTTTTAATGGGTTATGAACTTTAGGAGTTTTTCCTGCAGCTTTTAATTTATATTCAATTCCACAACCATCACTTATGTCATCATCATTGAAGCTCAGTGGACCACCAATTCCATGCAATAATTGTGCCAAAGCCATGCCTCGAGGAAGTTGAGCCAATCGAGAATTTATTTTTTCATTTATCATCAAAGGAATGGTTTCGCAAACTTTGCCCGGAATTAAATCCTTTGCTTGTTTATTTACGAATCCACGAAGGAAATCATTTGCAACAATCCCCAAAAGGCCTCCATGTTCAATAATTGCATCAACATAGCCAACATCAACTTTGCAATCAACCATTTCAATAAAAGGTCCACCATTTGGACTTTTATTAATTTTAACTTTTACAATTATCGAAGTTTGTTGGACATTTACATGAGCAAGACCAAATAATTTTCGTTTTATAATTTTTATATAACCTCCCAAATTCCCAGTTATTCCAAAATCAACATTTTCCACAGCCACCACAAGTTGATCAGGTGGCGAAGGATAAATGGAAACTTTTTGAGGGCATCGATAACGAGAAACAAAAATATTTGTTATTTGTACACATCCATCAAGAATGGGAGGACATGTAAAAATGGGAGGAATTCGAGCTTGTTTAATTTGAGTATCGATGATTGGAACCATTAATCGAGAAAGATATTCAAAAGTTGGTTGATTTATTCGAGCTTTTATTGTAGGAAGATTTGGGGCAGCAACATCGTCGGCTGCAATTATAATTGGAGTACGAATGACATTTGTGCTGATAGAGGTTGGCAAAAAAGCTGGTGGCAAGTTGTTTCTAAGTGGAAGTTGGGGTCTAATTCTGGGTGATGATGGTGGCAATAAAGATGGTTGAATTTCATCATCAAAATTTTCATTAGCATTTATTGGATATGGAGACAATAAAGGTGGCAAATTTTTCAAAGGCTGTTGAGGTCTATTTCCTGGTGGTGGCAATAATGATGGTTGAATTACATAACCTTTTTGTTGAGATTTAAAGTTTCTACTATGATGGAAGTTTTTATTTCCAGCGAATTGAAAATTGCCAAATGAAAATGAATTTACAGATAAAACCAGAAAAAGCCAGTGCTAAAATTATACAATTTTAAAATAAAGGTCTCATTACAGAATTTATGAAAAACTAACTCCTTTTATCATTTTCTTTAAATAAATAAATATTAAATAAATAAGAATAAATTAAAGTTTATCTCTTCCCAGAAGACACCAAAAACAAGAAGTGAAAGCAATTTTATATTTTTTGGCTAATGATAAAAATGGAAAGTAAAAAACCCGTTTGTGGCCTCTCGATTAAAGCTTTATTTTTTTTTTGCAAAGGGAAAATATTCTTATCCCTTTTTATGTCTCGGGAAAAGGATGCGTTTCATCCTAAAAGAACCCGTTATCAAGCGAAATTGATCTCCTTGGCTTTGAAACAATGACATTATAAAAAAATGCAAAAATGTGATCAAAAAATATGAAAATAAAAAAATATGAGTATTCTTTGTGTTTCATTTGTTACCTTTTATTTTAGTTTGGTTTAATCAAAATTTACAACATAATAATTGTGTATATGCGAAGAATCAATTTTGAATTTCATAGAATGCTCACATACACGTTTTAAAAAGGCTATTTTATTGCCAAATTGAAAAACAAAGAAAAAAGAAGAAATCATAGTTTAAAAAATTCAGGATCAAATGATACGAAATGCTTATCGCTCTTTGTTTTATTTTTTTGGAAGCAAAATAACTGCGTCTTTTTCATGTGTTTCAATTAAGATAAAAAAAAAGATAAGAAAAGAACATTCGCTTTTCTTGAACTAAAAGAAACAAAAAAACCTAAAAAATTTATCAAAAAATAAAAAATAAAAGGAAAATTGAATTTATTTCCCGCATTTGATTAGTTTGTTTTTATAAAAAATGATTAAAAAACTTATCCTTTTTTAACATTTTTTGAATATTTTAATTATAATTTTTTTTAATATTGTAAACCAAAATATTAAGTTTTTGCAATAGCCATTGCTGAAATGGTATTAACACATCTTCAGTATCCGTACTAATGTTATTTTTACAAGATTTGTTACGCAAGCGGATTATTAAATATAAAAGTTAATTACGCAATGGAATAAACGTCACTATATGCGACGCAAACAAAAATATTTTATTTAGTTTTTTATTCATTTATACATACATCGATCATCATTCAAAAAAATATTTGTAGTACAGTTATAAAAAAATGTAGTGTACCATCAAAAAAGTACAAATGAACAACTTTAATCCTTTTTATTATTTTTTTATTTGAATTATGCTTTGCATTTTTTTATAAATGAAACAAATATTTTACTCATTTTTTCATTTACGATTATGTTGACTACGTCAATATTTCTATTTTTTATATTTAATTTGAGTTTTGTTTATTCTCAAATTATTAGCATAAAATGTTATCATGGTGAAGGATTATTAACTGGAAGCGAAATTAATAAGAATAAAACTAGAGATTGTGTTTCTGGGAAATGTATTTTATTTCTTGCTCCTTGTGGTAATTATTGGTCAACCACTTGTTATGTAAGCTTGCTTTTTATTTTTATTAGAATTTTCCAGCATAATTATTTTTTTCAGGAAGAGAACAGTCGTATGACAGTAATCAGCGCATTCAAAGATGCAAGAAAATATTATAAAAAATCACCTCAAACTACGTCATTATTAGTTTGCACAAAATCATACTGTAATAATGATACCATCCATATAAGAGATCCATTTTACATTCAAAAAGATCCAATGTCTTCTTTCGATGATTCACTTCTTTCAAAAAATACAAGGATTAATAAAAAGAAGCAACCAAAAATAAATAAAATGAATATGAAGTTGCAAAATAGATTATTGCTTGCGAGTGGAGGATTAAATATTTATGAAACTTTTAAATTTATTGGACAAACTTTTAATGATACAAGAAAAGTTTGGATTGAATTTGGTACTCGAAATTATGATGGAAGTACAGAAAGGTTAAAACTTATTTTGAATTTGCATGATTCTACAATAACTGAAGAATTAAAAACGTATAAGAAAAAATTTCACAGTGAAAAAAATTTTTGGTCAAACATGACTATTCCGGGTGAATGTTTGAATGTAACACTCAAAAGTTATATTTTATCCAAAAAAAATTTGCATGAAATTATCATAAATAATGAAAGTTATGGATATTTTGATTGGGAACAAACTCAAAAAATTATGTGGATTACATACGGAGGGAAAATGATATTGGTTGGTGCGTCGGTGGCCGTGGATAATATTTATAATTTCGGACTTAATCATATTTCAATTCCAATGTTTTATCCAAGTTTGTTGCCGCCATCATCCAAAAAAATAAGTAACACCCACGACGACTTTCCCATTCCAACAAATTTTAATAAAACCAAAATTACCATAACTTCAATAAATTGGAAAACAAACCACAAAAATCTTACCATTTCCTTGGCGGATCTAAATCCAAACGAAATGAAAAATTATGAACTTCGAGAGAGCGGTAAACTTGAAAGTAATTTGCTAAAAATCCAAATTCAATTTATTCCCAAAACAAATTCTTCGTCGTCTTCTATTTATCAATTTTTCTTTTGGACACGAAAAAATTCCATTTGGGTTTCAAATGGTGTAAAAAGAACGGATCAATGTGATAATATGAGTTTAAGTATACCAAATAATGATGTCATAGTTATTCAATGCAATAACAAATGGCTGAATACAGTTTCGTATGTTGATGCAGAAGAAAAAGTAAAAATTCTTGTTGAAAATTTTAAAAAGAATGGCGCATGTTCATAAATAAATAGTGTATTTTCACTTTGTTATTTAAAAAATTAATTTATCAAACGGCGTGTAATAAATTACACAATATTCACCAACTGTTTTTAGAAGAAATCGTAACAGAAAAAAAATTAATAAAACACTTGTTTCTCTTATTTTAGACAGTAACACAAATTATTTTATTTAAGATTTTACTATTACTGTCAATGATAAGAGTAACTTAAAATGTAAATATTACATTGTTTTTGTTACTCTCGTATTATTGTCGACATAAATAACCAGAGCATTAAAACAAAACTAAGTGATTCCTTGACAAGAACATCACTAAGATAATATATTTTGTTAACTGTTTTAAAAAATAAGATGAGGGGAATAAAACTCTTATATTCATTAAATCGTTCATAAAAAAGTAAAGGAGTATGGATTTTTTTAGAGATAGGAGCAATTTTTTATAACATTGAAGAAGATAGAATAAAAGAGAATGTGTGTGTTATCAAATCAACTGCGACTAGTTGCAATATATTTTAATTACCTCTTTCCTTCCTTATTGAATCATATGAAAGAAAAGAAACGACACGTCGCTTATCGACAATTGTTTTATTGAAGTTTTATTTTTTTAAATATTTTCTTCTCTTTTAAATTTAAGAAAATGTCTTTAAAAATATCTGTGGTTAATTTATAAAATAAATCTGGATGATGAAAAATTTCATAATAACTTGAAATTAAAAAAAAGTAAAAATTATGAAATTTTTTAGATTTTTTCATTTTTTTTCTGGCATCAAACTACAAAAAAATATTTTCCACCTATTTTTTATAGAGTTGTGCTTTTTAGCTTTAAAAAAGGTTGTTATTATTGTTATTATTTTTCTTTCAATTAATTTTGTCTTTTTACGAGTCCTAATAATTATGAGGGTAACACAAGAATTTTTTAATCAATTGGATCCAAGATTTTGGTATCGTTCTTAAAGAAACAAGGGCTCAAAAAATGAGGCAACAAAAATACATGAGATAGTTTTTTTTTATTTTCCCTGCTTTTGATTTTTGTAATAAATAAGTAAAGTTTTAATTTCACTCTATTAAGTTCTTTAAAATTCCAAAAGTAAACAGGACGCTTGTTAAAAGCATAATTCAAAAATAAAGAGTAGTTTTTTCAACAAAAGTTTGGAGAAAATTTTGATGTAACTGATTGCACAGCTTTTTTTACTTTATTTTAAACGAAAGCATTTTTGTTATTATTTCATGTTCAGAAAGAAAACATAAAATATGAGAGTTTTAGCAAACACATTCCTTCCTGTCATGATTATTTACATTTATGTGTAAGATAAAAAACAAACAAAACAAAAAAACAGTTTTAAAAATAAAAAGGTAAAACGTTGGAAAAATGAATGTTTACTATTTGTCAATCTTAAGTATGTTTCTGACTACATACATTTAAGATCTAGGATTTTATGTCAGGAAAAAACGTTGATTTTTAGCTTATGAAAATTTTTAAAGCCGCGTAATTTTTAGAGGATTTAAGTAGAAAAAAATTATGAGTTTAAAACAATCAAAAAGCAAACAAAGAAAATGACGATATAAATTCAAATATGTTTAAAAGCTTCAAGAAAAAATAATTTGAGTTTGCCAAATAGTTTTTAATGAAATTTTCATTAATGTCAGTGGAAGCAGTTTCATAACCTTTTTTCATATTTAATAATTTTTGGGGAGGTTTTGTTTTGTAATCTCTAAATTTGTTCAAAATCAAGTAAAGCACTATGCTTTTATCTTCAACGGCTCTTCTTTTCACCAACAATTTTTAAATGTAATGTAGTTGTTTTTTCTAATCACTATAACAAACTTTTGTATTTTTTGTATGTTTGTTAATGGCAAAAAATGATTTATTTCAAAAAGACCACAAAATGTTGTAAAACTGTACAGTGCATAGTCGATGCAAAAGCGATTTCATGTATTTTTTAGAATAAAATAATTTTTCGCGTTTAATTGCACCATGCTCTGCGATTTTTGCAATACCCTCCATTGTGATATCCATATTTTTTGCAACAGCTTCCAACTCCATGTCCGCAATAACTATTACATCCACCGTACCAACCAGCTAAGGCGGGTTCTAAAAAAATTGTGATAAATTTTTTCTTCAATTTTTCTCCAAAAAAAATAATGGCCTTACCAGCAAGGAATGCAACAGCAATGATGAGAACAACAATGAGAAGAATAATAGACAAACGCATTGTCGTCTAAGAAAGTTGAGAAGGGTAAGTTTAGAGTCGATTGAATCCCAAAGGATGACCTGAGGTAAACATAATTTTAAAGGTTTAAATAGTACAAAAAAATGGGAGGAGCGCAAGAAAGTGTAATTTGAAAATGTTTTCATATCATCTCACTATTATCTAACCTGGAATCCATTGTTTTTTTATTTCAGCATTCAACCCTTGCATGTCATTTTTCTGTAAGTCAAAAATAAATAACGAAAAGTTGAAGCAGTAACAATTTTGTTTAATGCGTTCCTGACTTGATTATTTACATTTGCAAGATGGAAAACGCAAAGTTGCTGTAAAAAGAGAAAAATAAAAGGTTGAATCACTCGAAAATGTGAATGTTTACTTTTTGACAACCTTAACAATGTTTCTGTAACAGGCTACATTTGAGATTTAAGTATGTATTTTTTTATACTCGACAAAAAGCACTTTAGTTCTTAGCTTACTTAACACACGAAGGTATTTTTGAATGCAGGTAGCTTTTAGAGGGTTAAAGTCAGAAAAAAACGTGGTTCTTGTCAACAAAAAAATTAAGAAAGAAAATGACGTTTTAAAATTCAATTTGTTAATCTAAAAAAATAAGTTAGAATTAATTCCTCAAATTCATATTCTTTTTTGAAATCAAATTTATATTTTTCTCATTCTTAAAAAGTAGAAGAAAAAAAACACTTGCTTTTTGGTGTATTTTTGAAGTCGTGTTTTTGAAATCGTGACAATCTTCTATAAAGGGCTTTTTACATGATTCACGGGTGTAGTCATTTGCTCTACTTTACCAAATTGAAATATAAATACAAAATTTATTTTGAAACGAGATCAAAATTTTTGCTTTTCATTTATTTCAAAATGTATTATGAAAAAATTGAAACAAGAATTTCTTTTTGAAAGTAAGAAATTTGACGTAAAAAAATTAAATCAAATAATTAGGCATAAAAGAAAAAATTTATCTAAAAATTTTGAAACACATTGGATTAATTAAGCATTATAAAGATAATTATGGCTCAAAAAAAGAAGAGTTTTCCATGCCAAATCGTGATTTTAAAATAAATTTATTACTTTTTTAGACTTTCCCTCGATTCATTTTGCTGACGATATTCTTTCTTTTTTTCATTCAATTTAGTTAGTTATGAATAAAAATTAATAAACAAAAAATCGGGATATAAAAAAGCAGCTTAAAAATGGTTTCTTGAACTAACAACATAGCATAAGTTATGCATAATAGTTTTAGACCTCCTAATACCAGCAAATAAATATATTATATATTTTTCTTGTTTTTTTGGTATTATTTATGTCTCGGAATATTTTAATAATTATTACTATTTTTGCACGGCAACATTCTATTTTAGTTTTCCATATAGTTAATCTTCTTAGAAAAACGTCAGAAAGCGATTTTATACCATAGCAACAACAACCACATCGATGACGCAATGAACGCGTAAAAAATTTTTAAGTAAATATTAATACTTGAAATTAAAAAAAGGAAAAGTTTAAAAATCATTACTACAATAAATAACATCTTTTTTCCAGTTATAAAAGCTGTTTCTTCCTTAGGTCTTTTTTTCAATCGAAATAAAAGAAAAAGAGAGAGAAGGAGATGAAGAAAGCGAAAGGCTACATTTTCCAAATTAAATGGAAATAAGATTGCAAAATATGCACAACACCCATTTCTTTATTAATCTACCGTGTCCATCCATAAGATTCTTATTTTGCTCAGAACAAATAAATACGCTTATGGAATTAAAATACAAAAAGAAAGAAGTAAAAGTAAATCAAAAATTTTATCCTTATTCGTTTGTTTATTTAACATTCTTTTTTGCAGTGAATGAATGTCGTCGCTTTTATATTATAAAAAATAAAAATGCCTTTTTCTAAAGTTTGCTCATTAAAATCAAATAATTGTTCTACGGTGACATTATATCGATCAAATTTAAGTGGAATGCGTGTTGCATTTGTTAAACAACAAAGTCCAATCGTTAATGCATGGTTTTCATTTGGTGAGTTTTTGATTTTAAATTTAATAGTTTTTTATTTTTTTACTTACAAAAAAATATTCTAAAAATTAAAATAATGGAAAAGCAATTCTTAAGCCATCAAAAATAAAAAAAAATTGCACATACATATGTAATTTTTTGGAGCTATTTTTTTTTATTTTTTGAGGTTGAGGATTATTTTTCTATTCACCCTTTGTTTTTTGTTTTTTTGCATGGTTGAGGACTTTTGTTAAGAGAAAAAAGTACTAATTAGAAATTTAGTTTTTGAAGTAAAATAAAAAGCGTTTTTAAAATCTTTCTGCTTTTACATTTAATATTTATTTTTCGTAAATTTAAAAGAAAATTAATTTCAGCCACCAAAACAATAACTGATGATGGCTTACCTCATACCTTGGAGCATTTGATATTTATGGGAAGTCATAAATATCCATACAAAGGTTTTTTGGATGTTATCGCAAATCGATGCTTTGCTTCGGGAACTAATGGTTATACAGAGGATGATCATACTGCATATTCCATAACCACGGTTGGATGTGAAGGGTTTCTTAAAGCTTTGCCAGTTTATTTGGATCATCTTTTTTATCCTCTGCTAACTCCAGAACAATTTATGACTGAAGTGCATCATATTACTAAAGATGGAAGAAATAATGGAGTAATATACGCGGAAATGCAAGACCACGAAAATGATATAAATAATATTATGGATTTAACTTTGAGAAAATTAACCTATCCCGAAGAACATCCATATCGAAGCATTAGTGGTGGAAGGCTTTCACAACTTCGAGATGAATGCACTCTTGAAAACGTGGTGGATTTTCATAAAAAGCATTATACAAATTCAAATATGATTTTAACCATCGTTGGAAATATCGAAGAAGATGCAGTAATTAAAATTTTAGAGGGTTTTGAACTATTTGGATATTCGCGACCTCTTTCAAGCAAACGACCATTTGACGATATTTGGGTTCCTGAAACCCATACACATCAAATTAAGCATGTTGAATGCCCGGTGGAAAATGAAAATGTTGGAGTTGTTTCTATCACTTGGCAAGGCCCTTTGCATCATGTAAGCATATTTAGATGCGATAATATAATTCAAATAAGGAGTTTTTAGGAAAATGATTGTTACTCATTACCACTGTTGCTTACATATTTTTGTGATGGCACTGATTCCCCTCTTCAACAACGATATGTTCAACATAATGATCCAATTTGCAGCACAATAAATCCAGGATATCGTCAAAGAAAATGGTTGGAATTTTCCCTTCGTTTTGGAGGGGTTTATAATAAATATTTGGATGAAGAGGATTTGTAAGCTTTATTTTTTAAATTTTTTTTTCTATTTTATTTAGCAAATTTAGTTTTTTTCAACTACTTTCAGGTTCTCAACAACCCCACTTGAGATTTTAACGTCGACTGAGATTGATATTGAGCGAATGAAAGTTATCATTGAACAAGAAATTCATCAAATGGCTGTTTTGGTTTGTGATACATACTTTTTATACTTTATTAATAAAAACTATTTTTTCTTTAGTTCGAAGGCAGCTCATCAATTTATTATCATGGACTTTTATCTATTTATGCTATCTATGCTCCAAATGTGAATGCAACAAATGATAATATTCCATATCTTGAAAAACAACTCAATGAAGTTGATAATACCAGAGCATTACTAAAATATTCCAAAGATTATTGGGAAGGACTCGCAAAAAAATATTTTACTCCAGATTATATCGTAATTTTTTGCCATCCAAACAAGGCACTTGGTGATAAACTCGCAAAAAAGGAAGAAAAGCGAATAGAAGATCAAAGAGAAAAACTTGGGCCAAAAGGTTTGAAAGAATGTGGCGAAAAACTTAAAAAAGCATTTAAATTTAATGAAGTAAGATTTTTATCAAAATTTATTTTAAATTTTTTCTTACTCAAATGACTCTTTTAAATTATTTATTATTTTTTTTAGAGAAGTGTTCCAAAAGAAATAAACTTAAGAAATTTTCATGTCAATGCTATTCAAAGTATAAAATTTATTGAAATTAAGCGACGACTTTATTTCGAAAATTCTGGCACCCATTATCCAACAATTTGTCATCAGGTTAATACAAATTTTCTTTTTGTAAGTAATAACTTTTTTTTTCGAAAAATTTTTGAAATTATTTTTAGGCAACGATATTATTTGATTTACATAATATTCCAAGCGAACATCGATCTTTGATTCTTTTGTTAACAAAACTTTTTACTTCTTGCAATGCCGAAATTGATGGTAAAATGGTTCGATATGAAAAATTATCTCAAAGGTTATCCAAAGATTTTATTGCTTATAAAATTGATATCGGCGTGAAAAATGAATTCGATGATTATTTAGTTTTTAATTTTGTTCTTTTACCAGAAAAATCTAAAAATATTACAAAATGGATTAAAATCTTTCTTAAATGTATGATATATGAAAATTCAAGGATTGGTGTTTGCGCAAGAAACATTGCTGCTAGCATTTCTGAAAAACTTCAAGAAGGCGATATTGTGGCTCCTTCGCTCATGACCAGCATGATCGCCCCTAAAGGTTTGCCTCTTATGAAAATTTCTTGAAAGAAAAATATATTTTTTTAGGTTCAACAAAATTTTATAATTGCATGGTTGCAAGTGGAAATTTTCATTATAAACTCGCGGATTATGTTTCGGACGAAAGAAATAATGGTAGAATTGTAAAACTTGTACAAAGTTTGGTTAAAATGATTTGTAATTCCCCGGCGAACGTTCATTTCGTTGGAAATAAAAAAGCTTTGAAATCTGCACTTACTACGGATTGGAGTTTTATTACAAATTCTGCTAACACTCGAATGGTTTTAAAGGTAACTTTTTTTTGTAAGCAATAATTTATTTCCACCTCATTTACTTTTTTTTCAAACTTTAGCTGCTTGCTTTTTTGGGATCTGTTAGTTTGCTGCTAAAAATACATACATGTTTCACAACAAACGTGCGTAATGTCCCAGATACAATCCATTTCTGTAATAAATAAAAAAAAATTTGTATCAACGTCTCCTTTTTTTCTAGAAGCAAAAGAAAATTTAGTATTAAAAAAGAATAATTTTTCAAAAGGGGTATTGAAAAGCGCAAACAGGGAAGGATTTAAAAAAAAGTGCGTCACTGTACCGAAAGTATGTAATTATTGTACGCAATCCATTTTGGAAGAAAAATTAAATATAATTTTAATTTTACCAAACATTTTTAGGACATTTCCCAATATTTCCTCGATTACCACACAAACATGGGAAGAACATTTTGTGTTTGTTTTGGTGGAACCCAATCTTCTTTCCTTATTCAACGATCTCGAAGTAACTTTAAATACATGGATACTCGATTAGTTTATGCAAAATTATTAGCTCAATATTTCACTCAATGTGAAGGACCATTTTGGAATTATATTCGCGGCAAAGGATATTGTTATGGAGTTTATATTTTTGTTAGCAATAATACTGGCCTTGGATTTTATTTATATCGAGCGTCTGATATTATTAAAGCTTATGATGATAGTAAAAAATTGGCGGTATGTGTGGCTAAAAAAATGTTTGACGTGCAAAAAATCAAATTTTATTCCAAGTTTTTTTGCAAATTTTTATTATCCTTTAATTTTTTAGCTAAACGTTTTGAAATCACGAAAAATCGACCATGAAATGTTTGAAGCTGCTAAACGAAGCCTTATTTCTCAACTTGTTCAAACTGTGAGCCACGTGAAAAAAGTTGGAAAATTTTCTATTGTTGAGCACCTTCGTGGCTTGAAACCCGAAGATAATACAGTCAAGTTGGGCTTCCATTTACTTGGCATTCTCTGATTTTATATATTTTTGCAGATATGAAGTTAAAGTTATTTGGGAAGCTAAACCTGAAGATGTTTTCGATGCAGTGGATCAAGATTTTATTGATCTTTTTGATGATGAACGATGCATTCGATCTGTGGTTGTTTATAAACCAAATTTAAAAAATGTATTGAATTATTTTCCAAATGTTGAAATTAAAAGCATTGATGGATTTGATCACAGTGGTTTATCTTTTGATGATGACAAAGAGCCCAAAGAAGAATGATAGTTTCGCTATTTTCCTCCTAATTTTAAAACTAAAAACTGAAATATACTTTTTTATTAATTTTTATTAATTTTTTATTATTTAAGTTTAAGAAAAATAAAGCAAACATAAAAACCGTTTCATAAATATAAAACATAAAGCAAGCACATAGTCAAAACCGATTCCAATGATTTATAACAAAAGCGCAAACTATCAAAAATTAGTATTCAAGAAATTTCGATTGAACACTATTTGGGAAATATCTGGCTGATGAAGCATATCTTTATTCTTGTTTTTGACATCTTCATTTTTTATTATTTCATTCAAAGCTTTTGAACCATCTTTACACATTTTATTCGCTAAAAAATGTCGGTTTTTTTCAAAAAAATATCCATCTTTTAATTAAAATTCTCAAATAGCAAAATAATTTTACTTCAAACGTTTTTTTGTTTGTATACTTTTAATAAAAATTCGTTTCAATAAACTTACCACAATTTTGTGATTCCATTTATCACAAGTTAAAATAAAAACAACAAATGCTCTGTGAAATGCTATTTTTGTGGTGAAAGAGAGATGTGTTCTTTTCTTCTTCTTATGCTTGCTAGGTTTCAACATTATTTTTTTGTGAAGTAAACAAGCGTGTGCAGCAGAGAAAAAAAATGAATGGAAAAAACGCAAATAAAGAAAATTTATTTTTTAAAAATAATTCAACGGCTGCCAAATTTTTTAAAAGAAAAGCTAAAAAAAAGTATCTCAAATTAAAAGACTTAACCTAAAAAAACCTAAAAAAAATTCCAACATCTTTTTTTGTTGAAAGTACAAAATAAAATTTTTCTGAAAGCGGAAGTAAATTTTAAACAAAAATTAAAGCGCTCTTATCTAGCCATAAAACTTCTCAAAAAAATGTTCGCTTTACTATGGCAGATTGCTGAAAAGTTTTTTTATGACTTTGTTGACGATGACATGGTTGACTTTGTTTTAAACAAAAATTAGAAGTTCTTTAAAAAAAACAAGAAGGAAGCAGGAGTTTTTTTTTATTTTGGCTATTTCTTATCAAAAAAGGAGAATATAATGATGGGTGTCTAAAAAGAAAATAAAGTTTATTTGTATGTACTTTAAGAAAATATCCTCGTCTCAAATCATACTTAATACTCGTAAATTTTCGTGGTATTTTATCAGCAAATAAAATAATTTTAATTGAAAAAATTATCTCAAAATGTCTGAGGCATGTGCAAAAAAACCTACCGATTCTTTTTCATCCATCAACTCAAAAATGACTAATTCCAATGGAAACATTGCAAATGGCTATGCTGTAAATCAAAATGAAATAGCTTCAAAAACAAGTAGTGAAAACTCGATTGTTGTTCAAACTGAATATGGTCCAATTAAAGGATTTATACATACAGATGATGAAAATGGAACTAAAGCCAATGTCTTCTTAGGCATACCTTTTGCTAAACCTCCAATTGGTGAACTTCGGTTTGAAGTGAGTATTTTCACAAAAAATTTAATTTTTAATATAAAATTTTTTAGCGTCCGCTTCCACCAGATTATTGGACTCAAGTCCTTGATGCGACAAAATATCGAGATTCATGTACTCCACATATTTCAGGCTGCATAAAAAATAATTTACCATTCTCTGAAGATTGCCTTTATTTAAATGTTATAACTCCTCCAATGCCTTCACTCAATCCAGAAGGATATCCAGTTTTAGTTTTTGTTCATGGTGGTGGCTTTATTGGCGGAGATGTTATAAGACTTGGTTATAAAAAAATTGCAAAAAATTTCGCCCATCGTGGACTCATTACAATTACTATACCATATCGAGTTGGAATTTATGGTAAATTTTAAAGAGAAATTTTATAGAAATAAAAATTTGTTTTTTTAAGGATTTATGTCTCTTGGAACTGATGAAGATCCTGGTAATCTTGCACATTGGGATCAAATTGCAGCATTAAAGTTTATTAAAAATAATGCCGAATTTTTTTGTGGAAATTCTAATAATATTACAGTTTGGGGACAAAGTGCTGGTTCAGCTTCAGTGGATTTATTGTCATTGTCGCCGCATTCGAGAGGTGAACTTTCATATGAATTTTTGCCAATATAAAAACTTTTTATTTCAGACCTTTTTCAAAAAGCTATTGAAGGAAGTGGTGTAGCAAGCTGTGAATTTGCGAATGGTCAACACCCAAGTCATTTAACTAAAATGATAGCTGCAGAGTTAGGATGCAATTCAGAAAATCCAAAAGAAATCAAAGCATTTTTAAAGAAACAAAAATGGGAAGATATTATGCGAGTTTCAACAGATATTGTATGAATCAAAACAAAAGGTTAATTTTTTCTAAAACTCTGTTGTTTCAGGCTTTACAAAATAAATTTCCATATCATTTAATGGGATGTGGACCAAGATATGATAAAGATTTTTTTGATGGAAAAACTATTGAACAACTAACTAAAGAAGCTCCATCCAAGCCTTTGTTAGTTGGAGTTATGACTTTGGAAGCTGGAACATTTATTGGTAAAAAATTAATTCAAAAATTTTGCAACCAAAAAATTAACTAAGTAGAATTTAGGACTCGCAGGAAAAAGTAAAGAGGAATTGGCAAATTATACCGCCTATAACTTAATTGATACAATAAAAAATAAGTATGCTCTTGAACAAAAAGTTGGCCCAGAATATCAAGAAATTCAAAATGATATCATTAACTTTTTTGTCTTTCGTGGAGCTCCAAAAAATCCAACATCAGATTTTTATATTTTAAGGCATACTGAATTGCAAACGGATTTAATGTTTATGCAACAAATCTTTAATGAAGCTGATAATAAAGTTAAACATGGATGGCCCGTGTATTTTTATTTATGGAATCATATGAGTGCTCCTGTTCAAGCGACTTTGCTAGCTGCTAAAGGTTTATTATTATTTATTTTGGTTATTTTTATTAAAAAAAATGGGTTTCTAGGAGCATGGCATTCAAATGAAATACATTATTTTTTTGATAGCTGTGCCTATCCTAACGATGTTCATGGACCACAGGAATTAGAAATACAAAATTATTTTTGTCATTTGATTACACAATTTGCATACACCGGGTTAGTTTTTACATTGCTAAAAAATTATAGATTAATTAATAAATTTTCAGAAACCCTAGTACTGCATCAATTGATTTCCCCCCTTATGATCCTACTACTCAAAAATCACTTTGGATTGATCCCATTCCTTCGATAAGTTCCAATTTTGCAAGCGAGCGAAGAGATTTTTGGGAAAAACATACTACAAAATTCAATTTTAATATTTTGCGTGGACGAACCCAAAATGAAATTATTAATGGTTCGCCATTAGACACTTGATTTTTTTTTTCTTTCTTTAAATTTTTTTTTTTCATGTTCTTTTATACGAATCAATAAAGTTATATTTATACTTTACCTGCCATAAATTAAAATACATTAGCCTAAGTTATTAAGTATAAAACTTATTTTTTTGTTGATGTACAAGTATGATGACAATTGAAAAATAAAAATTCTTTATTTTCTTTGTTTTTTGCAAACTTTCATAGCCACGCATCTTTCTTTTTGCATTTGATGCTACAATAAACTTGAACCTTTTGATCATACTCAAAAGAGGATTTATAATGATAAAAATTTCTTGCAATACCTTCACCATAGAAGTATATGAATCATTGCCAAATTTTTTTAGTTAATAGCAAAACACAAAGCACTCGATCGTTCAAAGAGCGCTGATAGAAAAAAAGGATTGTTTGCAACTTTTAAGACAGAAAAAGGAAATAAATCAATTTTTATTTGTGTGTTTGCTTGCTTTACTTTTTTTTATCGCGTAATGTTTTTTGCATTGAAAACAAATATAAATAGCAAAAAATTTTCATTGCGTTTTTTTTTTTAAATTTGTTTTTTCTTGCTTGCATTTTTTTAATTAAATAATTCTAAAAAATGAAAATTTATTGTCTTTCAAGTTTATTAGTATCTACGCCGCCTCCAGATCCATTTGATGATGAAGAAGTAAAAAATACTGGAGAATTATTAAATTTAAGCTATCATCATAGCTTAGAACAATATTCTTTTTATGATTTAGCAAAAGAAAATGCTCTTATTAAATTATTAAATAATGCAAATTATTATGCTTTTAGCGAAATTCGAATTGGTAAAAGGTTTGCGATTTTTTTTCTTTAAAAAATTGGAAGTTTAATGTTATTGTACATGGTTTTAAAAATGGTTTTAGGAACGAAATATTTTATTTTGTTTTATTACGAAATAATGTAAAGTATTTGGATATTAAAATGAAAGTAAGAAATTTGAAAATAAAAAAAGTTTGAAAAATTTAACTTTTAGAAAGGAAGTGTAACAATTTGCGAAAGAAGAGAGGCTGAAACACCTGTAATCGATTTGATAGTCAATGGTAATATTCTTGGACATTTATTTAACCATTGAAACCTAAAAATTTCAGTTCCCTTTAATCGTCACTTTCCTCTAAAATCAATTGAAAAAATCACGATTCGAATGGTAGGCTTTTAAAATGTTTAATTTTCAAACATTATTTTACCTTTTTTTAAAGATTAAAAACACATCATCTCGTAAACTTACTTCTAAAGAAGCATCCATTTATAACGAATATGTAAATAAAATTAACGAAAATTCAAATGGAAATTTTGGTAAATTTTCATTTAACTATTTTTTTTTTCTTCTCCACAATCCAATCTCTCTTTCTTTTCAGAACTTCAAGAAGAAGCCTTTAATTGCGAGGGCCCTATACTGAATTCCAGTGGGCACGATGGTATGAAAAGAAAGATAAATGATTTATCTAAAGCTATCAAGGATCTTTGCGATCCAAAAACAGGAAGCATAAAAAATGTTAAAAAAGGTGATCGCTATAACGGTGATCTCGATGACGAAGATGAAATTTTAAGTGAGTTTTACATGGATTAATTAAAATTTTCTAAATAAAGTATTCATGAAAAAAATTTTTTTAGTTAAACCTGATTCCGGAGGAAATTTTTCTAGAAACGAAGAAAGCAAAAATTTCAAAGAATGTCGTTCATTGTCATATGACTCAGGTTGGCGAAGGTCTTCAATGAAATAAAAATTTATCTAAAATTTTTGTAGTTACCTTCCTCAAAATTAATAAACGTTGGTTTGAAGCTGAAAATTTAATTTTGCTTTCATTTAAAAATGTGGATGTTTTTGAAACTTACAATGCATGGAGCATTTTTAATGAAAATGTCGGGAAACTTAAGAAGTTGCATATTTTGGAGATTACAAAGTGCGGACTAAAAGAAATCCCGGACAATTTATTTGAAGCTTTACCTAAAAGCATCAATTGTTTAATACTCGATGACAACAACCTTTCCAATATTTCTGGAAGCATTTCAGAGCTTATAAATCTGAGAAAATTAAGTTTAAAAGGAAATATTGAAATAGAAGATGATGGAATTCCATGGGAAAAGTTACCTACAAGCCTGGAAGTTTTGGATCTAAAAAATATCAAAATAACGAAAGTTCCAAATTCTATTTCACGTTTACAAAATTTAAAGATGTTGGATGTTCAAACTAAAACATTACAAGTAAGTACAAAAATTTACATAATTCGATCAAATTGTGGGCTTTAACCAAACTTATTTAAAAAAAGAGAGATGTAATAATAAAAAAATAATTTAGGAAATAGATTGGGAAGCCATAACAAATAAAATTAAAAATGTTTATATCTCGAACAATAATGTCGCGATGGAAGAAAAAACATGCAAAGGTTTGACCAAGTATGCATCGAATGGAAAAGATTTAAAGGTAATAAAATAAAAAATACAATATTTTTTGAGTTAAATTTTTAATTATTTAGGAAATTAATTATGCAGTGATACCTTTAAAAATTAGGCTGCTTGATTTGTCAGATAATCAAATAGAAAAATGTGATTTTCAAAAAAATTTTTGGTTTTTAAACTACTTGGATTTGAGTAATAATAAATTAAAAGAAATTGCATGGGAAAAGCTTCCGGACCAACTTGATTACATTAATTTTTCTAACAATGAACTCACTGAAGTTGGATCAATCAAACATTTAAAGAAAATGACTCAATTTCATTTTCAACATAATCATATTGAAACTATTACTTCTGAATTTAATCAATTAGAACGAATAACAATTTTAAATTTAAATCACAACTATCTTACCCGACTGCCAGAAGGATTTGAATTTATCAAACATCCTATGTATGAAAATGAGAATGTTATGAGCCTTTATTTAGGAGATAATAAATTTTCACCTGAAAATGGAGATTTGCATGAAGCATTATGGAATCGCTTACCCATGGTTTTAAGATTAAATTTAAATGGAAGTTATTTAGGCGAGATACCTTGCAAATTAGCTGGAAGAATGAATGAATTATATGTGATGAATTGTAATTTGCATTATATTTGCCCGAAAATTATGATGAATAAAGTTGATATTAATGTTGCTAAAAATCCTAAATTAACTACGACCACATTTTTACCCCAAAGAATTCATCCACCAATAGGTGCTTTATCTGAACCAACTGATGAAATTTATTCATCTGCAGATGTAAGAGAGGTATGCCTAAATGATATTTAAAAGCTCATTAAAGTTTAAATATTTAAATGGCTTCTTTTTTTAGGGAGGCTCTCTTACTATGTGGAATGTCTTAGTTTCAGACACAAAAGCTTTAATAAAATCTGGTAAAATTGCTGAAATACCTGAATATAGATTTAATCAAGTTGAAGAAACCAATGATGAAATGAAAACTCATTGCAAATGTTGCGCTTTTTGTGGAAAAAATGAAAATACTGTTATGGTTAAACAACGAATGATGATGGATTTTGTTTTATCAGTTGTTGAAGAAGGTGAGAATTTTAAACTTTTTATTTTTGAATATCTCTATGTTGGTTGTTTTCGGTTCTAATCGAAAAACAACTTAATATCAAACAACTTAGGTGAACCACTTGAGCAGATCTTAATTATGAATTCTTTTGCAGAAGATCTTGCTGAAACCGATGAAAATTTTTATACATTATTTTTTAAACCTGGATGGCAAGCAGGTAAATGGAAAGCTATAGTTAGAACTCGACTTTGCAATCAACCTGATGTCGGTCCTTCTAAAAGGTGTATTAGTCAAATGATAAAAAAATGTAATGACGCCATTATTTATAATTATAATGAAAATTTTGAAGAGATTGATTCAAAGAAACCTCGAAATGATTTTGTAAATGATAACAATCCTGCATGGTTAAAATATTTGATTGAAGGACAAGAAGATGTTATGACCACTTTCGATCATGTTGATTGGCCATATCGTTATCCTACCCAAGATTTTTTAATTAATTTTTGCGTTATCCACGAAATGGAGTTAAAAAACTATGTTTACAGTGGATTAGAACTCTATTATGAAAAAATTGTTCTAGGTAAAACAATCTTATTGACAAAGAAAATTAAGAATGATTTAAATTCTGGTTATCGAGCTCTTGCTTATCTTCTTACGGGTGATGAAGAAAACCATGAAATTATCAGAAAGATAATTTATAATTATATTATTGCTTTTACACTTCCACAAAAATTTTGTAAGTCTAACTTTTTTTTGCCTCTAAAACTTTATTTACTAAAAATTTTAAGATTCAACTTATGAAACAGAAATTTCTAATATGAATGCTTCAGATATGGAAACACCCCTCCAAGAATGCGAGATCTATGCTGCCACAAATTTATTTCAAGTTAATATTATGATATTTAATAATCAAGGAGATGCCAAATGGTTTTTATATAATGAATCAATATTTACATCTGAGAGTGAATGCACTCAATTTGATTTGGCTCGACCAACTTTATTATTATCGTGCATTGACAAAATTCATTATGATGCAGTACTTGCAGCAACTAATTAATAAAAAATTTAATTTTAAAAAATAAAATAAAAGAAATTGAATAATACCAAATACAAAGAGAATCACGGGTTAAACAAATATGAGTTTTATAGTTTATTGAACTTTTTGAGATCGAAAAAAAAAATTAAAAACCATGTTGAGGGCAAGTATCTTGAGTTCCTTTACAATAAAAATCAAGAATACCGAATGCAGCTTTTTTAACTTCTTTATCAGTGTGACTTTCAAACTCGCTAATTTTTTCGATACATCCACACTTTGTTAATTTATCAAAAATTTCTTCATTACGATTTGGAGCTTTTGATAGAATATTTTTAAATATTGTTAAAATTGAGTGAACAATCGTAAGATCCATTTTTTCACTCTTTAGTAGTAATTTGCATAATGGGCAAATGACATTCATATCGATAAAATATGAAATTTGATCAGGTGTACCAACCGTTGTAACCAAAAATATTGCCCACATTGCTTCGACTTGTATTTCTTCTGATCCTTGAGCTAAGTGATAGATAACAAGAGGAATGAGATCAGAGTCAAAAACCATTTTCGTCTGGGATTCAGATTCGCCATCAATAATACTCGTTAAAATTCTAAGGGCATCTCTAATAATTGATTCTTCAGATGACATAAAAAACTCTGGCATTTTTTTCATAATACCCATCTCAAGTGCAAACTTTGTTTCAGAGTTCGTGCCATTTATGATATCACTTAAAACCATCATAGCAGGAGTTTGAACATTTATATCAGAACTATTTAGAAGCTTCATTAAAGCTTTAATCCAGATATAATCAAATTGGATTTCATATTGTTTGTTTTGTCCTTCAGTTATCGAAGCAATTGCATTAGCTGCATCACTTGAAATATCGGAATTTGGATGGCGGATAACATTACTTAAAGCTATCATAAGAATTTTTACCGATTCTTGTGAAAGTGACTTCTTCGCTTCAGAAGTACAAATAACTGAAACTACCCACGTAACTTTTTTCAAAACATCTAGAGGAGTTTTAGTATCAATAAGCGCGTGTAAATTTTCAAGAATAGCGAGATTAAGCATATAGTCACGCAATTCAGGGTTTCTGTAGATAATATTGCCAATAGCTCTTAAAGATTCTACTGATACGTTAACATCATGAGAATGCATCTGTATGCGAAGAATAGGAACAATATTTTCATCTACAATTTCTTTAGCATATTCTGGTTTTTGAAAAGCAATATTTGCTAAAGAATATGTTGCCGCGCATTGAATAGTTGTGCTAAAAAATGAAAGATATATCAAAGTTTGAAAACTCTAGATAAAGCTAAGAATTTAGTTAAGGCGCTTACTTGGTTGAATTTAAACTTTTAACAAGTAAAGGAATAATTCCATCATCAACAAAATCTTCAAATGGCGAATGTTTTCCATGTGATAAAATTAGACGTGTCATTTGAAGACCATCTAATTTTTCTTCAATCTTTTTACTTTGAATCTTTGTAAATATTACATATCGAACTTCGTCATTATAATAATCGAGAGAATCAAAGTGGTCTTCATCAACAGCATCTTGCCTTTCAAGAATTTTATTGCCAGCAGAAATCTTAAAATTGATATGTATTAAAGTCGATATAAACTAGACTGAGAAATTCAAACCTCTATAAAGAAAAAAATAATCAAAACCAAAGCTTTAAAAAGTTGGAGAGACACCTTCATGGTATATTCACTTCTTATTTTTTTGAGATATAAGACTCTTGTTCGTCCTATTTTTTTATAAGACAAGTTTGTGTATGAAGTTTAAATCAGTAATCAATACACAGAAGTTCTTTTTCATATAAAACTTAGTAACAATGGCAAATAAAGGTTGACAATGAACATTTTTTTCTTGAAAAAATTGTGTTTATGTAAAATGCTTTTGGCAATAAGGTTAAACATAGCCAAATGTTGTGCCTTTAACACAAAAAAATAATTTTAATCGGAGTGTTTTTTAATAATGGAACAATTAAATAATCATAGATTGATAAAAATTTTCAAAATTAAACATGTTTTTAAAAAACAAAACTATCAAAAAATTTGTTTAATCGGTCGACATTGTTTACAAAGAAGTTTTTTATTTGTACCAGACAATTTCAAAACAAAATTCAAGCAAATATATATAAATAAAATAATAAAGCATAATCAGAAAACCCATTTTTTGAATTGTAAAAACCTGAGAGATAAACCAATCAAAACCCTTTTCTTGCACCACAAGTGCCGTGACTTCCTTTACAATATGGATCCATAACACTCCATGCACCGACGTGGATATCGTCATCTTCATGATATTCAAGCATGACAATATTTTCGAGGCATCCACATTGGGTTAATTTTTCATATACTTCTTCATTTCGAGATTTATCTTTTGAAATAATATTATTGAGGGTTGTTAAAATAATTTGAACTAATTGAAGATCAGTTTTTTCAACTTTCAGTAAAAATTTTCCCAATGGACAAATAACATTCATATCAATCATATATGAAATTTGTTCTTTGGTACATTTCCACGAAGCATAATGAATGGCACTAGCAGCATAGCTTTGAACTCCAATAGAAGAACTTCGAGCGAGGTGATAAATAATTAAAGGCATGAGATCGGCTTCGAAAACCATAAAAGTCTGTTTTTGAGATCCTCGAACAATTTTGCTTAAAATAAAAATCACATCTTTAATAATGGCTTCTTCAGAATGCATTAATAATTCTGGCATTTTTTTCAAAATTCCTTTTTCAAGGGCTATTTTTGTTTCAGCATTGGTTCCATTAATAATATTGCTTAAAACTCCAAGAGCTGCAGTTTGAACTTTGATATCAGAACGATCGAGAAGTTCCATATATTCTCCAATAGTTTCTTCATGAAATTCGATTTGATATTGTTGATTTTCACCTTCCGTTAAAGAAACCATTGCCATAGATTCATAATAGGAAATTTCAGGATTTGGATGATAAAAGAAAGGTCCCAAACCTACTCTTATTCCTTTAAGTTGGGTTTTTGAAAATGGAAATTTTACAGCATTTTCACAAATTATCATCATAACCCATAATGCTTTTTTGAGAATTTCTTCATTGGTTCTTGGTCTAATAATTATAACCACATTTTGAAGGAGTCCAAGTTCAAGCAAATCATTTCTTCTTTTATGGCTTCCTGTCATTATATTTCCGATAGCTCTAAGGGATTCCACAGAAACGTTTACATCATGAGAATGGATTTGCTTAAGGAAATATGGAATGGCTTTCTCTTCAATAATTTCTTTAGCATATTTGGGTTTATGAATTGCGATGTTTGCTAAAGTCCAAGTAGCTGCCCATTGGATAGTTGCACTGAAAAATTAAGGGAATTATGTAAAGTTTGTAACTGAATTTTTCTTTTTGAAAAGTTTGCATAAATATCTCATTTTCCAGGAATTCAAACTAATAATAAAGCGAGCGAACTAAAGTAAACTTACTTGGTTGAGTTTAAGCTTTTAACGAGAATTGGGATAATTCCATCATCAACAAAATCTGCATATGGCGATTTCTCTCGTTGTGATAGAAACATTCTTGCCAATTCAATAGCGCTTAATTTTTCTTCATTATTTGTACTCGCAATTTTTGTAATTATTTTTTTTCGAGCATCATCATTGTAATAATTAAGTGGGTTGAAGTCATCTGGCATATCAACAGCATCTTGTCTATGAAGAACTTTATGGCTAGCAGATATCTTAAAAAAAATAAATTTAAATAAGTCTAAGTTTAATTAAAAAGCAACAAACTTCATTAATACAGCTAACAACAACAGCAAAAGAAATAAATAAATGGATAGAAACCTTCATGATATATCAAATTTTTCTGAAAGAAATATCCAATTGATACTATTTTTTGACCAAAAAAAATAATAAAGTGGGCGAAATATATTCTCAAATAGCCGAAAAGATAATATGTACAAATGAATTATGGAACGAAATATATGCTAATGAATGGATTCACAAATTCAAGGTGGAAAAAGTTTGATAAAAAAAATGCGCTTTGGCAAAAAAGAAAAACAACGCCAAAAAGCATTCGTTATTGGAAAATTTTTAATTTTCAAATTCAACTTTGTTTTTAATGAGCATGGCTTCAAGGGCTACTTTCATTCCTCCTTTATAAATGACAACCATAAAGGTTTCTGGTGCATGTAGTTCATACAAATTTCGACCGGACATCATTTGTCCATGAACAATCTGTTTATGACTTTTTGTGCTTCATTGCGTCTTGATCTTCTATTTAATTCATTTTAAGTGTTTAAAATTATAGATAGAAAATCATATAATTCGTTTTTACAAAATGTGTAAAAAAATTTAGAAACAAAATATTCAAAAAACGTTGAAATTCTTGAACGAAAAAGTGTTTATTTCATATTTTTTTGCTAAATTATTTAAATTAATTTTTTTTATGTAAAATAAAAGAACGCAAAGCCAAAAAATTAAATGTACTTTTTTACGTTGTTTGTAAAGCAATTCAACTTAAAGGACGACTATACTTTCTGTATTTTTCAAATTGTTTCAAACAACGCGCGCGTCTGTCCCCAAGTGGTAAAGTGCTTTGAACATCGAAAAACCGTAATGCTACAGTAATTTGAAAGTGAGATATTACTGTAGCATTACGGTTTTTCGATGTTCAAAGCACTTTACCACTTGGGGACAGAACCGCGGTTCGTTTGAAACAATTTAAAAAAAACAGAAAGTGTAGTCGTCCTTTAAAGATAACTAACTCATTTCCATTACTTTCAATAAATAAAAATTTTATCAAGTTTATTTTTGGCAAACATCTCATCTCATAAAAAATAAAAATAAACGATAGATTAGTAAAGCACTTTGTGGTCTTTTTAATAAGATTTTAAAAATTTTATTTTAAGCAATTTCTTCAAAGTTAACTCTTTTTTTAATAATTTTTTTTATTAAAACTTATATGTTGTTGCTTAAAGTTAATGCCTAACATTTAGAGATATATATTTTGCAAAAGCAAAATGTGAAAACAAAAAAGATCAACCGCAAAGAAACAAAAAAAATTTTTCTCAACTTTGTGGGACACTTTTTTCTTTTTTTAAACTGATCCATATAAAACTTTGACAAAGAGTTTTAAAATTTCAAAAAAGTGGTGCTGCCTGCTGCCTATAGGCTACCTAAAAAGGTACCCAAAGGTACCCAATGCGCATGTGTGATCAGAAAGTTAATGGACATTCAATTATCGGTGGATGGTTGCTCGAGCCTTTACGAGAAAATAATAAATTTTGTGAAAAATTTCATGGATCTGAACTTAGTTGATTTTTATTTCTATCACAGCCTTTTCTGCACTTATCAATTTTTTGCAGCTACTTGCGATACCAAAAAAAATCACATATATTCGCAAACCTTCATTTTGCAAAAAAAAAAAAAAATAAAGAAGAAAAAGCACATCAATCAAAAGTCAAAAGTTGTGGTATCGTTTTTCTTTGCAAGTTATTCTTCTTTTCTATCATTCAATCAAACCATTATCGTCTTTTTTGTGTTTGGTTTCTTTATTAATGAGACAGTGTCGTTGAAATATCATTTTCTTTCAAAGTTTTAGTTTTTCTCATTTCTTTTGATTCATTCACCTCGTAATTCGTGAATGTTCTCATAATTTAAGATAATAAAAAAAACTTTTTAATAAAATAATATTTAGTTGCACAATGTCTCCACCAAATATGAATACAAGATTTGGAACTAAAGCCATTCACAGCGGCCAGGATCCAGAAAAGTGGAAGTCAAACGAAATTATACCTCCAATTACTCTTTCCACTACCTTTAAACAAACACATCCTGGGCAATATAAAGCTCATAATTATTCAAGAATTAGTAATTCATCTCGAGATATTTTGCAAGAAAACTTAGCTACTTTGGAAGGAGCAAAGTATTGTAAGTTTTTTTTTGTGTTAAGCGTGAAATATCTGTTAGGAATAAGAATCCATTAAGGTTGCGCATTTGGTAGTGGTTTGGCAGCAGTAATGTCAACTGTAAACTATTTAAAAACTGGGGAACATGTTATTTGTGCTGATAATGTTTATGGAGGTTTGTTAGACTTGTCACAAATTCATTTTCACAATGAATGCAAACTTTTTAGGAACATACGAATATTTGACTACCATCAGTGTTCCTCAACATGGATTAGTAGTCGATTTCGTTGATTTCACTGATCTCGGAAATTTAAAAAAAGCTTTGAAACCTGAAACAAGAATGGTCCATTTTGAATCTCCTTCCAACCCTCTCTTGAAGTTAGTCGACATTGATGAAACTGTTAAAATTGTGAAAAATTATAATAAAGATATTTTGGTTGTAACTGACAGTACTTTTATGTCGCCGTATTTTCAAGTAAGTGCATACGTCAAAAAAGTTGTTGGTTCAAAATAGCAATTTATTATTTAAAAAAAATGTTTAGTTATTACTTTTGCATTTTAGAATCCCCTCTCTTTTGGCGTTGATATTGTTATTCATTCACTTACCAAATACATCAATGGACACTCTGATGTTTGTATGGGTGCCGCAATCACAAACAACCCTATCATTGGAAAGCATTTTGTTCGAATGCAAAAAGTTGCTGGCGCTGTTCCTTCCCCATTTGATTGTTATCTCGTAACTCGAGGAATAAAAACTTTGCATGTTCGAATGAAAACTCATTTTGAAAATGCTTTGGCTGTAGCAAAGTTTTTAGAAACTCACGAATGCGTTGAAAAAGTTTTATACCCCGCTTTGGAATCTCATCCACAACATGAAATTCACAAAAAGCAAACTACTGGAATGAGTGGAATGGTTGCTTTTTACATTAAAGGTGGATTAAAAGAATCCAAAATTTTTGTGGAACATTTAAAGGTAAAATCTAAAATAATTGACTATGATAAAATAAATTTTTCAGATTTTTACCCTCGCAGTTTCACTTGGAGCTGGAGAATCATATGCTGCAATTCCATCTCTGATGACTCACGATCAAGTGGCAGAAGAGTATCGTCTTAAAGTTGGAATCACTGATAATCTCATCCGTTTATCCGTTGGCCTCGAAGATAAAGAAGATTTAATTGAAGATCTTGATAAAGCTTTGAAGATTGCATCTTTTACTACCCAATTTGGAAATCAAACTTTTCATTAAACTCATAAATTTAATATTATTTTTTATTCATAGAAAAAGATAATAAGAAAATAATTACTTGATTTTTTACAACATCGAGTCCCTTTTCTCGAGAATATCCATAAAATCCAAATTTTATCGTTACACATTTTTTGTTGTTGCTTTTATGGACTTTTTTGTGATATTTCATTTTACTTTTTTTATATAAAATTATTATGCTTTGTTTTTTTAATAATGAAAAAAGACATAATAAATCAAACGCATTTTTTTCTTTCTTCCTTTTTTCATGTATGAATTTTATTGATTCCACTCTAAGTTTTTTTATGCTAATAAATTTTTTCTCTCTTTGATTTTATGGTTTACTTTAATAATAATAAAAAATATACCTTTTTCTCATTTAGAAAAATTTTTTCCGTCTATTGGGTATCGTCACATTAATTAAAGAAAGACGAAAAAACGAATGGCCAAAAGGTTAAAAGAATAAAAGAGCAATCAAATTGGTCTTTTCTTTTTCTTTTTCGATCTGTATGATCTTTATTGTTCCATTTTGTTGATAAGATAAACCATTAATTTTTGTGTATAAATTTACAATCGAAATGAATGCAAATGGTCACCGTTTGCTTTTACGCTTATATTCTTCATTGTTTATGGAAAAAATCAACCAAGAATTCAGGTAAATTTTTCGTTTGTTGATTTTACCAATCTTAATTAGCTTTTCTGCAATTTTTTCATAACCCAATAATAAAAGAAGAATTTACTTTTAGTCGCAAATTTTCAATGTCACCACCAAACATGAATACTCGATTTGGAACCAAAGCCATTCACAGTGGACAAGATCCAGAAAAATGGAAGTCAAACGAAATTATACCTCCAATTACTCTTTCCACTACTTTTAAACAAATTCATCCGGGCGTTTGCAAATCATTTGAATATTCAAGATGTGGGAATCCATCTCGAGATGTCCTTCAAGAAAATCTAGCAGCTTTGGAAGGTAGAAAATATTGTAAGCTTTTATGAAACAAAATATGAAACAAAATTTTATTTAAGTGAATGAGTCAATTTAAGGTTCAACATTTGGCAGTGGTATGGCAGCAGTTATGTCCACCATCAATATTTTAAAAACTGGCGATCATGTTATCTGTGCTGATAATGTTTATGGAGGTTAGAATTAATTTGTTTTCTTGTTTTGCCGTGAATAAAGTTTTTTCTTCTTCAGGAACATATGAATATTTAACAACTGTTAGCGCTTCTCACCATGGACTTTCTGTTGATTTTATTGATTTTACAAACCTTGAAAATCTTAAAAAAGCAATGAAGCCTAAAACAAGAATGATATGGTTTGAATCCCCTTCAAATCCATTGCTAAAATTAGTCGATATTGCCGAAGCAGTTAAAATTGCTAAACGCTACAATAAAGATATTATTGTTGTAACTGATAGCACATTCATGTCACCTTATTTTCAAGTAAGTTATAGATTTTTTATGCGGATAGCTTTTTGAATTTAAAAACATACTTTTCTTGAAAACAAGAAAAAAAACAAGTGACTTCTTTTTGTTCTTAAAAATTTAGCATACTTTATGGAAATTTTTTTTATAACTTTTGTTTTTGCAAAAGAAATTTTTTTTTTTTTTTAGAATCCACTTTCACTTGGCGCGGATATCGTTATTCATTCACTCACCAAATATATTAATGGCCATTCGGATGTAACCATGGGAGCTGCTGTAACAAATGATCCAGCTCTCGGTGAACACCTAACACGGATGCAAAAAGTTGCTGGTGCAGTTCCTTCCCCATTTGATTGTTATTTAGTTACTCGAGGAATAAAAACTTTGCATGTTCGAATGAAAACTCATTTTGAAAATGCTTTGGCTGTAGCAAAGTTTTTAGAAACTCACGAATGCGTTGAAAAAATTTTATACCCCGCTTTGGAATCTCATCCACAACATGAAATTCACAAAAAGCAAACTACTGGAATGAGTGGAATGGTTGCTTTTTACATTAAAGGTGGATTAAAAGAATCCAAAATTTTTGTGGAACATTTAAAGGTTAGAAAGTTTTTTTTATCAACATGACTTTTAATTCGATTATTTTATAGGTTATTGCTCTCGCAGTCTCTCTAGGCGCTACAGAATCATATGCAGCCATACCAGCATTGATGACGCATGAACAGGTTCCAGAAGAAGATCGGGTGAAAGTTGGGATCACAAATAATCTTATTCGACTTTCCGTTGGACTCGAGGATAAAGATGACCTCATCGAAGACCTTGATCAAGCGCTGAAAATTTCTTCTTTGCCTTCAAAACTTGAACATTAAACTTTAGTTTGAAAAATTAAGAAATTTTTTAATTTTCGCCAAATTGATGAAATTTTTGTTCATTACAATAATGTCTTGATTAACCTTATAATGTTTTTTTGATTTTTAACATTTGTTTTTATTTATTAAAAAAATTCACAAATACCATAAATATATATATGTGTCATATAAATTTATTAACAAAAAGCAAACTATACAAATTGTAGAAATATTGTTATGATTCTTGTAACACCTTCTATTAAATAATTATTTATACTTTCAAAAAATGATGAGGAAATTTCATTTTCTTCTTCAATGTTAGAGTTTTGAAATTTCGTTTTGCAAAGATCTTTGTCAATTTCAGAACTTTTAAAATTAGCTTTGCAAAAATCATTGCAAAAAATATGGTGGAAATTTTTGCTAAAATTAAATACAAAAGTTTCATCTTTGTGAAAAATCGAAAAAGACAAGATAGATGAAATGGAAGCCATGAGCAAAAATATTAATGTAAGAATAAACCAAAAACACTTTTTTTGTGCATCTCGCTGATGCCGTTTAGCAACAAATGGTGAGGCATTGTACAATTCTTCTCGAATTAAATAATAAGAAGCAGACCATGGTGATTGGGGATAAAAACTATTTTGAAATAATTCTTTAATAAAATCCGTATCGACTATATCCATATCTGCAACAGGTTCAGAATGTTGAATACATGCTATGAGAAACTTTGAGCAATGTTCACGAAGAGACATTGCGTTTGCATTGAGCGAACAATTAACAAGTTGTGAAACATTTGATACAGAAATGTTTGAAATTAATTCATTTTCAATTTTTTCCTAAAATTTTTGTTATTACATTTTTGATTGAAATCTTTTAAAAAACTAACTTTTAAACCATCTATTTGACATCTATCAGCAAATTCGAGAAGTTCAATAGTTTCTGGAAATTTGCAAGAAATTTCTTCAAACCCATAACAAAATTTAATTGCATGATTTACAACGTTAAATGAATATTCATTATATTCAACCTTGTTTTCTGTCGACTCTTTCCAACGTGTTTCAAATAAAGCTTTAAAATATGGTGATTTAGTTTCAAGAACGCATTTATGCACCTAAAAATGTTAGAATATTACCATAAAAATTCTTTTAAAAAACTTTACTTTTATTTCTTTTTCCTCTGCAATGATTGTAAAATCTTTATGACCCGATTCCCATAAATCTGGCATAGGTTGATGAGTAGGCGCATTTTCTAACTTCTCAATTTCAAAAGTTCCACAAAAATTTATGGCCAACTTTTTATTCACTATATAATCCAATGATGGATTAAAAAAATCCACATTATCCATTAACATTTGTTTATCACCAGATGTTTTAATAATTTGAGGATCATAACGATGAATAAAGTTTGCTGAATGAATAAACAATGCCCCATATGCTCGAATTTTATATTCCATTTGTTCTGAAATCATCAATGCAGCTTCAATGGTTATTTTCTGGCGGATGACACCCTCTCTTTTCAAAAATAGTTTAAGGTGGCATTCAATTCCTTTAAAAACTTGAACTGATGGGCTTGTAAGGATTCCATCATTTGTGTGAAAAGCAGCTTTCTTTATATCGTCTTCATGAATTTCCCAATTTATTTCAATTGGAACGATAGACGTGAATTTCTGAAATATATAAATTTTAACAAAAATTTTAAAGAAAAAAGAAGAAAGAAAGCTTACGGATTGCAGCAAACCCATGACAATTAAAATCCAGCTACTGCTCAACCTAAAAAAAGTTGTTTATGCTTTAAGTGTAATAATGTTGCCATTAGTAACAAAGTAAAAACGTGCCGGTTAACTTTATTTTAACTTTTTCCGTAAAAAAAACCCCATACAAATGCCCTCATTTTGCTATTTATTTTTTTATTTAAACAATTTTTTGCATTTTATATAATTTCAAAAACAAAATGCATAAATGCTAAATTAAATATGACCCAAAATGTTTGTGAATAGAAGAATCGTTTACCCAATGCTTTTTAAGACATTTCTAGAGTTAATTAACTTAGCTTATACGTGCTTTAATGAATCAAAAAAGCAAAAAAAATTTGTACCATTCAAATATTTTTTTCAGTTCAACATACCTTTCTGCAAAATAAATTTTTTTACTTCTGACATTTTTAAAAACAAGATAAGAAGGTATCCATAATGTTCAACAAAAAAAATCTTATCTACACTGATAAAAAGATTTTCTTGTATTGACCTTCGTGTTTTCAAAGGTCAAAGCCATTTTTTTGTTCTTATCAAAAATGTTTTGAAGAAAAATAAAATAAAAAACTTGTTTGTTGAAATTTGTTTTGACACTGCGCGTTTTTTTCTTCTTCTTAAAAAATGAAAATAAGCTTTCTTTGAATATTTTATTGTTTTTTATTTTTTTCATTTTTACCAAAGTTTTTTTCGGAAACATAATTTAAATAATTTAATAAGCAGCTAAGTTTTAAATTTAAAAGCAAGCCTAAATGAAAAAATGTGCCTTATTATTTACCGTCGAAAATTAGTAAAATTTATTGCTCATTAAAAAAATATTAAAATTAGAATTATCAGAAGTTCAAGGTATTACCAGCAAAGTTGACAGTATATTTAAAATTTAAAATATTAGTCTTTCAATAACAATTATAAAAGTTTGGGTATTTTGAAATAAATCCTAAGACTAATTAATGTTTGATCTTCATATATATTTGATAACAAAAAAAAATAAGAAGATAGTTTTTCTTATAAAGGTACCGCTTAAAAACATTTTTGTTGATATTTGGCGTTATCAAAAGTTAGTTTGTCGCCATACCAAAAAAGAAAAAAAGAAAATCGATCTTTCATCATCTATGGCGCTGTTCTTTTTTATTTGTGTTTTAATGAATGAATAAACATGAATCTTTGTTTTTTTTTTAGAATATTTTATATTTTTGATTTACTTTTGTTAATTTATTAAATAATTTTTAAAAAACTATTAATAGTCAAAGTTTTGAATTTTAACGTTTGGTAATACTGTGAAGCGAAAAATTATGAAAAACTACAAACTTTTATTCTTCGTAATTTTGTAAAGGTTGTTGTTTCACAAAATACATTTTTTTAAACGATGGTGAGGGGTTAGTAAAGGAAGCAATAATCATGTTAAACAACCTGACAGTCCACGATGCAAATAAATGTGTAAGAAAAACTGAAGATTATATCTCTACAGACATTTAATTAAAAAGGGTTACTTTTTTGATCACTTTTACAATTCACATTTTGGCATAATAAAATTTTTTATACACAAAAGTCGTTAATGTGCTTGCTTTTGTAGTTTTATTAAAATTTAATAAAAGCTAAATATAATTTATTTCCTAATTTCATAAATAATAATAAATACCGGTGTATATATAATTTTTAAAGTCTTTTTTTAAGTAGCACTAAGAAAGTTGTAAATACAAATTAAATTTCAAGTACACTTAAAGTTGTTTAAGTAATTGAAAGTAACAATTTTAAAATATCTGTGTTTTTAAAACAAGGAAAAATGTATAAAAATAATGAAATATGTAAGAAAAAATTACAGTAATTATGTATTTAGTTTTTTTTCCGTTTATTTCGCTACCTGGTATTACTTCGACTTTTAACCTTGATGTGCTCCTACCAAAATAGAGTTGTGCTCCATTTCTGTAATAGTTTTTAGTTTTTTTTCTCGATATTCCTTTAAGTTATTTTTGGACAACGGAACAATATATGATTTAAAATAAAAATAATAAATTTGTCCACAGTAATATAAAATAATTTTACTCCTACATAGTAGCTTCAAGAAAATTTTTCTCGAAGAAAATTATTCAAAGACAACACTTCCTTAAATTTAGGTTTCACATACAAAGAAACAATTACCAAAATTAGAATTTTATTGTTTTTATTTTGGATGGAACCTACATATTTTTTCCATTTTCGACCAAAAAATTGTAGTTTGAAACTTTATGTTTATTTTAGTCTTAAAAAAACAATGAGCAATTAGTAAAATTAAAAATTAAGAAAATTTTCAAAATAAAGGAACACAGTCATCTTTTAATTGTGTATGTACTATCCCATGATTTTTTGTGTCTTAGACTTTGAAACAAACAACAAGGTTAAAATAAGACTCCCTTATTTATTGTAGTTTCAAACAAATCTGCGTTGCGTCACCATGAAAAAAAGTATTATGTAAAAATAGCGATTCTTCCTTCTATTTTCCAGTTTTTCTTTGCTTGATTGGTTTTTAATTTTTCAACAAATAAAAAAATAAAAAAAACATCATCCATTTCACTAATTGGAAATATACTTCAATGCATTTTGGAACGTATGCTCCTTTGGGAGTCATTGTTTAGTTAGTATTTTTCTTTCTTTTTTTGCGCCCACATTTGATTTTAAAAAAATTTGTTTTTATCAAGTTTGAAAGTTTTCTACGAAATTAAAACCTTTTTCGGTTATAAAAAATCAAAAAACCATTTTTGGCTACAGAAGTTGGACATTTACAATGCCCCCAGAGAATAAAGCTTTTGACAAGTTATTATAATCTTTTTACTATTTAACCAAATTGGACTCTTTCAATTATCGTTATTTATTATAAAAGTGTTTATTAAGTTTAGTTGTCTCGCTTTTATTTATGCTTTTTGATAAAAAAACATGAGTGTTTTATTATATTTTTTTAAAAAGCGTGATATAATTTTCTGAGACATTTTTTTTATAAAATTAAAGAACAATTTTTACAGCTTTTTATTATCCGTGAAAAGAAAAATAAAAATTGCGAAAAAAAAGCTTTCATATTTTTTCTCCATGTAAAATTACGCTATTGACTTTCCACATTTTATTTTAGAAGAAAAAATGGAAAACGATACTTTACCTCCTGCAACTTTAAATGGAACAACAATAAAATTTAATCCATTTAAATTGACTTTCATCGATTCCATACCGTATACCATTTATCAATATTTATCTTTTATTGCTGTGATTTTTTCTGTGGTTACGATTATTTTGTCATTTTTTCGAAAATCCCGGCATTTAGAGCATTCAACCGAACAGTAAGTTTTCTTATTTGATAGCCATTTTTTATATTTACAAAAAAGTTAACTAAAACTTAGTTTGACAATAATGTTTTTAAAAAATTTTCAATTTTTTTTTTAAATTAGCATCTAAAAAATCTTTTAATACCAGAAGATTATTTCCTTATTTTCTTTGAGCTTCTGAATCTTTGGTTTAATCTAATTTTTTCTAGAATATTGTTCATAACTTTTTTATTAACAAATCTAATCAAAAGTATAATTGCATCAGCTTTGACCACAAATGCGCTTAACTTGGATTATGATTTATTTAATATTAGTCGAGCTTATTATAGTTGTGGAATTATGATTGTTTGCGTATATCTAAAGTTTTTAGTATTCTTAATTATTTTGGACCTAATTTTTAAAGCTCATTTTGGTCAAAATTATGGCCAAGGTTTAATTTACAGTATCGCCTGCTTGATTTTGTTGGCTGCAGTTTTGGGACTTTCATATTTTATGGGTTCTTTAATTTTTGTTTTTAAAGGTATGAAAATTTTATTATTTTTTTATGGCCAAATTTGATTTATTTGTTTATAGGAAATTGGTTTATTATATATTTTAAAATTGTTATTACTTCTGTTCAACTGCTGAGCACTTTTGTATGTAGCCTCAAGTTTATTTTTTGAAAATAGAATTAATAAATAATTTTTAGTCATCAATATTTTTATATTATTTTGTTAAATATTTGAGAAAGCAATCTATCACTTCCAGTTCACTTTCAGTTAGACACGAAGTAAGTTTTGTGCTTGCAAAAATAAATTGAATGATTTTTTTACAATATTTGCATTTAAAGCCAGAGAGAAATAATGAATTAATGTAATTCTCTTTATGCATAATATTGCGTAATTTTACAATTATTTTTCTCATAAAAAAATTAACTTAACCCTTGGATTTCTTTTCAAACATCATTTTTTACAATCCCTTGAAATTAAAAATACAGTAATCCGTTAAAAAAGCAATTAATTTTTTGTTTTTTAAAAAACCTTTAAAATGGAAAAATAATTTATTTCTGGCATTTGGGTACCATTTAACCACTGCTCGTTAACCTTTTTCGTTTTTTAAAGGTTTTCATGGAAGCAGCTATCATTAAAAATGTCAAGCTATAAAAAAAACCAAAATTTACATCCTTGCGACTACGCTTTTTTTCATAAATAAAAATGATCATTAAAAGTATCTAATTTTTAATGTTTAATTTTTTTTGCATATAATTATTATTTTAGTGTGGCAAAAATGTTCTTTTGCTTAAAAGCCACTTTCCTATGGTAACAATCGACTCCGTAATTGGCACATGGGCTCTAACAATCTCACTTTTGGGAACTTATGTTTTTATGTTTCCAACTAATGTTTCATTTTCAAATTATTTTTTGGTAAGATACTTTTTGGTTTTTCATTTCGAGTCATAAAAAACTATCGAAATTTTTAGTATTTTGAAATTACATCAATTTTAACATGCATTCATTTAATTTGGAGTTGGCATAAATCTGGAAGAATTGGAATCTTCAAAAGGTTGACCACGAATTGCGAAAATGAAGCATCTCGAATTACAGTAATCCAAACAATGACATCCAAAGTTCCCACAGCTCAAACGCATGATGCATATTTTAAAAGTTTACAAAAATCATGGAAGAAATAAAAAATTTTAGTTTTTAAAGTTGTAGAAAATTTTTTATTTGTTAGAACCTTGTTATTGATAAATTTGAAGGAAAAAAATGTATACAAATTAACGATAAATAAAATTTATGTTAAACAAGGAAGATACTAATTAAAGAACATTTACCTATATTTTAACCCTTATAAAAAAAATCCATCGAAAATAAAACTAATGCTTTTTTTTTACCATTTTTAAAATCTTAAACTAAGATAGGTTTTCCACAAATAAATTGACGGATTCTTAATCAAGGGGTTTTTTTCATTGGCTTCTCAGACACTTTATCGGAACACTTTATTTATATTCATGATTTGTATTATTGAAAAAACTCTTCCAATAAGCGAAGCGAGGGTACTTTAGGAAGGTGGTATTTGAATAGAAATTATGACGTTAAGATATTCTAAAAAAAGAGACCAGACGTACTTTAATTTTTTTGCTTTTTATTGTCTGGCTTTTTGTTATTTCCTAATGATGGCGCATCTTACTATCTAATTTTACGTATAATAAAAATTCCCTTGAGGTTTTGTTTAAAAAATAAAAAGCTTTAAAATTCGTTTATTTTTTTCAATAAAACGCCATAGACTGCTTCAGTTTGTTATTATAAAAAAGAAATAATGCTTTCCTCAGCTGAAATAATTCCATATTATATTTATCATTATTTAAGTTTAATTTCAATTGTTTCAGTAATTTTGACTACTGCTATTGTTTTGAAAAGGAAATCAAGACATATTGAACACACAACTGCTATGTAAGTTTTCAATAAGGGTTTTTAGAAAGGGTTTTTTTTAAATACATACTTTGAAGTTTTTTTTAAAATTCTTTTCGAAATTCAAAAATATGGGAAATAAAATTTATAAAAAACCTTTAATTTTTTGATTTTCAGAATTCTAATGGCTTCATTTTTAATTGTGAGTTTCCTCAAAAGCATTATTGCATCTGCTTTAACCATTGCATTAATAAATTTCAATATTTCTGTTAGTGATAGCCCCACAATAAAAATAAACTTGGTTATTATGGCTTTATCAATTTATCTCAAATTCATAATTTTATTAATTATTATTGATATTGGACTAAAAGCAAAATTTTATAAACATTACGGTAATAATATTATATCAATTTTAATGTGCATAGCGGCATTAATGGGGATGTTGGGTTTTTCCATTTTTATGGCATGGCCTACTTTGCTTTTCGGAGGTAAATTTGTTCCACTTTTTTACTCGTTTTTTAACAGTAATTTTAGGAAGTGGTATAAATTTTGATGTTTATTTTAAAATATGCATTACCACAGTACAGATTCTCAATACTTTGGTAAGTTTTAACTTCGAGAAATCATTTTTATCAATAATGATTTTGTTTTTAGACATCAATATTTCTTTATTTTTTCATTAATTATTTGCGCAAAGAATCATTTACATCTTCGTCACTTTCACTTAGGCATGAAGTAAGTCATCATTATTTTCTTGGTAAAACCACTATTTTCATGAGTATTTGTTATTTTGCCCTTCCTCCCTTGAGATAAAAAGAAAAACAAGAGAGCAAAAATCCAAATTTCATAAATCACAGCTAAAAATGCTTTGTATCCGAGTAATTTCAGGGAAAAACATATTTTTAGTTAATTGTTTGATTACTCATTTGAATTCTAAGTTTTCATAGAAATTTACTAAAGTAAACATTTTCAGTGCGGCAAAAATATAATTCTTCTCAGAAATTATCTTCCTATGGTAACCATCGACTCCATAATTGGCATCATCGCAATTATTTTTTCACTCAGTGGCACCTATCTTTTTGGATTTTCCATCGTTATTGGCTTCCCTTGTTTTTATTTAGTAAGTTTGCGTTAGTAAAAAAAATCAAATCTAAAAGTTATTTTTTAGTTTTTTGAACTTTCATCAATTCTCATTTTCTTCAGTTTAATTAACACTTTAAGAAAATCAAGAAGAATCGCAATTTTAACTTCCATTTTTTCTTCCGATGAAGTATCAGTTTCTTTGAGCGTCGTTTCTGTGAGAACCATGACAAATGAAGTTCCAACTTCGATGACCCATGATGATTATTTTAAACGTTTACAACGAGTTTGGCAGTGAAAAATTTGTTAGTAGAACTTTTATTGAATTTTAAAAGCTGGTTGCCTTTTTTAATTGTCTAATAAAAAAATTTTAAAACACAGATTTCACTTTGTCACGTAAATATAGAATAGTTTTTATTATTACTAAAACGTTACATTAAAAAAAGACAAATATTTATGTAAAAATAACATGCTCAAAAAAATTTCGTTTTATTCTTTTTAAATACATAAAAAATGTTTTTATTTTGATTCCATAAAATATTTCTTCCAGCCTTGCGGCTAATAATATTTGAACAAAAGAAATTCACATAAAAAATGTTTGAAAATTTAATTACATATATCATAAATCTCCAAAAAAAACTTTTAACAATGAGAAATAAGTTGAAAAAAAGAGTATAAAAACACTAACACCATTAATACGAATATTAATTATTCCAAAATGTTGTGCATTTGGATTTTAGTAAGCATTGTTACTTTCCCTCTCAGCGATGCACAGTGTTTACCAACATGGACATACTTTGCAGCAACCAAAAGTTGCTATAAACCATTTATTTCACAAATATGGCTTAATGCTGTTAGTGTTTGTAAAGCAAGTGGAGGATCTTTAACGTCAATCCATAGTTTAGCTGAACAAAATTTTATTTTTGGTAAGTTTCACGAAAGTCAGTCAGGGAAAAGAAAAAAGCTTTCTCATCAAGTTTCGGAGGGGTTGATTTTCAAAAACGTTTAAAGATTCAAACTCTAATAACACTAAACTTTTGTAGCTATAACTCAAAAAGCATTTCCTTTAAATACGCATACTTGTGATGATTATATTTGGATTGGTTTGGATGTAAATAATCCTCAAAATCCGAAATGGATTGATGGAACTCCAATGGATTATAAAAATTGGCATCCTGGAAACCCGAGTGGCGGAGATGAAAAGTGTGGACATATTTTAAAAAGATGTCAAGATAACTTTGCTAAATGGAATGATATGCAATGTGGATATTCATCTCCATTTGTATGCAGACAAACGGAAGCCCAAGTTCAAGCCATTATGAAAGCTGCAGGAATCACGCCTGTTAGCATTCCTACTTTATGTCCTGCTGGATGGACTTATTATTATAAAAATCGTGATTGTTATAAACCTTTTCCAAAACAACCTTGGCTGGATGCAAACAAAACTTGCTTTGCTAATGGCGGAACTTTAACTTCAATTCATAATTGGGAAGAAGATTATTTTGTTTATGGTAAGCACATATATGCTTGTATTAAACGGTAATAAAGTTAAATTTTTTTATTTAAGATTTGGTTTCTCAAGCTTATCCAACTAAGTATTGCGCAAATACAGGACCGGAAATGATGTATGCCGATTCAATAAATTCTTATTGGATCGGTTTATGGATTGCTGAATATGGTGTTCAAAAATGGGTTGATAATACCGTAGTGAATTATAAAAATTGGTACGCTTCTCAACCGGATAATCGCGACGGAGTTGAATATTGCACACAACAGTTATATCGATGTGAACCTCATTCATGGCAATGGAATGATTATCGGTGTTCAAATCCTTCACCATTTGTTTGCCGGCGTTATAGAAAAGATCTCCCTACCACGACTACAAAAACAACACCAAAGCCGACGAATAAACCAACCACCAAACCTACAACCACAACAAAGGCTACAACAAAGCCCACCACGAAGCCAACAACCAAACCAACAACTAAACCTACAACTAAACCCACCACTAAAACAACAACGAAGCCAACTACTAAAGCCACGACGAAACCCACAACGACAACTACTAAGGCTACAACAAAACCTACGACAACATCCACAACAACAAGACCGACAACCAAAACCTCGACGACGACAACAACTCCAAAACCAACTACAACAACTACTACAACAACACCAGCACCTACTACATCTACAACAATCACAACCACCACAACGTCTGCATGCCCAACAAATAAGCCTGGTATATTTATTAATAATGATGTCACCATCATTGATGGCTTTTATGGATCTAAACCTGCAACAGGTAAACGGGTTTTCTTTAACTTTCTACGATAATACTAAAATATTTTTTAAGTTTGTGGTGGGATAAGTTATTTTGATCCTTCACCTGAAGAAATCATGTTTGGAGAGGGCGGTGTAGGCACGGTGGATAGAGGCGTTGATTATGGTCCAACTTGTGTTGATTTTTGTATTTGTGATGCCACAGGTGAATGTTTCGAACCAAATCCCAAAGGTAAACAAGATCCTTTAATTGAATTGTATCCATATTGTGACGGCGGTGGAAAGTGTTTTATTGCTGTTATGCTTAATAGCGATGGAGAACTTGTTAGTACGACCACCGCAACAAAATATATTTCTACAGCACAAGGATTTGAAACAAAAATCACCTCCCCTGCCTTTTTGCATGCAACTAAAGTTGGATGTAACGGATGTCCCGTATAAAATGTTACAAATAAAAATAAAGTATTACCGTTAAAATAGAATAATAAAATATATTTAAAAACAACAAAATTTGAACACTTGTTTTAAAAATTCTTAGAAAAATATTTTTTAAATCATTTCTTCCATTTTTAAAATACTTCAATAAATGAGATAGATAACTAATATGTTTAAATTCTTAATAATTTTAGAACGGGTTAATTTTTTTTCGTGATTTTGAAATATAATAAATTTAAAATAAGTTTGTTGCTCATTAATTTTTTAATTGCTTGGATTTTATCGAAAATGTCAAAATGGCTAAATTAGATTATTTCAAAAGTTTATTTTATGGAAAAAAGTTAACTATATGTTTTTTGATTGATAAAGATAAAAAAAAGATCAAATGAGAAGGGTCCTTTAAAAAGTTCCGTGTAAAGATTTTTCTAGCCTAAAAATAATGTTGCGGTTTGTGTGTTGTTCCATTAAAGCGATTCACATAATAAAGTTTTTTTAAAAAAAGAAAGATAAAATTCAGCATTACCAACATAGTCTTATAAAAAAAAGTTTGTTTATTATGTGAAAAATATTTAGAAAAAAAATGGAAAAAAGAACTAAAGAAAATAGCAAATCATTGTTTCTTTTTCTTCTTCAAATGTTGCTCGTTTGGATTTTTGTTGGAATCATATCTTTTGCTTTAGGAGCAAATTCTCCATGTTTGCCAACATGGTATTATTTTCCTGCTACAAAGGGTTGCTATAAACCTTTTGTTTCTCAAGTATGGGCAAATGCTGTTAAAATGTGTCAAAGAAGTGGAGCTACTCTAACATCGATTCATAGTTTAGCTGAACAAAATTTTATTCTTGGTATGCTTAAATTTTAACGCTAGCAACTCGAAATTTGATTACAAGTTAAAGTTAGAAAATTATTTATAATCTTTTAAAAATTCTTTAGATATAACACGGAAAGAGTATCCTGAAAATGAGATTTCGTGCGAATATACCATTTGGATTGGTTTGGATGTATCTAATCATGCAAATCCGCGATGGATAGATGGAACTCCAATGGATTATAAAAATTGGCATCCTGGAAATCCTAGTAATACAAATAATAACGAAAATTGTGGACATATTTTAAAAAGATGTCATTTTAATTATGCTCAATGGAATGATGACATGTGTTCGAAATTTTCACAATATGTATGTAAACAAAATGAAGCTCAAATAAGCGCAATTATGAAAACAGTAAAAATCACACCTCAAATTATTCCAACTTTATGCCCTACTGGTTGGACTTATTTTTATAAAACTCGAGATTGTTATAAAGCTTTTCCAAAACAACCATGGCAAAATGCAGTACAAACTTGCAAAAATCAAGGAGGCAGTTTGACTTCGATCCATAGTTGGGAAGAAGATTATTTTGTTTTTGGTAAGTAAAAAGAAAGAAAGCATATTCAAAGAATCATAATTTTTTATTTATTACTTTAAAGATTTACTTTATCAAACTTATCCATATAAGTTTTGCAAATACACTGGACCCGATATGATGCATGCAGATGGAGTAAATTCAATTTGGATAGGGTTAGGTTTTGAAAACAATCGTGTTCCAAAATGGGTGGATAACACTAAAATAGATTATACAAATTGGTGGTATGTTGACGGAGTCGGGTTCATTGCACCTAACAATCTTAATGGAGTTGAATATTGTACTCAAATAGTGTATCGATGTGAAACAAAACTTTGGAACTGGAATGATTTTAACTGTGCAAATTCATCTCCTTTTGTTTGCAGACGTTATAGAAAAGATCTACCAACCACGACAACAAAAACAACGCCAAAGCCGACGACTAAACCAACAACTAAAGCAACTACAAAAGCAACTACAAAGCCCACCACGAAACCAACGGTTAAACCTACAATAAAGCCCACTACCAAACCTACTACGAAGCCAATTACAAAGCTAACAACCAAACCGCTTCCTAAAACTACGCAAAAATTAACTCCAAAAACTACACCCAAGCCAACACCCAAACCCACAACAAAATCTACTCCTAAGCCAACACCAAAGCCAACTACAAAACCAACCACAAAGTCTTCTCCTAAACCAACAACTAAATCTCCAACAACAACAACTAAGAAACCGCATGACGTTGGATTTGAAACGCTTCCACCCGATAATGTTCCAACACTTTCACCTCCTGAACCATCTTTACCTACAACTCGTAAGCCTCAATCATGCAGAGTTCGATAAAAGCTTTTGCTTGTAACATAAATTTATTTTTAATCATGAATTTCCGAGAAATAAACATATGCAAATAATAATACGTAAAATTAGCAAGCGATATTTTTTTATTAAAGGATAAAAATAAAAACTATGACATTTGTTGTTTTTGAACCATGCGATAATATAGTCCTTTTTGGGATAATAATTGTTGATGATTTCCAAGTTCTAAAACTTTTCCATCTCGAATCACTACAATTATATCTGCATTTTGAATGGTTGAAAGTCGATGAGCTATGGTAATACAAGTTCGACCTTCACTTGCCCGCTCCAAAGCTTCTTGAACAATTCTTTCTGATTCGGTGTCAAGAGCTATAATTTAAGGATAATTTTTTTGGCAACTTTGAGAGAGAAAAAAGTTACCGGAAGTTGCTTCATCGAGTAACAAAATTTTTGGGTCTCGAATAATGGCTCGAGCTATGGCAATGCGTTGACGTTGGCCTCCAGAAAGTTGAGTGCCTTTTGAGCCAATGTTTGTATAATATTTTTCGGGTAAAGATTCAATAAAGCTATGAATATTTGCTAATTTTGCAGCTTCAACAATTTTAGTTTGAGGAATGTTTTTTAATCCATAAGCGATATTATCTCGAATTGCTAAATTAAATAAAGTTGGTTCTTGCCCAACCACGGAGCTTGCGCCTCTCAGCCATGGAACATTGAGTTGACGAATATCAAATTTATCCATATTCACACTTCCATTAAAAACATCATAAAATCTTTCAATTAATTGAACCACTGTTGATTTTCCTGATCCTGATGGTCCAACTAAAGCAACTGTTTTACCTTTCAAGCACGTAAAAGATAAATTGTTTAAAACTAAATTTTTGCCACTATTTGGATATGCAAATGAAACTTTTTTAAATGCAATATTTCCTTCAATTGCGGGAGTCAAGCCTCCATCGTTCATTGCATCAATTCTCGAATTTTCATGCATCATTTGAAACATTAAACCCGCAGAAAGTCGAGCTTTTAAATATTCTGGGAAGTAAGATGAAGTTGCAATGATGATAATTGAAGCAATATTCAAAGCTTCGATGACTCTGAAAGTATTTCTTTTTTGAATTTTTCTTCGCTAATTTTCCTTAATTTTTTATAACATTTTTGGAATATTTTAAAAATGTTTTTTCTGTTAAAAATAACTAAAAATAACTTTAAAAAATAGTGAAATAGCCAATTAATTTAGCAATAAAGTTTTTTTCAAGCGCTAAAAATTTTGAGAAATAACAAAGTTTCTTAACTTACTGAAATAATGTTAGCGGCATTGTGTAACCAGCCTTGATAAACAACACTCCAAAAGTGTATGTAGCAGCAAAGTTTAAACAACTAAAACTTATAGCAAGAGAATAAATGAATGATTGAAAGAATCCTTTCGCTACTGCACGCTTGTGAGGTTTATTAGAAGCTTTGCAAAAATTTGCATAAAGATTTTTTTGCCTTGCCAAAGCTTGAACAGTTCGAACATTTTCAATTGTTTCATTTGCAATCTAAAAATAAAGATGATTTGGTTTCAAAATGAAACTTTAGAATTTACTCTTGATGCTTCATCTGCAATTTGTAAATCTTGAATTCCACGTTTTTTGAGATAACTGCTCATGAAAAGTTGAGCCACAACAAAAATAAGAGAAATTCCAAGAACTATTGGAGCCAAATTAGGCCCACAAAACATTGCGAAAAGGATACCACCAACGAGGGAAGTAACACCAATCAATACTTCACTAAGCCTTTGATCAATAGCAGCTTGGACATTATGGGCATCGGTGGCTAAGCGAGTGGTAAGTTTTCCAACTGAATGAGTTGCCTTATCAAAATAATAACCATCTTGATGCATAATATTCTAAAAAAGGGAAAGAATTGTATGTAAAACAAGTTTTGGGAAACACTTACAGTAAAAACAGCCATTCTCAATCGAGTTGCCATTTTTTCACCTGATGAACCCAAAAAATATCCAGATAAAAAGCTTGAGGTCCCAGAAACAACAGCAAGCACTAAGAATCCAATTGAAATCCAAAAACAATCATTCAACCCTTCGCCAATATGAGATTTGGATAAGGCCAAGAAATATTGTCCCATAAAAACAGCATAAAGTGGAAACCTCATCCCCGTACAAAATGCACAAACTACACCAGCTATAAAATATCTCATTTCAGGTTTGGCATATCGGAAGATATCTTTAAAAGTGGATCTTGCAGCTCCTTCTTGATGGACTTCTTCTTCGACACTAAAAGACAAAAAGTTGAAGTAGATTACAGAACAAATAAATAAAAATTATGCAAATTTTTAACACCATTTTAAAAAGCCATTCTTTTTTTAAATTTTTAGTTAAATTTTGTTCAAACTTTCATATTTGTCAATTTTTTTTTTATCTTTTTATGTTGAAACTTACTCCTTAACTTCAGCCATATCCGTATCGGCGTTAGTCATAGATTTGCTTAATCTTTCACTTGCTCGTGCTCGTCGAGCTTGTTCATTTGCTTCTTCACTCGATGAAGTTCTTTTATGAGCTCTTAAAAATAATTCTTCATCCGCACTTTCAAAAGTATCTTCATCATCACTATCACCCTCTTTTTGATTTATGATTTGTGAGGACACAAGTTGAGCATAAATTCCATTTTGTTCTATCAAATTTTCATGGCTTCCTTGTTCCACGATAACACCTTTTTCAAAAACGATGATTAAATCTGCATTTTTAATTGTTGATAATCGATGTGCAATTGTTATGGTTGTTCGACCTTGTGCAGCTCGATCTAATGCATCTTGAACGAGGCGCTCTGATTCAGTGTCGAGAGCTAAATTTAGAACTATAAAATGCAAATTTCAAGGTATAGGAAACTAACCCGAAGTGGCTTCATCAAGTAATAAAACTTTTGGATTTCTAACTAAAGCTCGAGCAATTGCTAAACGTTGCTTTTGTCCACCAGAAAGTTTTATACCGCCTTCACCAATGATAGTTTGAAAACCCTAAAATTATGCAAATTTATTTGAATTCATTGATATTTTTCAGACTTGAGGCAATTTTTGAATAAAATCCATTGCATTTGCAGTTCGGCATGCTTCCTCTAATTCTGGGAATGAAATCTCTTCTCCTAATCTCAAATTCTCTTCAACCGTAGCCACAAATAAAACAGGTTCTTGAGACACTATTCCAAAAGTTTCACGCAACCATGCAATATTTAAATCTTCCAATGGAACTCCATCAAGAGTGATCGAGCCTTTTGAAGCTTGATAAAATCGCATAAGTAAGCCAATTGTGGTCGATTTTCCACAACCCGAATGTCCAACAAACGCAACCTTTTGACCTGATTTTACATCGAAGCTAACTCCATTGAGAACTTGAACGGTTGGTCGTGTGGGATAAGAAAAATAGATGTCATTGAATGAAATATCGCCATTCACATTTTTAAGTTTTCTACCAGCATTGGTTGAACAATCAAATTTAGGTTTCTGGAAAAATTACAATATGTTTAACTTTCTTAAATAAAAAGGCTACCACTAACTTTGTCAATGATGCTAAAAATTTCTCCAGCAGCCATTCTAGCTCCGATAATGGCATTCATATTTGGCACAGATTGTCCAACTCTCATTGCTCCAAGCATTATGGCCCAGAAAACACTAAAAACTTGACCACCCTCCATTTCACCTTTAAATACCAATGTGGCTCCAAAATAGAAACCAATGGCGCAGGCCAAATTTACGAAAAATGTAAAAATACCCGAAAATAAACCGGTGATTGTGGCTTTACGAATTCCAAGTTTTCGAGCATCTTTAAGATATTTATGGTATCTAAAGATTTAGAAATAAAATCTAGGCTATGAAAAGACGGGAATACCTATTAATTTCAAATTGTTGAGCATTGAAAGACATAACAGTTCGAATTCCAGATATAACTTCAGCTGCAATTGCTCCAGCAAAGCTATATGCATTCATTTCAACTCTAACTGCTTTTTTCATAGCATGAGCAGAGAAGAAAAGTGAAAGTGAAACACATGGGGCCACAGCAAACATCACTAAAGCCATTTTCCAACTAAATTTTTTTTACATAAATGAGAGAGAAAATCAGACGACTAACCTCATATAAAAGGCAATAATGGTTCCACTAATCATACTAATACAAGCATGACAAATAATTCCAATTTTATCTGACATTCCATCTTTAATTCGATCAATCCCACTCGACATTTTTTGAGTTAATGCTCCAACTTGATTTACATCAAACCATTCCATGTCTTGATGGAGAACGGCGAAGAAAAAGCGCTTACGAATTACATGGATTTGGCGTTCACAAAGGCAATAAAAGCAAACCATCTAAAACTCTTTCGCTAAAAGCAGCTGATATTCAAATGAAAAATTTTACCGAAAAATATGCGGCAGCAAACATTAAAATTCCATTAATCGCCAATTTCATGGTAGTATTAAATACTTGGGAAGTTAATAATTCGAGATCTGCATTCCCATGTAAAATATCTTGATGAGCTTTCATCATGACTGTATTCATTCCAGACATGATAAAAGGCACCATAGGGTTAAGGCAACCAGAGATTATACTCCCCATTATTCCACCACATAAAAGTAAATAATCAGTACATTTTGCATAGCGAAGCTAAAAAAATTAATAAAATGATATGTAAATTTTTGTGGATATTAAAATTCTTATTTTAAAAGTTTACCATTTGTTTAAAGCTTGCAGGTTGATATTCGAGATTAACTGATTTAACAACTCCATCTTTATCTGGATACACTTTTTTATTCCGAAATAACCGAGTCATAATTTAAAATAAAATTTTATAACAAAAATTCCCATTAACCACTTTCAATAAAAATAATAAAACTTAAGTAAAAATACACCGTTAAAATTCTTTTCTATTTTTTTTCTTCTTTCACTCGTTTCTTTTTAACTTTTTATAATAATAAATTTCAAATAAAGGCACAAACTCAAATATTTTTTATTCTTTTTTTCATAAAATAAAAAATGTTTCAAAACTGAAAACATTTCTGTCAATGTAAAAAAAATGATAGACAAAAGCTGGAGATTTACATAGAATTATGTTTCATTAAGACCATCACTCTTTTTGTTGTCTGTTAAAATTTTTTGACTTTGTTCCATGACTTTTAATTTAGCATTTTTAAAACAAGAAACAATAAATTATTCCAAAATTATTGATTCATTTTTTTTTTCACACGCTTTTTGTGTTTAAAAATCTGTTTTTTCTTGATAGCAAAAAAACAATTTTTAAACAAAATAACAGTCCTGTTGATATCAAAAAAAATTGTAATAAAACAAAAATTAGGAATTTTCGAATTGTAGTTATAGATTTAATAAAATTATTTTTATTATAACAAAAGTAAACCAAATTTTTTTATTCAAATCTTGAAATGATTAACAAGAAAAGTATGTCATTATATGTAATAACGAACATATTGGATGGTTACCGTGAATATGTTAAGGAACTTGAAATTTCTAAATACTTTGACAATAACAATGCCCCTTTTCTAGCTTCTAAAATTTTTACATTTTGAATTAGGTTTTAAATTGCAGTTGGGACAAAAAATTTTATGTTCTTCATAGTTCGCGTCCACCCAGTTAACTCGAAAGTTTCCATTTTTATGTTGTTTTTTGATTAAAGCCGTTGTAATCATCGATGAAACCAAGGTTAACTATAAAAAATGAAATAAACTAGAAGGTTAAAAAAATTTTGCTAGAATTTATTCAGTATTTTCTTTAATAAAATTAGATAACTTTTTCGTTAGTTTACCAAATTTGGGTACTTTTGCTGTTTTCCCACCCCATTTTTCGGATTTTTCAATTTCCAAGTTTTCACTCGAAGAATTCGAAATTTTCCCTGCTTTCTGAAGTCTCGCGCGCTAACCACTCGACTACAGAAGCAACAAATCACTAGCTTTCAAATTGAATGATATTGAAATGAGGAAATTTTGCATATTTTTCGTATTCCAAAAGTGGGGTGGGAAAACAGCAATAGGTCGCTATAGCCTTCTTTTGCTGTTTTCCCACCCCAAAATATCTTTTTTTTTTTAAGTTGAAGAAACTAACGACTCTTCTTAATTAATAGGATTCTAATTCTCGATATTTACTCATAAATGTTTTATATTTGTTTCACAGTCGAATAGACGAAACTAGTAATAAATCTCGCTCTGAGTCAGATATACCAAATACAAGATTGAGGATCCCATTTCCAATGAGAATCCTGATAAACTATAATATTCCCAAGATTTTAAAATTCTTTAGACTTTGATGAGTAAAGTTAGCCAAGAAAAACTTATGCAAATTTCACTTTCTCTTGCATTTTCCTTCGAAAGAATGAAAAAATTTGAAAATTGAAAAATCCGAAAAATGGGGTGGGAAAACAGCAAAAGTGCCCAAATTTGAAATATATTAAAAAAATAAAAACAAATAATGTAGCAAATAGTCAAAAAAATGCGGAAATAGAGTTCATGATATTGTAAAAAATTGTTTATGTAGTTAACAACACATATTTTTTTCATTCAGCAAATCACAATCAACGCTGTTCGATAACCAACTTTCTCTCTTTTTGGGTATCTTTACAATTTTTTACACTTTTGTTTACTGCGATTTTTATTTCTTGCGCGAAGACTGGAGTTTATGATTCGCCAAAGGAGCAGCCAACAAGACGTTTAAACTTTTAAATGTGGTTTGATTTGCACCTATAAATACTCAGCAATGAGACTACAATCTTTATCGAACCAAACTAAAAAAAATGATGTACCCAAAAGTGCAAATTATTAGTTTGTGCTTTTTATTGTTTTTAATTTTAGCAGTCAATTCTCAATACTCTTATAATAATAATTATTATTATCGAAATTATGGCCAACAATATCAACAGCCTAGCACTTATGGTACCCAAACACAAGGCTATAATGGATATAACTATCAGCAGCCATCCAGCTACAACAATGGATATTATCTAGCCTCAAATGGATATTATTATCCGAACAATGCCTATAGTAATAATAATAATTACAATTACAACTATCAACAACCATCAACAAGTTATAGTGGGTATTATCGAGCTTCCGATGGTAATTATTATCCCAATAGCGCTTATAACAATTGGTATCAAAATTATAATCGGGGAGTAAATCAATTCGCTGGACAAACCTCTCAGGGCTATAGTTATCATGATGGTCAAACTACAATATGTGCCCCAAAAACTAAAATATGTATTGCTGGATCTTGTACAGTTAAATGTGGATCTGTCATTTATGAGGGCAGTAGTGAAAGCGGCGACACGCCATTTTTGGAAACAAATGCTTCCTTGAACCCGTATTAGTTTTTGTACCATATTCATTTTCAAAAATGCCCCTTTTAATTATATTATTATTTAATGTTGGAGGATTATTTAATGGAATTTGCTTTTTTTTTAACGTTTTTTCATTTTCTTTTAAAGTCATTCAAAACTATGTCAACCACAACTAAGCTAAAGCTATCTTTACTTTTAAGTGCCGTGGTGCAAATTTTTCCTTCAAGTATACTTTTATTTTTTCCATGGTTATGCCTCGTAACTTGCCATTCAAAGTTCTTCAAACTTTATATGTTTGTGTCTTTGTTTAATTGTTACTCTTTCTTTCGCCGAATCATTGTCAAGTTTAATTTTAATTGTGCCTTATAGAAAATATGTGATAAGTTTATGCCCCTAATATTTTTTACCCCCAAAGTCAATAAAAAATTCAACACTGGCAAATACTCCATCTCAAACAACTTTTAATGAACTTTCAAGTTTTACACAAATTAATTTGAAACTTTTGTCATTCAGTAAATTGTAGAGTTAACTTTTTTCATTGTTTTTTAAATACAGCAACAATTTTTAATTCTTTAATTGTATTTTTTGTTTGCATAATAATAATTTTTTAATATCATTTCCATTTTTACATAATATTGATTTGAAAGTTATTCTAGAAAATGGTCGTTCAATATTTTATAAAAAATTTATTCCATAATGTGCTTTTTCTTTTGCAATAATTTTAAGATTATGTAAACAAAGAGACAAATAATAAATTTATTGAAACAACAAAAGAAACGTTTATTAACAATTTTATGAAACTTTTGAGGAAATCAATCGAGACAAGAAGTGCGACGAAGCTTTGATAAGTTTTATAATTTAAATTAAGTTCTCGCTAGTCGATAGTTTATGAAATTAAGATTTATTGACGATGCTCTTCTAGTTGTTACACTTAAAATAGGTGAAACAATTTGTAAATTCCTATAGTTATAAACAAATTTAATACATCTCGTAAAAAAATCATAATAAGGTTTAATAAAGATTACGGTTGCAATAGAATCATATAAGCCAAAACAATTTATAATTCCAACGCAGAAGAAAAAAGTTTGACTACTTGGTTCTTTAACTAAAACATAAATTATAACCATGACAAACATCGGGCCACTTAAGAGAAAACCGAACCCAAAAAATTGGGTATACGTGACTCGAAGAAGCATCTTGTTTTTTAATTGAAGACGTTGTGACATCGTAGATCCAAGATTTTTTGATTTCACTGCATTAAGTATTAAAAGTATAACTATAATAACAATTCGAGCACTACCAAAGATTCCAACACATAATATAGGTAATGGAAATGTATGGATTGTTCCACCAATTCCAATAACATTATTAATATTGATAGGAACTTTAATAAAATGTTTAACAAGAATATTTTCAATTTCATATGAATGTAAAAAAATTTTGTATTTCCAAGATTCATTATAAATAAATGTCAAAGAAATAGAAAAAAAGCAAAAACTACTAAAAGCAAAAATTCCAAAAATAATCAATGGTTTTTTTTGAATGAACGCTTGAATGCATTGCAAAAAAGCGTTCCGTTACCATTCCTAAGCAACAATCCATTAAGGTCATCGCAATATAAGCAAGAAATAATAATAATGTTAATGCAGCATTTGGCGACCATTGATTTGCTATTCCAGCAGGATAGAGAAAAGCAAAGGGATGAAGGGCAATTGGAAAATATAATGCAAAAGTAATTTCAAATAATAATGATACGAATGCATATAGAAGTAAAAATATTTTAAAACTTTTCATTGATTTTGGAGTTTTTGTTATTATAATTATAATTAAAATTATACTAAACAAAATGGAAATGATTGAAATTGCTTCAAAAATATATAAAATACTTGAAATTAAACTTTGATTGAAAATTTCAGTAGAATTAATATTTTCCGCTTCTGCCATACTTTAATTTAAAAAAAACAAGTAATTACTAAACAATCTAGAAAAAAGTTAATTTTCTAAAAATTGATGTTTTGCTACTGGAAAAAAATAAAGTATTCTTTATGAAAAATTCTTTTTTGCAACTTTTAACAAATTTTTATTTATCGATTTAATACAATTTTAAAGAAAAATAAAATAAAAATGCGCCTTTGAAATATTCAAAAAAATAAAAGATAAAAAACTTTTCTACCAAAAAGTTGTCAGCGGAAATCAAAAATTGAAAACAATGATATTTTGTTATTTTATTTCCTTTCTTTTTTTTGCATTGAATAAAAGTTCGTTGAAAGTGAGTGTGAAAAAAGGAAAGAAGCAAAAGGTCAAACATAGCAGATGGTTCTTTCATTTCTTTCATTTCATAATCTTTTTTCTTTGACACCTTTCTCTCTATGACAGCTTTATCCATATTTTGAAAACATCACAACCTTTACTGAAAAAAGTTGGTTGCTTTTTTTTTTGCCTTTCCATAAATATGTCAAGAAACGCACAAAAAAATTTCCTTTAACTTTTTATTTTACTATTCACGAAAATTAAAATTTATTCCGTTTTAGTTGTAAAAAAAATTAATGTTAGGTCTCCTGAAAAAAGCGCTAAAGCCTGATGTGGTTTGTGCAGCATCTGTTTTTTTTTTAATATCAACCATGAATTTATTGATCAACCCTTGCTTATGAATAGAAAAACAAAGAAATAATTTTTTTATAAAGGAATATAAAAAGCAAAAAATATAATTTCTTCCCCCATAAAAATCGTTGTTTATTTTTTTTCCTTTTCAACAACATCAAGATAGCAAGAAAAAAAAGAATGCTCCGTTTGAGTTTTTATTCTCTAGTAAATTTTGTTTTTTTAAGTAGCTCCCACTACAATTTACTAAATGGCAAAATTTTTAAATTTATTTCGTGAAAAGTGGAAAGTTCGTTAAAGGTTATTCGTGATGGAGTATTTGCCATATTTGAATTTTTAGGTTTTGATTTGAAAAAGAATTTGGGGCATAAACTTATTACATATTTTCTATAAGGCGCAATTAATATTAAACTTGATAAAGATTCGGCGAAAGAATGAGTAACAATTAAACAAAGACACAAACATATAAAGTTTGAAGAATTTTGAATTCGAAAATATAGGCAAGCAACCAGGCATATCCATGGAAAAAATAAAAGTATACTTGAAAGTAAAATTTGCACCACGGCACTTAAAAGTAAAGATCGCCTTAGCTTAGCTGTGGCTGACAGAGTTTTGAATGACTTTAAAAGAAAATGAAAAAACTTAAAAAAAAGCAAATTTTATTAAATAATCCTCCAACATTGCATAATAATATAAAGGGGCATTTTTGAAAATGAATATGGTACAAAAACTAGAGCAGGTTCACTAAGAATAAAATAATCTAATGATGGTTCCTCAGAAATTGTCATATGGCACATATTATTTTGATTAATAGAAAACATATAATAAATGAAAAATGCGCTCATTCCATACAAACTAATAATTACAAAAATAAATATGATCACAACTTTTTTTGTATTTAATATTCGATTTAAAAAGCTTGGAAATATAAACATATATCGACATAGCAAAGATACAACTAATGATACCCCTGTATGGCCAAATAATACACTAACAATAAAAACAAAAATAGCAGTAATATGATAATTTCCAATATTTTGAAATACTCCCAATGGGAATCCAGCAATTGCAGGAGCCAAAAAAACTGGTTTAATGGTTGATAAAAATGTTTCAAATGTTAAACACCAAAATGAATGATTTAGAATTAACCATTTGAAACTTTTCATATTTTTTGATTGGGTTAAAATTATATAAAATAACAAAGGTGTAATGAGCCATGATAAAAATAACATTAAACATGAATAATAAAAATAAATATTTATCATTATTGGAGATGGTAAAAAATTTGTTGAATTAATTGGTGCCTCCATTTTTTTAAAAAGATTAGAGAGCCAAAATTTTTTTTAATGTGTCAAAAACCCATAAATGTGTTTTTGGTATTAAGAAAAAAGTGTACAGTTGCTTTTTAAAATCTTTTCTTTAATTAAAATTTACATCTGTCTTTCGCCTTCTGCTTTGAAGAAGCAAAGATAAAAAACCAATTATAAAATAGAGTTCCTCACAAAAAAAATTATTTCAGGTGAAATATGGCGGGTTTTAAAAGAAGCTTTAAAAAACACATCTTTGATAAACAATGTTTCACAAATTTTTCATGAAAAATAAATAAATATTCTGTTGTTCAATAAGTTCGTAAACTGATAAACTGGTTGGCAAACTAGGAAGAGCAAAACTCAAGATGTCATAATCGATAAAGCAACTTCAAATGTTTCTGGAATCGCACATGCCGATATTAATAAAACAAGCGGACGTGAAGGTTTATTTATATCTTTTTTGTATACATAGATGTCACAATCTTACAAAGACCAAAACTTGGCTCCTATTATAGTCCATGGAGATATGCATGGAGGAAATTTTATGTGGGCTATTGATGTAAACGGAGACGTTAAAAATGACATTGCTGCTTTTGTGGATTGGCAAACATTTATTGAGGGTTCACCAATGGCCTATTTAGCGAGATTCTTAGTCATGTGCGCAGATGGAGTAGTTCGTCGACAAGCAGAAGAATTTGCAATTGATTATTATATGGAATGCTTAACCAAAGAATTTGGTGGAAATGTCAGTAAAGTTCCATTCACAGTTAAAAAATTAAAAAAAGAATATAAAATTATGTTTTTAACTCAAGTTTATATGCTTACATGCGGTGTAACATTTTTATTAAAAGCTATTGAAAAACAAATTCCAAATCAAGCTATCAAAGATGCGTACCTTGATTATGGTGTCCTCAAAGCCTTGCATGGATTTGAAGATGCTGCAAAACTGCTTGATGGAGATATGAAAGAAGTTTTCGAAAAATATGGTGTTTAACTTTTAGTTTTTGTTCTTTTAATTTTTGAATAAAAATATTTATATGAAAATCGCTGAAATAAACTAAACTTTTTCAATCGAATCTAGAAAATGTTTGCCAATATTACACTGTGCACATATAAATGATTAATTATAAACTTGATAAATGTTGATTTGAAAAAATAAAATATAAAAGCTTTGCTTTTTTGGTTTAGGAAAACAAAAAAGTAAAAGAAAAAGATATTTTTTGAATATCTTTTTTTCATCAACCAAAAAAACCCAATGGATTAATGTTTTTTTAACCCTTTTTTGAATGAGAAAATTTTGGGATATGCAACAATAAATGATCAATTTTTTGTATTATTCTCTGTTCACAAAAAAGTGTAGACCCATTATTTTTGTTATTTCATAATTTTGGAAGAAATGAATTTGGATGAAATGAAGGCTGTCTTACATAAGAATGAATTAACAAAGACGTATTTTGTCCAAAGTAACGTTTACAATTTACAGAAGTAATAAGAATAGGAAAACATAAAGCAATGGCAAGTAAAAAAGTCTATTTGCATTTGCTGTAAAAATTTCATATTCAATAACATATCCCCGTCGACTAAGGTTATATTCAGAATATTCTATTTCAACGAAGATAGTATTATTTGCAGAATTTTTCATTGTTAACGGAATATTAAGATCTGGGATGCTGAAAGTAAATATTCTACAGATATTTTAGTTTAAATTTCTTACATGACTTTATCATTGTTAGTCCAAACTGTGATAGAAATATTCGGGGAAATATCAATAAATTTTGCTGTTAATTTACAACTTTTATAGGGTGGAACCTCTATTTTTGGAGTGTAACTGAATATTGTGTGATCAGTAGGATCTAAACCTAAGTATGATGTAAGGATTCCTTTCTCAGCAGAGTAATAAAATTCTCCTTCTATAAATTAATCAATTTTATCGATTTTTAGAAAAAAACTATAAAAACAATAAGAAAAAATTTGTTTAACCTACCAGATTTAACTGGAGCTAATGCGAAACTTAATGTCGAATTTGGCGGAATAATAAAAGAATAAGCAATGGCATTTAAATATAATTTTTGCCATTTGTTCGCAGTTTCAGAGCTGAAAATCATTAACAAAATGATTTTTCAAAGTTTCGACAAATTTTTTACTTGAATTCAAATATTACATGTGTAGGATCTACTTCATTCACAAATGAAATATTTTCTTTGGCATTTGTTAAAAAATTTGAATATTCAACATCGAAACAATATATAATTGTCAAATAACAGGAACCTGTTGATAAAGCATTAAATGTAACTGGAGAATCAAAAGGTGTTATCACGTTATTAGTAGATGCACAATTTTTTGTATGAACTAAAGAGAAATAGAATTAATTAAAATATTAAGTTTTTTTTGTAAAATTAAATACATACTCTCACGTAAACGAAAGAAAACTGTAGCTTGTGCTTGATATAAAAAAAATAATAACAAAGTGATTGAACCGGAAATAGAAGAATAATATTTAAGTTGTTTATACAATGGATGCGATGGCATTTCATCAAGTCTAAAAAAATAAATTAACTATAAAAAAAGAAGCGTTTAAATTAGGTGAAAAAATGAAGGGAACCTCGAAATCATATTTGAAGTTGAGTTTGAATCATAAACATATGACATATCTAATGTTTCGAATTCTTTTTCCTTTTCTATCAAAAACATATCGAGTGTATAGTTCACTGGAGCATTTACCGTTATCATATCGTAATTAAGCCAAGTTAATTCGATTGTATGCGTAAACTTGGTTTCAGTCAAATAAATGACTTTGGGTTTTAAATCTGAAAAAAAAACGATAAAATCTATTTCAACAAGCATGAGAAAAAAATAAACTTTTGAGTAAGTAAATATCGAATTTAGCTTGAGGGGCTGGATAGATTCCAGCTGTCGATGAATCAGATTGAAAATCTATGGTAATTTTGTCCGTTTGCTTATAAAAATAATCATCAATAAGTTGAGTTTGCGGGTTTATTTGAGCGAGAATTTTATCATTTTTTAATATTTTTACCGAATCATTTGAAGAATATCTAAGTCGAAGACGTGGAATTAAAATTATAGTATGATGAGAACAATCTTTATCGTAAGATATCTAAAAAGAAGCTTTATCAATTTTTTTTAATTATGCCAAAGAAGAGAAGTAGGTTACTTTGTTCATACATTTCATATTACTACAGTATTCTGAATTAATAGAATTTTCCATAATGTTCACTGTATCATAATAAAAACTTTCCATTTGACAGGCTGAGAATAATTCATTTTTCAAACATTTGCAAGCTAAAAAAAATCATTAAATTTTTATTATTATGGATCGTTGGGTTTATGAAATTTGGTAAAAAGAAAGCTTACAAGGCTTTTCATTGCTAACAGTAAAGCCTCCTTGGTTAATGCTTCCATCAGATTTAAATTCTAATGTCACATTTCCATCAACCATCCAATAGGATGATTCCGTTATATCTGTCACATTTTTGTTGCTATCTCTTGCAAAAAGAGTATCAACACCATCTTCAAGGCAGCCTTGATAATGCAAAAGTAAAGTTTTATTTTTGGGAACAGTAATTTGATTTTCACAAATCTAAAAATTTGGTTCACTTAGATATATTTATTTTGAAAATAATTACTTACAGTATTATCGGCGTATCCATTCGTTAAATTAAAATTAGTAAATTTATTCTTTGTGCTAATACAACTATTTTTTGCTATGGTTGGATTACTTTTTATTGCTGATACAATTCCACCAAATCCATAATTTGAATATGTTGAAGAAGTTTGATTATAAAATATTGCGAAATCGCTTCCATCAAAATATTGAACTCCAATAGTGTATAAATTTCTTACCGTGCCTATATTTGATCGAAGAGTTAATTTTTGGTCATTGGAAAAGTTTAATTGTTTAATGTTTATTTTAAGCTTGTATCCGACTGATATGGCAAATACCCAAGAACAAGAGGTTGCAGAAATGTTTTCAGGTTTAAGGTTTGGATAATAAAAATTTGAAGCAATAGGAACAATATCTTTGCTATCAAATAAAAAAAAATTTATACTATTTAATGGACAAATTTCATCTTTCTCTAAAAAAATTCTTTAATTTTAGTTATTAAAAAAATTCAATCTAAAACACGAGTGTTTTTTTGGCAGAGAGCTTTGCCTTGATAAATAACTTACTTGGGGCATAAACAAGGGCTTGAAAGCCGCTCCATTCTTCAATTTTTATATTTTTTGAAAGGTCAAAAGAATTGAGCACCGTATGAGCTTGATTAAAAAATAATTCTGATGTAGCTGAAAGATAGGTAAACCATGGAGGCATTTTATTCCATCTACAAAATTTGAAAATAAGTTAATGTCGATGTACCTCTAAAATACAAAATCTTTTATAAACTAGCCTTATTCCAGGGGTAACGCCTTGTGTCCAATTAAAATGAATCACAGATATATCAAAATTTGTAATGAAACCATTTAAAAACACAAACCAAACAATTGTTTTTCCATCAGATCGCTAAATTTTTAAAAATTATTATTTTTAAAGTTTTGAATAATAAATAAATAGCTTACGATAAAAGTATTGTTACATTCTGTCGCTTTATAATTGTCAATCGGGGGATGGGGATAATTGTCAGAATCAAATAAGTATAATTTTGGATAATCAGGTGTTTGAAATAAAATATATTCATCATTTTCAAGTTTATTGGTTCCATTGTTACAGGTAATTATACGAATACTTGAAACTGAGGTAGAGATAAAAAATAACGCTAAAATTTCTTGATAATTTTTATTAATCTCAAATATTCGTTAGAAAAGGCAGATTCATAAGGCATTTAAAATTCAAAACAATGAATTTTTTATAACTCCTAAATTTGAGAGGAAAAAAATGAACTTACTATAATAAGTAGTAATTAAAATAAATAAAAGTGAAACCATTCTGACCCAAGGATATATTATTTTATCTTCTTCAACTAAAAATTCTTTAACAATATATCAACACCATTTTTTCACAGCATGTTTAGAAAGAAAAAAATAATAAAAAAATTTCTTAATTTTTGAGTTTTTCTTTTCTTTTTTGTAGCATTTCAAAGCTTTCATTTTTATTAATATGGTCATTTTTTAACGGCTTTTTTATGAACAAAATTTATTAAATTTAATAATTTTTCTCAAAAAAATTAGTGTGTATGATGAAAGTACATATTTCTTGTTTAAAGCTTTTTTTTGTTTCTAATTGATTTAATTTTTTGAGGCTAAATCGCAATATGAGTTTTTCTAAAAAACTTAAGTTTATTAAAAACCAAATTTTCTCTAACTCATTTACATATTTTTTTTTATTGCTTTTTTAGTGAGTGGGATTTTTTATTTGATACAATGGCTTTAATTTTTTTTATTGTTTTGTATATTTTTTAAAAATAAAACAAACTAAAAATTCTTTTTCAAAAAAGCTTAAAATGGACAACATTAACTTTTTTTAAATGGTGGCGCAGAACGGTAATTTTTTGTTAAGATAATGTTATTATATAAATTTGATGTTTTTTCTCTCTTTTTCTTAAAATCAGTATTAAAATAAAATTTTTTTATATAGCTAAAAGTGCACAGCAAAATTGTATTTTTTTATGCCATATAATTTTTTTTCTTCCCTTTAAAGTCTAGTATGATAAGAAAATATAATGTTATTTATTTCTATAATTTTTTACGCTGTATAAAATTTAACTACAAATCAAAAAAACAGGAAAGCTGTTTTTTTATGAACGATTGCTTTCCAAAAACTAGAGTCTATGTACTTTTAAATATTCCTGTTTGTTTAAGCTGTTTTTCATACAAAGACTGATAAAACAAGCATTAAAAAAATTGCTAGCATAGGTGGTCTCCGTTCTTAGCTGGGTGGTCTGCTTCGGTTGCTAATATGGACTGATAAAAAATATTTCCGTGTGGTCTTCAAAAAAATGGTGATCTTCCATAAAAAGGCATTTCATTTGTGTCTCAAAATTTTACTTGAATAATTTTTGTTAGCAGTTTTTTTGGTTACAAATTTTTGACGAAAAAAATGACACCATTTATGTTAAGCGTTTCTATAATTTTATTAACTTTAATTGGATTAATCTCATGGTAGTTTCATTATTAATTTAACAACAAATACAAATGTTTAACAAATTTTTAGGCGTCGATATCGCCTTTTACAGCTTAGAGATAAGCTCGGTTTTCCAGGACCACCAATTGGGTTGCCACAATTTTTTATAGGCCATTTTTATGATGTTACAAAATATGTTATTAAAGTTAGTGAATTTTTTTTAATAAAAACTTTGTCAAAAATATTTGGAGTTCAATCAACCTAAAACTTTATATTCGAACTTTTTTTCAATACCTTTTACAGCATAATTATGCCTTATTTAAAAAAAAATTAAGATTGCTTTTAGAATGGTCCATCAGCTATGCCATATTTTATTTTGAATTGGCAAAAACAGTATGGAGATGTAATTGGGTAAGTTATTTGTATTAGCAACGTTAAATGTCTTTATTAATTTTTTGCTCGTTACTTTTAAAGGTTTTATTTTGGTGGAGATAGCTTTAGCGTGAATGTATTTGATCCAGAAATGATTAAAGAAATATTTATTAAACAATTTTCAAGTTTTGTAAATCGAGAAGTGAGTTTAATAGTCAGTTTAAAATTAAAAACACATAGAGATTTACATATATAAAAAATATTTTGGAAATTTCAGAAGAGTCCTTTCACAGAAGGATATCCGCTTGGTGAAAGCTTGCTTCAAGTAGAAAAGGAAGGCCCACATGGATATGGTTGGAAAGAAATTCGATCCATTGTTTCACCAGTTTTTACAACCGGAAAAATGAAAATGGTAAGTAAGCGATTTATAAAAAAAATTATAAAAAAATAAGTTGCAATTCTTTTAAATTTATGCAATTATTAACGATACTTCCTTAAAAATAATACATTCATATGTATATTTTTTTGCAGATGCATGATACGATCCATGAAAGAGTTAAAGCTTTTTGTGAAGTTTTGGAAACTAAAAGTAAAGAAAATGATTGCGTTAATATTTATGAGTAAGTCTTTGCTATTAGCATTTTGAAAATGTACTGAAAAATAGAGATAGGTTTTACATAATCGAAGATTGTAGTAAATGTGTGCGATTTTTAACTCTTTTTAAATTGAGTAAATAACCAAAAAAATATATTTAAATTTTAGTGAATTACAAGCTTTTACTTTGGATGTTATTGGTAGATCTGCATTTGGAATTCAAGCTGATTCATTGCATAATAGAAAAGATGAATTTTATGTAACTGCAAGGAAATTTTTTAGTGTTTTATCTCTTGAAAAAACACCCGGTCTTTGGATTACGCGTAAGTTGCCTCTTTTTATACGAACTTCTAATAAACAAAAAAATAAACGCTTGAAAAATTAGGCTGAAATTATAATTTATTTTTTTATTGTAGGATTATTTCCAATTTTTGGCATTTTCCGATACTTTTCTGCCCTTAATCGGTATAGCACGATGCTTGCAAGAAATTTGAATGCGGTCGTTGAGCAACGTATCAAACATTTTGATGATTTCAAAAAAATTGATTTAATTCAACTTTTACTTCAACAAGATAAAATTCGACAAGAAAGAGAAAACGTAAATTTTTATTTACTTTAAAAAAAATAAAACAAAGCGGTTTTTTGTAGAAGCCTCCAATGCACATAGATACAATAGTATCAAATTGTCAAGCATTTTTACTTGCTGGTTATGAAACGACGAGCACAGCTTTAGCATATGCTTCTTGGTTGTTAGCTAAGCATCCAGAAGTTCAAGAACGTCTTTTTGAAGAAATTGAAGATACCCTTAATGATAAACCCGCAGATTATGATACATCTATGAAATTACCATATCTGGACGCAATCTTTCATGAAGTTTTAAGATTACATCCTCCTGCAGTTGGATTTACAATGAGAAATTGTATTAAAGCCACTGAAATAAATGGATACAAATTTGTGCCAGGTATGAATGTTGGGTTTACAGTTAATGGAGTGCATTGGAATGAAGATTTATGGCCTGAACCATTTAAATTTGATCCCGAAAGATTTACGGATGGAAAATATTATGATCCATTATCGTGGATTCCATTTGGAGTTGGACCAAGAAATTGCGTGGGAATGAGATTTGCTGAAATGGAATTTAAAATGACATTAATTGAACTCATTCGAAAATTCAAACTTGAAATGCATAAAAATACTGAGGTTTGTCGATAAAAGAAGATATCAAAAAACAAACAAAATATTGAATTCATAATATAATTCTTTTTCAGGATCCTTTATTGTCTGGAATCAATATCATTTTAATGAGACCTTTAAACGGTGTACATTTAAAAATATCTCCACGTAATTAATAAAACTAGTAAAATAAAAATATAACTATTTTTTTTCTACAATAAAGCTTCTGAATGAGCGAAAAATGTATGTGTATCAGGATTTTTAATGTTTTCATAACAGCTCTTTTTTATGATTTTGTGTACCCTTTTCTTTACTTCTCTAATTTTTATTACATATTTTATTCTTGAAGTTTTTATTATAAAAATGTTGAATTCATTCTAATAAAATAATTAATAATCTTACTTTAATAAACAATAAATATTTAAAATATAAATTATAAAAAGTAGCAATAGACAAATATTGCTATTACTAGATTTATTTGGAACAATTTCAAATTCAATTACATATCCTTGGCGGCTTAAATTGATTTCCGGATAAATAATAATAAGTTCTGTATTGTAATCCCAAGGATTGCTGACACTCACAGTTTCGTTAATTTGAGTTATGCTGAAAGTTATTATTTTTTAAATAAAAAATGAGGCAACAAATAAAATTAGAAGAGAATATATTACTTGAAACTGGTGATGCCCCCAATTAAGCCTCTATAAGCTACAATTGTAACGTTTGGAGAAATATCTAAATATTTCGCCGTCATTTTGCAAGTTTTATTCATTGGTAATTCAATTTCAGCCCTCATACTAAATATCTGTGATGCATTATTTGTATCTGGAGCAACATACGATGTGAGAATCCCGCGTTCCATATTTTGATATTGCCTTTCATCTATAAAAATAAAAAAGTTTAACATTTTATCTAACAACAAAAAACAGTTGTTGGCGTTTTGTTTTGATAGACAAAATTTTAAAAAACTATAAATTTTAAAAAAAGAAAACGGTTTAAAAAATTTAAATAATTTTTTTACACAATTCGAAAATTCGCTAAAAAACAATTTAGAGTTATTTTTTTTTGATCGCAAAAATCGCAATGGTTTACAATAAAATTATTTTTGCAACTTGTTCGATTGTATTTTCCAGTTAAATACACTTTAGGATAATCTGGAGTTTGAAACAGAATAAATTCATTAATAGCTAGCTTTGTCTCATTGCTGTTACAATTTATTATACGAATAGCCGAAGTTGGTTTAATAAAGGAAACTAAAATTTAAATATTTTTCTAAAAAATATCTGTTTTAAATTTACTAATTTTGAAAAGAAATAAAAAGCAACCAAAGTAAAATCATTTTTAGACCTGAAATACTGTATTTTTAACCTACTTTCTTTTAGCTCAAAAAACTCAATTATTTTTTGTTATGAACATATTTATTTTTTTATATTATTTTTAAATAATATGTAAGAGAAGCCTCCGCTATAATTAAGTTTCCCATAAACTTTTCCCATAATAACTCTTTAGTATTTGCAGGTGGGAATCCCTAAAAAGGAAGTAATTGCGCCTTTTTTTTAAATTCTTTAACTTTCCAAAACGCATGTAGCACACGCATTTAAAAATTAACTAATATTTCATAAAACTAAGTTATTTTTAAAATTGGTTGTTAAGGAAACTAACCGAATCTTTTTATTAATTTTAAGAAAGTGTAGTCTCGACATTTAAGCTGTAAATATGAAATCATTCATGAATTTTATTTCTCAATTATGCTTTTTATTTTTTTTACTAATGAAAACACAGGTTTTTAAATAAAAAAAACTTTTAAAAAAAATTTATTCTTTTTATATCCATCAAAACATGTGTTCGTTTCTTTGCATTTTTACGTGTAAATTTCTTAACTTCTTTATTATTTCAAAAATAATTATTAAGTGAAAAAAATATTCTTATTAAAAAAATTAACATTACACATTTAAACTATTGTGACACTACAACAAGAGATTGGAAAGCGTCTTTTACATTAGAATTTAAAAAATTAGGCGCATAAATAGAATCAACGGTTTGAATTTTATTGCCTTCAATAATTATACTTGAAATTTTCTTTGATTCAGCTTTTGAACTATTTTTATAAATGAGAAAAGCAAAAGTAATGTAATTAAGGATACAAAGTAAATAAAAGAATGTTGCAAGATTGTAAAGCAAAATTAATTCCCATCGATCTTTTAATTTTACACTTTCATACACACATTTTCCGATTTCGTAAATAATGTGAAAGAAATTAATTACAAATAACAATGATGCAATATATTCCTGAAATTTTTTAAGTAAAACATGGGTTTCGATTTATTTAAGTCTTGGGAGGATCAAAAGTCAATTTTTCATAGCTTTGAAATATAAATTAAGGAAGAGGACTTACGATCCAAGCAAATGGAGCAAATAATTTTCCTTCAAGTGTTGGAAAAACCGAACGTTGTACTCCATAACAATATAAAACCCATGTAACGAAAGAATACCAAAAAGCATGGGTTGCCATACTTTGAACATCAGCAACTCCAGAGCATAGATGTTTCTCTTTTAATATTTGTGGAGCATAATTAAGTGTGATCGCAAGAATGAGAGGCACTAACTAAAAATATATAATCAGTATAAATTAGATTCAAAATTAATGATAAAAAAAATAACCCATTGTAAAGATTTTAGGATTCCATAAGGCCATTGACACATAAATTTGCGATCAAATTTGAGACTGGCTTTAGAAGAAGCTGCCATTTTAAAATCTTTAAAAAATAAAGTTGGGTGGTTTTCTGAATTAGGTTTTTCAGTTATTTTAAACTGATCGAGTAAAGAAAGTAACAAAAGAGTTTAAATATAGGAAACTTTTTAAACTGTAAAACAGGTTTTCTCTCCATTTTTTGGTTAAAGAAAAACAAAAACAAGCAAATAATATGTATGTACTTTTATTTGTTTTGTTTTTTACACTTAGAAGGAAGAAAGAAAAAATTGGTTTGATTCATATTGTTGGGTGTCCGCGATGACCAAAACTAAAAATATTTCTTAAAGTTGTTGGTTGGCTAAAAAATTATGCGTTCAGGTAAAAAAGTGCATCCTTCAAAGGGTGGTTTTGTTTTGACAACAACAATATCTAAACTAAAATTAGGAATGTTTTCTCAAAAAAACAAAAAATCGTAGACGTCATTTCATTTCAAAGATTTTGAGAAAAAGAATGTTACATGTGATAAATGAAGAGAAAAATTGTCTTGGTACCGAATTTGTTTTTCAGAAAAAGTTTTGTTTGTATTTTGACTATAATTTTTGTTTATGAAATGAATATTTTTTATTGTAATTAATGATTTTATAAAAGTAAAATGATGGGTGTAAAAAATAATTATACAAATTAGCAAAAAAAATAAATTTTATTTTATGTTTGTTGTAACAAAACGAGTTCCATTTGTGGTTGTTGAGGTTGTTTTTGTTATAACAGTAATCGTAGTTGATTCAGGCTTGATAAAAATACGAAATCGTAACAAATAATTTAATTTATAAAATTTTAAATATTCTTTACGCAATGCACTTCTGAAAATTTTTATTTTAAAAAAAGCATTAGAAACTATGGCGTTATTGGTGAAAGTTACTTTTTTTTATCTCTTAATCAAATTAGCAATTTCATCTATTTTTTTATAAACAAAAATTGATTTGTAAAAACATTATAAAGTAAAATTTATTTATTTCATATTTACATGTGTTCTGTATAATTAAAAATTTAATATAAAATTTTAAAAAAGACGTTTTTAAAATAAATTTATGAATATATTTGGGGGTTACCATGGAGTAGTTATTGATGATTGCCTTGAGCATGATAATCATGTTAATGGTGGATTCGATTTTTATTTAATACGACTCGTGAGCAATTATCTTCGTCAGATCCATCATTACAATCCACAATTCCATCACACCGAAATGCTTCTTTTATGCATTGAAGACCATCCTGGCACGGCCATTGTTTCTTTCTGCATTCTGCAGCAAGGTTTGAATCAGGTAAAACGAGAGCAGAAATGCTTAAAAAAAGGCAGAATAAAACGAGAATAGACAACTTCATGATTAATTGATAGTGACGATGTATGGGAAATTTAAGTTTCAAGGTGGTCTTTTTATATCAAAGTAAAAGCCTTATTTTTCTCACATGTTAAAAAAACTTTAACGCCTCTTTAAAAATTTCATCAACCACAGCGCAATCATTTTCAATCAAAGGCGGAGTAGAAATGGACAAGCTCAATCGCGTTGAGAGACCAAAGGAAGGCAAAGACAACGGGGAAATCAAAAGAAACCATTAAATTTTTGATTTTTTGGTAGTTTTTTGATAGTTAATGCCTTATTTAAAAATCTGGAATGGGTTTTAAGAAAAAGTGTTGAAAGGGCGTTTTTAAGTTAGGTAATTATCTATCTTTTCGTACAAACAAATTTCAATTTGATAAAGAAATGAAAAAATGGCTCTGGACTAACTTTTTGCAATTTTGGGGAAAAAACGCGTTTATTTTGCTATCTAATTCATTTGGTCCACTATTAAAAATAAAGGAATTGGTTTTTAAGGAAAAGTGTTGAAAGTGCGTTTGTAAGTTAGATTCTAAGCTACAATTTCGTACAAACAAATTTTAATTTCATAAAGAAATAAAAAAATGGCTCTGGACTAACTTTTTTGCTACATTTGATGCATCAAAACTACACCTCGAGATGCCTTAAAAGTTTGATTCTTTTGCTTAAACATATCTCTCAGATACTCTTTAGTCGTATATCAAAGTCATTAATAGTAAAAAATATTATTTGCATCTTCAAATTAGTAACTTTATGGCCGAGAAGAAAAAAGGTAATATTGCTTTCATAAAAAAAGTCATTGCTTTTGCCTTTGTTTGGCATTTTGGCAACATGCAAAAGGGATCGTCAGCTTGGTCGTTTCTACTCCGCCATGATTGCGCTGTGCAACTAAAATTTTAGTTATCACGTTTTTGCTTTATTTTTATGCTTCCGCTTACTCATTTTTGTTTTTGATTTGTGAAAGATAAGAAGAATTCCTTTACTTTTACTTGAATTTGGCTCTAAAACACAAGTGGAAAACGTGATCAGGAGAAAGCATTATTTTGCTTAAAGTTTTATAAAAGATTCCTCGTGATTTAACTGGAAATAAAGAATGGATAGTTAAGTATAAACATATACAAAAATTTGGCTAAAATTTTATCTCCTTTACCAACATCATCATCAACTGTTTAAAAAGAAAAAAAGTTTTTTTATATAGTTTTTGTATATTTTTTGAATTTTTTTGAATAGCTAGGGGAAAATTTCATTAATGAAAATTTTTTACATGAAAGCATTATTCCCCTGGTACCAACAAGAAGCATAAAAAAACTTTTTTTATCTTATTTTTGTCAGATTTATTTCAAAATAAATAAATACAAAAGTTTTTATAAAATTTCGAATCCCTAAGCAGCATATACATAGTCTTGGGATTTGGTTAAAGATAGATAATAATTTATAAACAACACGCCTATTTTTTCAAAGCTTAATATAAGAAAGAAAAAGATGTTTCCATCAATTATACTTTGTTTAGAAGTGCCGTTGTCAAAAGCCATCTCTCCTTTTCTCCTAGGGTATGAACTTTATATGAAAAATCCTGTATCCCAAATACTTACAGTAAACAATTTACTATTGATATAACTAAAATTTTACGCCCTTCAATAAATTTTTGAAGTGTAATATCCCGAGTTTACTTCCACAAGGGTCAGACCTTCCACAAAGCTCACTTAATACGAAGTAAAGCAATTTTCAAAAATAGTTAAACAATTATCAAGTTCCCATAGAACACTGAGAAAAAAAAATGTCCCCTCAAATGTACGGACAAGTAGGAGATTGTACGAAATTGTCCAAATTTTTGGACACAAATTTTTTTTGCACGCTCTTTCGTCCAAAAATTAGGACAATTTCGTACATCTCCTACCTGTCCGTATCACAAAAAGACGTTGACGGGATGTTTTTTTTTTCAGTGAAATGCCCATTTTTTTTCAAATTTTCTAAATAGAGAGAAAATTCCCAAAGTTGACTTACGTAAAATCTTCTTCCCTATTCATATACTAGAACAGTATTGTGTCGCACCGACAAAAACGTCGTAGTCGCACTTTTACCTGGCTGGCGTCGACGCCAAATTTTTTTCGATATTTTGGAAAAAAATTAAAAACAAAAAAAAAAAGCAAAAATTAGACTATTTTAAAAGCTTTAATTTAAAGTTATTGTCATTCCCTCCAATAGAATCTTGTTCTATAAGCAGCGCTGGCGGTTTTCGGTGAACCGAACCGAACCGAAAATCGAAAACCGAATATATCGATTTTGGTTCAAACCGAAAAACCGAAAATCGAGAAACTTCGGTTCGAATCCGAAAAACCGAAAAAAGTCAGTTTTTAACCGAAAAAACCGATTTTTCGGCTCGGTTTATCAAAAATTTAGGTCTTTTTGAAAATTTTTTTTCAATAAAAAGTACTAATATCTGGTTAATTAGATCTAGAAACACGATAATATCCGTAAAAAAGACAAAATATAACTAATTTTTAAACTATTACTCAAAAATTAACGTTAAAAATTAACAAAAAAAATTTTAAAACTGAACCGAAAACCGAAAATTTTTACTAAAAAACCGAAAACCGGATGCTTTCGGTTCGATTTTAAAACCGAAAAACCGAAAATCGATAAAATTCGGTTTCCGGTGCAAACTGATAAACCGAAAACCGAAGGATTTCGGTAAACCGCCAGCGCTGTCTATAAGTGTGTTTAATTTAATTAAGCTAAAAAAGCTTAACATTTAACACAGGGAAAAAATTCAATTTTGGCGTCGTGGCGTCAATTTGTCGTCGTCAATGACGGCGTCGATGACAGATTTTTAGCGACGACACCGTCCTCGGCGTCGACAAAATGAAAAAGCCAAAACACAGTATGAGAAGGTTACCCTACGAAAGTGTTTAAAAAAGGTGGCTTTTGACAACACTATTTAAAAAAGAAAATAAGCGACTTTGTTTCAATTGTATTTGTCAAGAAAGAAGCAAGCTATTTCGTTCAGGGCTGTTCTGTTATTAAACTCAACAGGGATGAGCAACAAAGATTCAAAAATTTTGACTTTTGGTAGTTTAAATTGGGATATTAGCAAAGATTTCTCTTCAAATTTGTCGGAATTTACTAAATGGTTTACCTATGTTGGCGTGTTGCTAGAACTTACTGTGATCATATTTTTTATTTTTAAAATTTTTAATCGAAAATCAAACTTCCGCACACCATATTTTATTATTTATACAATTGGTTGTATTTTTGATGCAATTCCAAAGAGTATCGATGTTGTTTATAGTTTAACCAAATGGGTTACATTAATGTATCTCTCATCATCTTTTCGATGGTATCAAGGAAATTTTAATTCTATGTGGAATACAATACTTGCATTGAATCGTTTTACCGCTATTGTTTTTTTCCTTCAATTTCATCGCTATTGGTCAAAACGTAAAACTACGTTCATTTGTTTCTTGTTATTAATTTATCCATTCTTCATCCAATTATACAAACCTGCAAGGTTATGGTGCAAAATAACAGGTTATTGGTGTACTGATTCAATTAAAGATTCATTTGATACTACAGATTTTGATGTCTTGTTTATACCCTCCCTAGATTGTGTTAATGCTATAATTGCAACAGCACTCTGTTCTATTGCAATACTTTGTCAATTTATACGGAAAAAAAGCTCCAAAGAGAAAATTCTATGGATAGAAAAAGTTTTATTAATTCAAACAATGTTATCTTCAATGTTCCTTGTACTCTCGGCAACCTTTGCTGCATTTTCAAATTTAAATAATCCACCAGAAAATTTAAATAGATCTCCCGAACTGACACGAATTATGAATTTACAATTAGCGTTGTCATCAATTTCAAATCTTTTTTATGCTTTTTACCATTATTTTGGCTTGATTATGTTGTTTGCTCTTTCGTAAGTACACATTTTATCTCTTAGAGATTTCCTACTATACTATACCAAAAAAAAGTTACCACAAACATGAGTTTTCAAAATAATTTCTCAACAAAAAAGGAAGATGAATACCGAAAAGTTATCACCTCTTTTAATTATAAAAAAAAATACTCCTAGGGGGATTTTTTTATTTTTTTATTTTTGCAAAGATTATTTTTATTAATTTTTTTGAAAGATCTTTGTTCTAAATATATTTATTTTCAGAAGTCTTTTCCGCCGAGAATATTTGAGCTTTTACACTCATCAGTTTCGTTTGCTCATCAAACGTCTGAAAAAGAATACTACTACTAATACTACTATTGTATCAATCATCTCAAAAACAGATAATTCAAAGTCAATGACCAAAATTGTTAATTAAAAAATGTAAAATAATTTTTTGTTTTATGCTTTTATAAGTTCACCGATGAATTTTTGATAATGTCATTTTCTAAATATAGTATGCGTTTTAATTTTGTTCCGAAATACTTTTGAAACAAATTTTTCCTTAATTATAAGTTTCGTAAAATTGTTTCCTAAAAATAATCCAAATTATGTATGTATTTTCCTAACCATATTTATTTGTGAATGAGTAATTTTTTTTTCCTTATAATCAGCAGTGAATGCGAACATATATTTTTCCTACCATATTTATTTGTCAGTCATATATACCTATATTATTTATGGAAAAAAAATTAGAAATAAATTTAAAAAATCCAAAAACTGACTTTATAAATCTCTTATTAAAATTTAAAATATATACTGTAGTGTTAACATTTAAAAGTCAAAAGTGAAAACTTAAAACAAGGTGTGGCACTCATTAAAAATCATTTCATTTTCAAAGCTCATGGCATTAAGCGGTCATACGTGATTTTTAACTTATTTCATTCATGCACACGCTTTTTGTGTTTTAATTGTTCCGATAAGAAGAAAAAAAAAGGATTGTTTACGCAAATGAAAAAAAAAAGAAAAAAAGAAAACCGGAGTTGAAAGAATTTTTTAAGCTTATCAGTGATCATAGATGGGTGCTTAAGACTACGGAGATTTTTATGATTTTATGCGCTTATTGTTGCCATAAAACTCATAAACTCTTATCAAATGGTTAAAGGTCAGAAAACACATTTTTAATTGTTTCGTTGAAAAATGTGGGAAAATTTTTTTATCTTAAAAATTCAAAGCAAAAGTTCAAGAAAATAAAATGAAAAAATTGATTTTTTTAAAGAGGATAAATCAAAAAACATTGCAAAATCCCTCAAGTTTCACGAAAGCTTGTTTAATAAATTTTTTAATTTATTTAGAATCATGGAAAACATTACAAGCAAAAGTTACTTTTAAAAATAAGTTCTCAAAATATAAAAAATTTTCAGGGAGATTAAACAAAATTATGTTAAAAAAAAAATTATTAAAACTTTTATTAATGTGCGTTGATACCGTAGTAACAGTGACAGTAATTAGTCGTCAAAATGTGGGCATCGAATATATCTTAAAATTACTCTACGGTATGATTTTACAATAAACATATATGGTAAAGTGTCAAGAATAAGAATCGATGCAAAAAATAATATTTGTAAATCGCACAAAAGACATAAATACAAAAACATAATTAATTAATGCTGCATTGAAACAATTGCCATAATTAATCGCTTCAAATCTTCAGTGAGTAAAAAAATTGGGAGTTTTACGAATTTTCGAAGTTGAGATCATTTGTATTTGCTTGCTGTAAAACTTTTTAAAAGGGTTAATGAAATTAGTGAAAATTTAGATATTCAACGTTTTTTGTTTGTTGTTGTTACTCAAAACTGACGTCCGTTAAAAATTATTTGTAAACACTTACATAAGTTAATCTAAAAATTTTAAAGTTTCTTTTTGCTGCACGAATCATGTAATTTTTTTTATGGCAGGTGGAAATGTTTATAAAAAAGTAATGTAATGTATTCAAATTAATGTTTTGCTTTCATATGTTTACTTTACTTTTATTTTGTTAAAAAACAGATGATAAATAAAGTTTTTCTTTCAAAACAAGTTGGTTCAAAAAATTTATCATTTTTTTATAATTTAAAGAAATTGCTCGCGCCAATCTTCATCATGGCAATGCAACCAATTTACAACATTTCCGATGTTATTAACTTTAAATTAAATGAATATTTTAAAATTTGGAGTTTATTTACTTTTAGTTTAAACACAATTTTTCAATGTTTTTATGCATTTTTAATTATCCATTGTTCAACCAAAAACATGCTTTTTTTTCGAATTTTTATGTTACTATATATTTTATTTAATTTTACGGCGGATTTTATGATGTTTTTATATCACCCACATAAATTATTTTCATTTCAACATCAACCAATCATCTTATATCCGTTAGGATATTTATCACCCATGTCATCCATAACTTCGGCAATATGCCTTTTTATTCAAAACATTTCATTTTGCGCGATGGAAGGTTGTTTATTAGTTTTGGTTATTGAAAGACACATGCTTATTCGAGATGTTTATTCCCCCTCCTACCGTTTACGTATTACGGTATATTCAATTATACTATTTACATTTATATTAACTTTTATTTCTTCTGGATATTTTTTGATAGGTATGTTTGTGTATTTGCTAAAAATAATGACAAGAAGCACGAAATTTTTGTTTAAAAAACCGCCTCGAACAAGAAGTTAGCGGCAAAATTTTTGAGGATGAAACGAATATCCTAATTGATTCAAAATTATTGTAACATTTTTTCTTTAGAAAACATAGATGACGATAGAGCAAAACAACTTATTACTCTAAATCTCATCCAATCAAATGACCTCCTAAAATTACAATCATCATTTTTTTTATTTGAATATCACTGGAATTTTAATACAATGTTTCCATTAATTTCTATGATAACTTATGTTTCATGCACGGCATTAATTTTTTTATGGCTTTTGTATGAAAATTTTAAATATGAAAAAAGTTTACTTTTTCGTAAGTTATAGCTTATAAGAGAAGTTTTTTACTCAAAGGTACTACTGTAACATAGCATAAACATATATTTACACATTTACAAAACAGTAAAAAAAGTATTAATTAAAAAGAAAAGATGATAATACAGAAATTTACTTAACAAATTAAAACAAAGAGAGCCATAGGGAATTTAAAGTTATTGTAAAATTTATAAATGTCGCAATTATTTCTATTTTTTTTTTTCAGAGGCATGTTCCGGAGAGATTTGATGAAATTTTATAAAATAACCAAGGTTATTCATCTCGTTAAAAAACATATGCCTAAACCTGCTGCAGTTTCCGTTGTCGCCATGAGAACTGATGGAGTTAATCCTATGACAAGAATTGTTTGATTTGTTAAAGTTTTAGTTATGTAGTTAATTATTGAATTTTAAATTGTCGCTTTATCGATCATATTTATTGCCCTAGATGTAAATATTTTCTAAATGCATAATAAATTGCCAAAATAGAGAGATTCTAATTGGCTATAATTATTCACAAAGAAAACATCTAAGTTCAAGAGTTTAAAATGATAAAATAAAATTTTTTTAATGAGCTCGTGACAAAACAATTTTGTTTATGTTAAACATCAGAAACAAAGGTGTGGTTCATTCACATGAGTTTTATTGAACTCAAAAAGAATTCGAGCAGCGAGAACAGGAACTGTGATCCTATCATTATGCTTATCTGTGATGTTAGACCACAGTGATTTTAAACACAATTTGTGTTAGTTCACAAGATCAACATAAGAACTTTTTTAAAGCACAAAACATAAAATAATAAAAATAATCTTTTTTAGACTAAAAGAAAAAAAGGTTCAATTTATTCAACTTTGGAGGGAAAATGTTTGATTTATTCAAATTTCTTTTCGTGGCACCATTTAAAGTTTAAAAAAAAACACCAGGGAAATTGCATGGCATATAAAAAGTCAAGAATGTGAATACCTTTGATTTCCGAGTCGACGCGAACCTATCTTTTCACAAGCATTATAAATAGCAACAATAAAAGCAGGAATAAAATTTTTTTATTACTATCTTCTTAGACAGTAATTAAAACATTTCAAACTTGTATAATACGGTTACTATCCTTTTGAAAGATAGTAATTTAAAACAATAATAATGGTATTTATTTATAATTTTCTTAATAAAAAAATATAATGGATATTAACAAATTAGGGAACAAATATTGTTAATATGTATGTTTTACATTTTTTCGTTCCAGACAGTTTTAGGCATTGTTGTTTGAGTAAGTCCTTCAAGTTGCGAGGCCACTGATTTCGAAAATCGTCGGGCAAATATCATTTTTAATTAAGAAAATAATTTTCTTTTTTTACACTTAAAGTTAAAGAAAGATAACAAAAAAAACCAAGCATTCATAACCAAAGTGGTAAACTTAGTTTTTTTAAATGCTCAATCATGTAAAAGCTTTTAAAGATGATGGTCCTTTATTAATAAATATTCAAAAACATTAAAATATTATTACAAAATTAAGACTTTTTTCATTGTTAAAATGAGCGATTTTGTGAAAAGCGTAAAATATATTTTTATTTCTGTCAACAATGTTTTCCGTAGACCATTTTTATATTATTATTTTTCATTAAACACCAGCTTTTTCCAATTTCACAAATATGAACCGCTGTTGCCTTTTCATTTTCTTTGTTTGCTTTTTTGCTCATTTATTTCTTGGTACTGATAGTCAAATGAATTGTGAAAAAGTAGTTTTCTTTTTCTAAAAGTTTCATAAATTTACAAAATTAAGTTTTTAAGAAAAGACGTTGCGGTAGATTTCTTACATCTTGGTCCCATGCAGTTTGCGGCCAGCCACCTTTTTATGAAAAATCAATGTTAGCTTGTGATGGAGAAAGACTCTTAGATTTTTGTTGTAGAGCTGGAACATGCAATTGCGAAATGGTCAAACAACTTTGTTGTCCATGACATGGAAAATGAAAATAATAAAAACATTTACTACCTTGAAAAAAATATAAATGTTCGAATAAATAAGTTTTTTTTATTGATAATGATATACTGAACTAGTATTGTCATTTTTAGCAAATAATTAGAGATAAAAATTTTCAAAAATAGTTTTGTATCTAAATAAGCTTTTCGCTTATTTTTTAAAGTAAAAACAATTTTTTTAGAAAGTAAATTTTTGAAAAAAGAATAATAGAGTGCCATTTTAATAAGAGCAAAAAAAATTTTTACGTCAAACGTGGTTGTTTCCAATACGTCACAACCTCTCTAAAGTAACAAAAACTTTCATTTTTCACATTTATTTTTTACTATCTTTGAAGAAAGTAAAAGAAAAAAAAATTTAGTATTGTTCAAAATAATTACTGTGAAAAAAAATAGATAAAATAAAAATTTTAGGTAAAAGACGACACGAAAAAGATTTCGATTTTTTATTTTATTTTTTGAATCTTTTCTTTATTTAATATGAGACTAAAGGAGTTCTTGAAACATAAACAACTACGATATGTTTGTTGTAAACACATCTTTTCTCAAAAATAAACAGCTGCTTTTCTGAATTAATTTAAACTTACAACATCAAAAAATTAGCCACAACAAATTTAATGCCTCAATCAACAGCAATCCATTCATTGGCGTAATGCTATAATACTATGTTCAATCGCTTTCTCTCTTTCCCCTTATTTTCTCCCATGTTAATTTATTAAATATTTATCCTAAAATTATGTTTGAAATTTATGGTGTTGTTAATCTTTTTTGGCTTTTTGTTTCCTTGATTTTAGCATTATGGAATTGAATAAATTGTTTACATATTTGCCGCAAGAAAATATCTACCTTCGATCAAATTTTTGATACATGAATAAATTACAATGAATAAAGTAAAACAATCGCTGGAAAAAAATAACTTTTCAGAGAATTTAAAGAAATGATAAAGCTTTTTTTGGAAAGGTGACAGAAGAAGCTTAACTATTAAGTTTTTGCATTTGGTCTTTTTTTGCTTTGAAAATGAGTCAGTTGACTTCATTGTTATCATAAAAAATTTATGATTCCCCAAAAAAGTAATTTATTTCCAGTTCACATAGTTATTAAACACACTAGAAAAAATTATGCCCGAAAATATGAATTTTTTACGATTATTGGAAACGAAAAACTTATTTTAGATAAACATTAGTTCAATAAAAAAAAGATAAAAACCATTTGTTTACTTTACTCTTTTTTTGAAAGGCACTTTTTATGATAAGATAAAAAAAAATATGAATGAATTATAATTTAAATTCCCTTTCGACAATCTTGCAATGTAAAGATAAACCCCTTTTTTAATCAATTTTTGCAATAGTTAAACATTATTTTTGTGAATAAATGTCTTTTTGAATATTTTATCTTTTTTGTTTGTTTTAGCCAAGGTAATTTTAAAAAATAATAAAAAAGACTACTGTCTTATGAGAAACCACAATCTGTAGTTTTTCTTAGAATAATTAAATTTTTTCGAATCCATTTTTTTATAATAAACATTTATGGAATACCTTTGAAAAGACACATTTCAAGACTATAACAAATAAAATCGAGAAAAAAGGTAAATTTTTAAGGAAATAATTCCAAGGTGTTCGAATTTGTTATTCTTTTTTTATTGTCATATATTTAATTATGATTCTTTAACCATTCATCCAACCATTTAGATTTCAAAAAAATTATCGACCTGCAACTCAAGCAATAAAAAACACTGAAAGTTAACAATATTATACATCAAGTGCCTTGAGAAGAAGATTCATTTGGAAAATAAAGAAAACCACGAAACCCATTCCTACGTTTTTCCCTTCGCATTTTCTTTTGAAATACATCCAAATGGCTTGCTTTTCATCCTTAAAAGCATTATCCCACTCAATAACAAAATAAATAATGAAAAATAAACCATGTGAGTCCAGAAAAGAAAAAAAACGCATTTAAAAAACAAACAAACGAACGGCAAAAATTGAAAAAGACGGGGTGTTCTGTTACAAACAAAAAGCGTGCATTTTTTGGACTTTTATCTTTTCTCTTTTTAATCATAGTCTCTTTTTTTTTTTAATTTTTGAGACCAAAGTGCCATGTTTCAAGAAAAAAAAAGAAGAAAAAAGATGTAAAAAGCCAAAGTCCTAAAAGTCGTAATAAAAATACTTGTGTTTTAAAAAGTTTTTATTTTTTACGTTTTCTAAAAACATATAAAAGTTCTAAGTGTGTGTAAGTAAGTCGAAAGGTCTATTTTTTTATTCCTGGTATAAACAAAAAAAAAATTTAGAAAGAAAAAAATTAGAAAATAAAATTAACTTTTTTTTATTTTACTGCCCTGAAAATAGAAAAAGAAAAAAAGTTGAGTGTTACACTAAAATAAAAAAATAAAATTCTTGTGTGTTTGAAAAATAGTCAACAAATAAATTATTAAATTTTTAAATATTTTTTTTAGAAGGAGGTGGTGTGAAAATATTTACAGCTACAAAAAATATTGAATAGCGGTTTTAAAACCGAAAATTTATGGTGTGTCGTCGTTATTGGTTTTATTACCTGCCACCTGTCGTAAATTATTAAAACACAAATCTTTCATTAAAAAGTAATTTAAATATTTTATTTTATTATTATTCATTCATCCTCGATAAAAATGGCTGCTACTGTAAATCCATATGCCATGAATATTGTAGTTGCAATGTGTCACAATTCGATTTCAATAATTATTCAAATTTTTGCCATTTATGTTTTTGGCCAAATTTTAATTCCCCGAACTAAAATATCACGAGTTATTGATTTTAATGTTTCCATTAAACTATATATGTTTTGCACCATTGCATTTTGTATTGTTTCAATTCCGCTGGAAATTTATTATTTTTTTGTTTGGCCCGATGTTCAACAAATGAATGCATATTTTGTTTGGTGGGCGGGAATGATTCAAAGCATGTGGCTCATGGCTATTCCAATCACAGTTTTATTTCTCTCCATCGATCGATGTTTGATCATAGCAGTGCCAAATTCAGAAAATAAACGAAAACCTATAATTATTAGTCTTACAATTATTTCTATTTTGGTTGCATGCGGAGTTTCACTTTGGCGAGATGATATCGAGCCTTATCCAACTGAAACATATTCATATTGTCGAGATTTTACTTGTTTACTTCATAAAGCTTCAATAACAATTTATTTAATGATGAAATTGTTTATTACTTTTATGATAGTTATTTTTGGAATTATTTGTTGTTGGTTGATAAGAAAAAATTTGGCTGGAACTTCCACTCATGCTTCATTGAATAAAATTATTTTTTATACTTTGGCAAATACAGTGATTTTTGACATAGTTCCATATTTGATTGATGTGATTTTATATTTTGTGAGTTTTTTTTCATAATGTTTTCTGATTGAAAAAACAACACCCATTTTGCAAGTGCTTTCACTTTGGAACAAAGCTTTTTAAAGTTCTTGAAAGTTTTTGTGTCGAAATAGAAAACTTAACTTCAGATTTTTAAATTTTTGAGTCAGAAAATCGCATTTTCAAAAAGCTGAAACAAATTTTTAACTTAATTTTTATTTAACTTTTCCATTAAATTTAGTTATAGTTTCGACAGCCTTGTCGTGTTTATTCACGAGCATAGTAAATTTAAAAAAATTAACAATTTTATGTTTTTCAAAATTTACGACTTTCATTTTAACTATATTTTTTTTTCAGGGGTTTGGAATCAATCTTAATGCCGTTCTTGGCCCATATCGAACTTTTCTCGGCGCTTTGGATGCTTGTGTATGTGCCGCGAGTTATTACAAAGTTATTGCACGACGAATGAAAGCTCCAAAAACTACGCCATTGGTTACCATTTCTAAAGACAAGCATAGGAGAGGAGGAGAAGCAGTATCGGTAATAAAATTTGTTAATATAAAAGCTGAAAATTTTATGAAAAATAGGAGCACCATACATCAAGATAATTCTTTGATGTAATATGCCCTAATTATAGAAAATTTATGTGTTTTTATATATAAAATATTTTTATTTGCCTAAAAAAATAAAAAGTTAACTATTTTTTTCCTATTTTTTTAATGCATCTTTTGAAGGTCAATTTGTCATTCTTATCCCAACTTTTAAAAACAAACAAAAAACCTCAGAAACGACGTTTCATAGGTTTTTTAAAGTCCAAACGTTAAAACTTTTTTGTATGAATATTTGCAACTTTAATTTTTCTTGGAACATTTTTTATTTAAATTTGTTTTACTTTCTGTTTACCTTTTTGTGACCCAAAAATAGAAAATAAGATCAAGTGTAAAATTAGTATAATACTTAGGATAGACAGGTGCAATTCAAAGCTGGCAAAATGCATGTTACAGAACACATAATTTTTTCAATTTAAGTATGTATTTATTACACCTGTTTTTTTAGCACTTTCGTTTCTTAATATAGCTGTTGTTCATAAACTTAATTTGAGAGGCCTAAAGTTATGTTTTGCTTTCCCTTTTTTTATAAAAATTTTTGTGTTTTAAAAAATATTTTGTTCGATAAAAAAGAACTTTATTCAAATTTACAAAAAAAGGTTATGATTGTGCATTTACACCATTACTTAGATAAACATTTAAGCTAAAATGCATGTTTTCAATTTTGTTCACGATTTTTAAACCCAAAAGGTACTTTAAGAAAGCTTTTTTTAAGCTTTTACACATTAAAATTAATATTATAGGTCGAAATAAATTGTTGAGGTCTGATACCCAAATTACTAAAACATATGGTGTGCCATCGGTTGAAGTGCGGCCAAACAAATTTCGATATACTTGCCAAGTCTATAAAAAATGAAAAAACATTTCTAAAAACTCATAAACGATACTTTAAAAAAAATTATGGGCTTAAAAATTTAATTATCATTATTAAAAAAAAAAGAAACTAAAATGGTCTTTAAAAAAAGTAAGCAGCAAAAAACATTATTTTCGAGAACCTAAAATTGCACTGACTCATTCTTGGTTTTTTGCTTTTTGTTAATGGAAATTTGGAAGGCTTTTGATTTTTTGTATCGAAAAAAAAACAGGGAAAAACGTTTACTCTAATTATGCAAAAGTTTTACCAATTAAGGAAGTACGGTAAGAAATCTAATCTCATTTATGAATAAAATATACTGAGCATTTTTTATAATGGAAAACTTTGGTTTATTTTTAAAATAAACTTACACTCAAAGCAATGTAAAAAGAATCAACAAAAAAATCCCAAAATGATATAATCAATAACGCTTTTTCAAATTTATGAGTTTCAATATTCAAACCATGATCTCTACGTCTCAACGCTTTTAAGCATAATATATTTAAAATAAAGGTAACACATCCAGTTACTAAAGTATGAGTGCCAAGAATTAAAGATTGATCCGATAAAATCCATTTATATTCTGTATCCACAACAATGGCTTCACGAATAAGCCAAACTCTCAATTTTCTGAATAATCTTTCAAATGTAAAAATTAAAGGCAATATTAAGCTAAACAGAATGAAGCGTCTTCCATATTTATTCCACCACTAAAAATAGAATTAAATTTCTAATAATTAAAATAAATTCTTACAAATGCATTTTTTACGGCAAAATAAATTGATGTAAATCGATTTATGGAAGTTAAAACAAGCAAATAACATCGAACCAAAGCTGTGTAATAACGTAAAAATGCCAAAATGTTAAACAAATAAGAATCGCCTGCATTTATAAACCAATTATGAGTGAGAGGGCAGTCAGGTAATTTAACAAAAATCCAAACAGTTATGTAACTCGTGATGTCCTAAAAAATATTTTTAAAAGTCTATTTAAATAAGTCAAATATTTACAAACCATAAATCCTAAAATGGTTGCAATTTTAAAGAAATATGATTGATATGGTCGATTCAAAGTTGGAACCAAAAAAATAATTAGGACGAAAATGTAAAGTGGAAATAAAATCGATCCGTAACAAGCTTGAATAAACATGTGCCATGTTTCATACTTCATATTTAAGACAAAGTTTTAGTGAAAAAAATAAATACAAGACTATGGCATTTTTAAAATAAAATTTAAATAGTCATAAACCAAAAATATAGATTAGTTAAGTGATAGTTTCTTTATAGTTTCTCGAAAAGTTTTTTAAGAAAAATTTTGTACATTTTTTCCTTTCTTAAAAAATGTTAAAAATAATTAGTACTTTTATTAAATACGTAGTAATAAGTAGCAGATAAAAAATGTATTTTTAAATGAGAAAAACTAAAACTTAAAATGTTTTCATGTAATAAATTTTTTTTAAAGAAAACTCATAAATTATAACGATAACAGCCATCTCTAAATCTATATGAAGTTCTAGAAAATTCTTCGCACATTTTGTGGGACTCTTTCCGGCCAAATGTGCTTTGTTGTAAATTTAAATTGAAAAGTCATAAAAAAACTTTCTGAGTGTACTCATATCTTTACATTGGGCCTATAAAACATCCATTATTCTTTGCATTTTTCTGAGTAAGAATTTTTCATTATAAAACGTATGAGTCAAATTGTAGTCAAATGAATGAATTAGCAAATTAGCTAATATTAATTAGAACCAAAAAAGATTTTATATCGTTTTTGTATCTTTTATAGATTCACTAGTCACATGAATAAAAAAACATATAAAAAATGATGTCGTCACTAATTTTGATCTGCATTTCTATTCTGCTGTTTGCCTTTTCCCTTTCCAAAAATAGGCAAACTATAAGAATTTATGACTGTTTTCTTTTTTGTTTTGTTTATGAGCTACATGGAGAAGCAAAAAAACAACATTAAAAAATTAACGAAAGTGTAACTAAAGTGTTACATGGAAAAAAAGAGAAAAAACTTTTATTTTATTATTATTTCGGTGCATACGTTTCTTTCTTTATTACTTTTTAACACTTTATTTTCTAAAATTTTCAAAGATTATTGAAAGTTGGTCATTTAAAATTTTTTTAAACAAAATTCTATCTAAAAAATGAATATTTTTTCTATTTTGTTGTATGTAAATTTCTGTTATTTTGCTTTCAATATGGTAAAAATAAATAAATTTTGGGCTCATTTATAAAATTTTAATATATAATTTTTAGACAACTGAAACAAAAGATGGCATAACTTTGCATTATGCAAACATAGATCCATCAGTTCCCGATGTAAATCTTAAAGCTTATGTGGATACCTTTTTCATTGTTTGCCATGAAATTCTAGCTGAATTCAATCCAAATGGACGAACTGATTGGAATTTAACGATTGACTCTGCTTATTCTGGTGCTGGCGCGGTATTTAAAGGGAATATTACCATTGGTGCAAGCTGGTCTAAAGCACATCCAAGTGACGTGGATGTTGTGACATGGTGTGTTGCGAGAAGTGTTATTCCCGATGCATACCCTCCAGATAATTCAGCTTCAAGACCAACATGGATAACAAACAATATGTTTGAATATTCTCGTTATATTTTTGGTGTAAATAATGTTGCAGCAAATTGGTCTCTCGGTGAATTTGATCCCATCAAACAAACAAATTACACAGTTGGTGGAAAAACAACTTCGAGGTTTTTGGTTTGGCTTGAAAATCATTTTCTTGGAATTATTCAAAAAATTCACAAAAATTTTGTAAATTCGGATTACACTGATTCTTTTTGGATGACAGAAACCAATCAAACAATAAATGAATTATGGAGTGATTACACTCAAAATCCAGCAATAACGCGTCCTCCAATAAATTTTGAAAGAAACGATAGAAATTCTTTCAATGAAACAATTTCTACTTCTACAATAGCCCCGACGAACATTAGTAATAATAAGTTACAAATTGAAGGAACTGACATCACTCAAATTCCAGTGGCAGCGACAACACAAATGGCTTTGACAACAACTTCTTCATCTGCTCGGTCGATAAAAAATTTGTTTTTAATAATCAATTTCTATTTGTTTTTATTTTGTGTTGGAAATTTTTTTAAATGCTAATAAAAGTTTTATTCTATCCTGATGAATTTAGAAAATTTCTGTTTTAAACTTTTGAAGACTTAAACATTTGCTTCATTTTTTGAAGCGCTTTTAACTTTGTGAATTGTTTAGATAAAATTTGCGAAAAAAAGCAAAACAAAGTTTTTAAATTAAATAAAAAACACATTTTTTTATTTAATCCTTTTATTTATGTATAAAGTCAAAATTCATGCTGCTTTTGTTGATTCATTTTAAATACTATGTTATTTTTAAGGATTATATTTCTAAGGTCAGACAACTCATTTTCTGGCCATTTTTAGTTTTTTTTAATCAAAAATGTTTAAAAAAAACATGCAAAGATTATTTGAGAAATACATAAATTATCTTCTTTCAGTTTTCTTCCTTACACAAATTTTGTGTTTATTGAAAAAATCTATTATTTTGCTTTATTGTCTGTATGGCAGTAGAATGAAAATTATATTAGTATCTTTTATTATTTTTTCTCATTGCAATTTCGACAGCATCTTCGGGTAAAATACATGAGTAGTATTGGCAAGGTACAACTAAAAGTAACTCTGTAATGTTTTTGGGCAAAGGAAAAAAAGATTAAATTTGTTCGTTTGATTTTTAAGGTTTATTTTTTTAAGATCAGACGACTAAATTTTGTTATCACATTTTTTGTTTTCTTATGAAAAAGCTTGAAAAATATACGGCGGCGGTTCACTTTATTCAAATTTATTGGAGTTTCGCCTTTGATGAAAGCTATAAAATAACCAATCAAAGCCATCCAAATAATCAAAAAGAGACCTACCTTTGTATACTGTAGCATTAGAGCCTCTCCCTAAAATCGTATTAAAATCAATGATAACATTTTTAGGTAATAATTGCATTTCAAGTCGTTTATCATGTGACAGCTTTATTTCAAGAGGAGACATTTTAATTTTAGATCTAATTATTTCTTGAACATGCAGATGATTATTTCGACGACGACGTTTTCGAATAACAAAAAACAAAATAATAAAAGTAATTAAAATAAAAATAACAAATAAGAGTATTCCAATAATCCACCATTTCTCCGGCGAGGAATTATTTGTAGGTTGTGACGTTGTTGTAGTAGTGGCAGTGGAAAAATTTGAGTTTGGTGGGATCGATGTCGGACTTGTATTATTCAATTGTGTAGTGGAAGAAAATATAGTTGTGGAGAAATTTTGGTCTGACTTCATTGTTGTAGGATTTGTTTCAATTAGTTGAGTTGTAGAAGAAATTAGCGATGTCCCAAAGTGCGTAGCAGGATACGTTATTTGAGCAGAAGTGGTAGAAGTTTTATAAATGTTTGTTGAGTTATATCTTTGAGATCTAGTATTATTTGTGCAGATAGGACTATGAAAAGTAAGTTCATTTATAAAATATTCTGTTGAATTTCCAAATATTACATGATTAGACAAATTTTTTGAAAGTTCAATTATAGATAAATATTCTGTTGCTATCAGATTTGGATTTTGGTTGAAAACAATTACTTCTAAATGTCGCTAAAATTGGTTTTTTTAAACAGGGAAAAAAAGATGGCTCACAAAAATATTTGGTTTAGCAAAAATTAATATAAAATTGCCTCAATGTTACAAAAACAAAACTCACTCTGCTTTCATTCCATTTTAAGTTAGTTCCAACGCATGGAGGATATGAATCAAGAACAAGAATATTATATTGTTCAAAATCATCAGATTTTGATAAAGCATTCTCAAAATAATTTTCAATTTGATAACAATTACTGCTATTTGAAGACGACGTCCCAACTTTTTTTTTCACTAAGTCATTTAAATTTTGTATAAAATAATTATATGAGTATCCAGAATTAAATATAAATGGCATTGATATTGTCAACCAATCTAGCATGGTATTATTTTCATTGGAAATTTGAAAGACCCCAACAAAACTTCCATCACTGCAATCATTGTCAGTTACAAGTGAAAAAATATAATCTCCAATTGAATCAATTAAATTTTCATTAATTACAGCAAATAAATTTACGATTGACATAGATGTTTTAGAGTAGTACCATACAGTCATATTAGCAAAATTTTCAATGTCATAATTAGTAATAAAGGCAGAAGAAAAAATATCATTAGTGCTAGGTTTTTGATACCGTGTGCATTTGGCGACGCTGACAGCGGATGGTAACATCATTGCGTTATAACGGTAATTTTTTGGGCATTCATCTGTTGCGTTTGTAGTTGGAAAGGCTTGAACACAACAAACATCCGAAATTAATAAGGTGTATTCTTTGGTTGCTGTAGAAGAGCAAAGGTGCTGTAAAAGCAATATAATATTATTTTGATAAGATAAGCACAACACAAAAAAATTACCTGCGTTAGAGTTAATCCAGTTGCCAAAATATACACCGCAGCTTCATCTTTCACTTTTGATTCATTAAAGAGGCACTAAAAGAATTATATTTTAAAACTCAAATTTAAAAAAAAATTTACTTCAGTGCAATTAAATTCTTCGGGGAAAATATTTTTTTCAAAGGAAACCGTCTGATTCTCCCCAAATTTTACATATGTTGTCCATCCTGTTGGAAGCTTTAAATTTGTATGATAACCATTTTCTAATTTCATAAATCCTTCCAATAAAATATTAAAACAACTAAAATCACATTTTGGAGTAACCGCAAACAATACATAATTAACTCTATCGGAAAACAACAATGGACTCCAAATAGGACCTTCAAGATTTTCATCTACCGAAAGTGCAAATAAAATTCTTATAAAAATCAATAATAAGCAAAACATAATTTTTAGGTGGTGCACATATGTGAGAAAATTGGAAAGAAAAATGTTAGTTTTTTTTATTGTTATCAATGTTTCATTAAAATGACAACTTCCCACTCAAAAAAGCTCCTTAATAGTATTTTAAAGTTTTGCAGAAAAAAGCAATACTACAAATCAGAAACAAAATACATATGTTTGATGACGCAAAATATGAAAATATGGGGCAATCGTAAATTATAAATTTTAAGGAAAGAAATTTTATAATTTATTTTAAAAAATTATAAAAAACGCTTTTGGTGAACTAAAATATTCTAATTTTTATGAGACCGAAAAGTCTATCATTTTTATTGACATCTGTGAATAAAAACCTGCTAAAATCGAACATAGCTTTAAAAAAAGTAGATTCTTTTTCTAGCTATAACACTTGATAGAAAAATGACAAATATAAAAGAATAACCCTTTTTTCACTACGGTTAATGTTAAATAACTTTTTCTCTGAAATCATTCTTGATGTTGAAATTTACAATTTTAATTAATGAATGAATCATTAAACGATGACATCAGCGAAAAAGAAATAAGAAACTGCACCTTTATTTTGAGTATTTGTTGTAATTCGAATTTGCAACTTCAGTTTGAATTATTTTTTGTTGTTGGTAGTATGGGCGCCAAAACAAAATTACCAGCAAAACTTGACTTTTTTTCTTTTTTTTTAAGTATGAATAAAACCCAAAAGCCTAACAAAAATATTTATGATAAGAGAGTAGAGAAAGTCTTTTAAATAAAGCAACAAAAAGGCAATTGACCCTGTGATCGGTTAAAAAAAGAAATAAAGCAACTTGCACATGTTAGCTGATAATAAATAAATTAGAGAAAGAATTAAAAGTTTTACTGTAATTTACTGAAAAAAAAGAAGATGTATGGAAATAAGTTTGGTCGCTTCTTTATTAAAAAATAAGTTTTTTGTGATTGATAATAGCAATTTTTGAAAGCGTGTTATTTTATTTCAATGAGATTACGTCATCGATAAAAAAAACGATGAAAAGCAATATTTAAACAATGACATATTTTTTCTTTTATTTTTGTTTGAACAATCATTCTTAACATTTTCAATGACAACGTTTTCCTTTATATTTCTTGTTACTTCTATTTTAGCTTTAAGTCATGGGTATGATTTATCAAATTTGACTTCTGTGATTTCGACCGATGGTAAGTATCTGGAAAACTGGAGTTTTTTGATTCGCGACAGGTTTCCATAATTTTAAGCTTAAAACTATAATAAAATGAGAGAAATAAATTTAATTTTCAGTAATTTCTAATACTTTTTACATAAATTGGGAAACCATTTATTGTAACGATCCACTTCCACCAAATGGCTATACTGCAATAAACCGAACATTTTATTATAATGAATCATCAATCCTTCCATCAAATTGCTTTTCTCAGGTTGTCCCACTTGGAAATGGAACAATAACAACTTTGATTGTAAATATGTCATATCCAACCGTTTTCAATAGCGGGTTTTATGATTGTTGTGTCAATTACAAAAGCCAAAATGGAAGTGCTTTTAAAGAGTTGTGTTATCGAACAACCATGTATATAATCGAAAGATTTGATATTAATTTAAATGGACAAAATAAAATTGAAATTTCCAAGCGAAGAGATAATATTCTTAAATTAGTTCGAAATCCATGGGAAACAAATATAACTGATGTTAGTTGCTTATTTAATGGCACCATTTTATCCGAAAATGTTAAAACTATGGTTAAAAAAGATGTGATTTTTTCCTCCATTTTTTTAAACGCATTAGTCAGTCATTTTTAGAAGGTGACCGAGTTTGGTATTTCCCAACAATTGATAATTTGTGATACTGATAATTCTAATTTTGGCGAATACAATTGCAATATCACTTATGGGAATGGCACTACGTTGATGTTGTCTTTATCTTATCTGAAGCTGAAACTCGTTGGTATCCATGGTTAAGTGGATCGGTAACATCGATACCAAGTACAACAACAACTGATAAAAATGGAGCTTTTTCAAAAAGTTTTAATATCTTTGTTTTATTCTTTGCTTTTTTCATTTCATTATTTACGTAAAATTATAAGAATTCAGTGTTTTATATGTATTTAAATTTTAAGTCCAAAGCAAACCACAATAAATTTGGAGAGAAAAAAATTTCCTTTTAAATTTATTATCATTCTCATGGTTCTAAATTGTATACGGATGCAATTTGGTTGGTATTACTTTTGGGTTTGGAGAAAACTTTTACATAAGTAATGACACTAATTAAAAGACTAATCAGGCTTAAAGTTGTATGATATGGACCAATCTTGTTTGTTAGGGCATCATTATTTATCTAAAAATTAATAACTTAAAATAAAAATCTCGACTTTTCTCTAGGCTTTTTCATTTAACTGTTAAAAAAAATTTACCTGGAAATACAGAGTTCCAAGAAAGTTCGGTAAAAATTCCAAAACAAACGATGAAAAAATAATAACTAAAATCGCATAATATCTGCCCTTGTTAGGCGTCGATTGAGGTTTCATTCTAAATTGCATTAATAAAAATAATATAATTCCAACACATATTTGGATGGCTGCAATTGAAATTCGATATTGGCGTAAGTACATTGAAGGTAAAACATTGACGACACATGAAAAAAATAAACATTTTGAAAAAATTTCTGATGGAATCAAAAGTAAATCATTTAACCAAATATTTAAAGAAACTGCAATAAAAAATAGTAAAATGCATAAATATAAAATACTCTTTTTCCAAGTTGACGAATAATGGTATGGAAAAATGAGAACCAAACAACTTTCAATGCAAAGACAAATTTCAAAAATGGGATTTGCTAGAAGCGTAATCAATGGAATAAAACCTAAAAAAATGGTACAAGCTTGTCTTCGTTTTTTTGTTTGATTTACCTAAGAAATAAACAATTTTTGGATTATAAACAAAATCTTCAGGTTTCCATAAAGCAAAAATATAAGTTCGATAAACCATTAAAAGTAAGCATATTATAATCAAATAATAAATAAATAAAATTAATGTTGGTGTTGCCTTTTCTTTGAAACATTTATTCTTCAATAAAATTAGGCAAAATAAAATTATAAAAAATTCAAAGATAAAATTAACGATATTATGAAATAAGACCCAATAAACCAACATTTGGAAAATAAAATTTTATGTGAAAAAATAACTTGGTTACTTAAATTTTTACATTTTGAGTGAATATGAGAATTTCTAAGGACTGGATGATTAATACACAAGTGTGTATGAGAAAAATGAGTAATTAATGTCGGACTTAATACGAGCTGAAATTAAAAAGAGTAATATAAATTTTGTATCAAAGGCAATTTCTTTCTTACTTTTAACTTTTTTTATTGTGAACAAGAAATATTACAAAAATAAAATTCATTTTTTCCAAAGATTCGATAAGGGATACTTGAATTTATATGAAAATAAATAATATTCTCAAAATAAAAATTAACAAGATACGGATTTAAACTTATAATGAAACACAACTTTTCTTTTCAAGGCATCAGAAATGTCTTAAATGTGTAATATTTATTAAAATTTTCATGAAAGTTTATTTTTAAGAAACACAACGAATTCATAAAGTAAAATGATAAAAAAATAAAAGCAAGAAAGTAAAAGAAAATTAATTTATGGTACAATTAATTATCGAAAAGTAAGGTTGGTCCAATCAGGCCCAAGCTTGCTTTTGACACTCGCGTGAAAAACATTAAAGTTTATGAAATTTCTACTAAAAGTAAGATTAATTTTTGTAGAAGAATCACAGTATTTTTTAAGGAATTCGACAAAAGCTTTCGAACATATTTCATTATCAAAGTTCAATATAGATAGTTGTAATTTAGTGAAATGTGGAAAAACATGCAAGTTATTTAACTTGTGAAATGATTCGGTTGTTAAAGTTCGGCCTCGATTTGAATAATAAAGTTTAGTAAGTTTAGGGCATAGCTTGAAGCGAAAAAGTTCTTTAAATAACTCTTTGCATCGATGGTCTAATCTAAGATTGTAAGTCAGCCAATACTTGAAATTTCCATTAAATACTACGTTGTATTTTATTTGATTAGAATACCTGAATCGGTCATAGCACTTCCATAATGTATTACCATTGATAACAATAATTTTGTTTTTAGAGAAAAAATATTTGCAAGAATATTGAAGTTTTTTAAATACTTTGGCTGAGTCAAAATTATTTAATAAAACTGAGATCCCATTTATTGGCAAGGAAAATTGTTGATGACGAGGTGAAGCAAAAGAATATACTGAGTTGTTCATTTCAGGTAAGCAAAAAAATATATAATAAAAATGATGCTACTATTTTTGCAAAAATAAGAAAAAAATTGTTTTTCATTTTTTCATAAACAATGAAACAAACAAAATAGCGAAAGTGTGCCTTAAACCCATAAAAATCGTCATAGGTCATGTCATATATGAAGGGGATAGGATATTACTTGGTGCGACTATATTTTTTCATTTTGCTCACATTTTTATTGATTTTTTTTCATTACTTCAAACTAAAATATTTGCACGATAAATTTTTGACGCAAACTCATAAACGTAAAAAAAAAAAAAAAAGCCCGTCGAAAAATCATGCTATTCTGCACATTTCCCTGTGCTTTAGTCAACTAGAGCTACAAAAACACAGTTTTACTTGTTAAGTAGTAACTATACATACATATATAGATTAAATTCCTTCCTATTTGTTATTTGTATCGATTTTTTTCAACATTTTTTTTTGTTTGTACTTATTTATTTCACAACACATACAATATTATTATTAGTTCTCGAACCAATTTGAATGGTTTTAACTTTGCCCTTTGAGTTGCTTGAAAAAATTTTTAAATAAGTAATTGCACTAATTAAAATACTAATAAAACTTAAAGTTGTATGATATGGGCCAATGGAATTTGTTATTTCATCGTGAGTTATCTAAAAAAGCCATACTTTAGTAACGAATTACGGTGGTGTTTCAAATCCAAAACTTACTTTAAAATACAAAAGTTCAATTAAATTTGGTAGAAATTCAAAAATAAAAGATGTAAAAACGATGATCAAAATTGCATAATTTTTTTCTTTTGAAGAAGCTGAAGATTTTCTTTTATATCGAACCAAAATTAATAAAATGATAGCAATAAAAAATTCGGTTATGGAAATAGCAATTCGAAATTGAATTATATACGTTTGGGGCAAAACATTTGTCAGTGAAGTAAAAAATGAGCAACCCGAAAAGAAATATGATGGAATTGTAAAAATATTATTTAACCAAACATTCAAAATGCTAACAAGGAGAAATAAAAGTATGTTAAAAATAAAGAGATGTTTTTTCCAAACACATGAATATCGAATTGGAAAAATAATAGCAATGCAACTTTCAATGCAAAGACAAATTTCAAAACTGAATTTGATTCCAAAAGTATCCATGGAATTAACCCTGTAAAAATCTATGTTTTTAAGGAGCTAAAGAAAAGAAAAAAAAATGTCGAAAAATGCAAATTTTAAAATAAAATAATTTATTTCAAAGCGAAGTTTTTTTTTTGCTTTGAAGACCGAAGCAACAATGTTGAATCTTATATTAGCTTACCTAAAAAATAAATAATTTGTGAATTATAAATAATTTCATCAGGTCTCCAAAAAGAAATCAAATACACTCGATAAAAAATTGAAAATACGCACAGGAAAATTAAATAATAAAAGAATAAAACCAATGTTGGTGTAGCTTTAAGCTTAACAAATTTTAATCTTAACAACTTTATGCATAAGAAAATCACAATCACTATTATCCAGAAATTTAAAATATTATGGAATAAAACATACCAAGCATACATTTTTTTTGTGATAACAGACACTTTTTTTTATAGTAATCAAGATTTAAAACTTTAAAAAATTTTGTCATTAAAATTAATTAAATTTCTTTGAATATACAAAAAGCGTGGGAAAACAGTAAAAAAAGCAGCAATAAATAAGCACTTTAAAACTACTCAAAAGATAAAATACAATTCATGCGTAAAATGGATGTTTGTATGTATTTAATTTATTACTTTATACAGCATTTGCTTACATAACACAAACATTATAAAAGTTTAGACAAAAAAGTGTTCTTCAAAAAGGTCATTCCTAGAAAGAACGCACTATTCTGCTACAGTGGTTAGAACTGATTATTTTTAATATTAAAAGCACCAATTCATTAAGGATTGTTTTAATGAGTCAAGTTTGATAAATGTTAAAATGAAAAAACTTTATATGTTGTAAAAAATGGGCTCATGATGCTGCTATAATTATTAATTAATTTTAAAGTTAATTAGGTTAGTTTCGTTATCTTTCTATGTCAAGCTTCAACAACTTAAAAAATATTAATTATATACCTTTATAATTTTTATAAAAGTTTTGTAACTATAAAAAAATAGTTATTATTATTTTATTTTTTTTAGAGCATCTTCCATGGAATCCATTGTCATAGAAGCAGAAGTGGCCACTTCATGTATTGGGTTGTTCACTAAGTTCGTTCGGTTAAACAAAATTTATTGAAAGATGACAATAAAAAATTTAGACTTTTTCTGCGACAATCGATAGAATTTGAATTTTTTTAGAATGAACGTACCTAAAAATTTAAAAACTTTTTTTGTAAGTAATTTATTTTTAACAAAAATGAAATCTTTTGGTTACTGTCTCTTTGAGAGTAAAAAATAAATGTTAACTTTCAAAATTTTTGTTACTATTAACTAAGAAGGTAATCAATATTGTTGACGGTTGTTGGAATTTTTTTACTATCCTTTTATGAGAAGAAGCGTTTTGTGAATGCATGTTTGCATTCTTTCCATCCGAAACGAAGCGATGATGAGCAGTGCATTCTTTTAGATGCTTCAAAGCATATGGCAATCAAATAAATTCGATAATGATTAGAGCCATAGCCAGGTATGGTTGTAATTCCTTATTTGTGGAATTCATCAGATTTTAGATTTCTTTTTTCGTTTACGGAATTTTTTTTTGGTTTTCTGTTTCCATTTCCGCTTCCGAAAATTTACATTAGAATTTCCATTTATCCGCGGAAACGGAAAAAAGACATTACATAACTTTTTTTGCAGCATTTGTTTACAAAAAACATCTATATTTGGAAAATCGGAATTTCCATTGAACCACTTACTCTATTTATGTTCATTTATTTAGGTATATATAAAAAGGTAAAGCTTAGCGTCACTTGTTTGTTAATGCTAAGTAGGTATAAATATTTGAAATTTTCCACCTTTTTAAGCCTCTGCAGTGATCATACAATTTTTTTAATCTTAGCATACATAAGCCAAAGCCCCCAATGGCAAAAATAAAATATAGAGGTCAGCTTTTGTTTTGTTGAAATATTTAAAATAATTTATGAACTTTCAAGTTATAAAAAAGTGAGATTTACAAAAACAGAATAATAGCAAAAACAGGCTTAAATTTTACACAACTATATGAACATATTTTTTGTTAGTGTTAATTTTTCATTTGATTTGAGAAATGAAATAAAAATCGTTCAAAAAAAAAATTCACTCTAATTCTAGTCCCCAAAATTTTTTCACGTGTTTCGACATTTTTTCCGAAATCTTTTAGGCATAATTAAACCATAAAACTACCGAAAGTTTTAACTTTTGTAAGCTTTTTGCTGATTTTACAAATAAAAAAATTAACAAAATTTCGACCATGCAAAATTTTCATGGAGTTTTATAAAGGCTGGAATTTAAAAATGCAATGTGACAAACTGTTGTAAAATTAAAAAATAATTTTTTTTTTGATGAAAAGTTCAATTTAGTTTATTCTGGGTTTTATTAAAAAAAGTATATATATTACATCTTAAATTCAACGACAAGAAAAACATTAGTAGCAAACAATCTAAAAAAACTATGGGAAACAAGCTACAAAATAAATGTGTTTGCAATTATGAAGGGAAATAGTATTAATTAAATGTTCATCATTCTTTACAGCTACAGGCTTGATTTAAGCAACACAATTAATAACATGTAAAATGTCTGGCAAAATCGATGGGCTTGCAACTGTTGAGAGAATCTAAATATTTATATATATTTATAAAAACATAAACATTTAAATTAATGAAAGTGCTTACATTAAGTGTTCCAGCAAGCATGGAAATTTTGGAGAGTTTTTCAGCGGCTTCAGAATATTCGTATATGAAAGAATTATTATCAGCCGAAATTCCATGAGATTTATTTATATTTAAGAGAGCTGAATTAAAAATAATTTGACTAAATTTTTCTTGGGATTTTCGCATTTTTTCACGTCCATTTGTGGATACTGGCAAATCTGGAATTAATCTTTTAAAATTTAACCTTCAAAGTTTATTTTTTATTTCTTTAATTCTTCGCTTTTTTATTTTTTTGTTGTTAAAAGCTAAACCTTTGTTTTGAAAAGGAACAAAAAAATCTGGCAACATCAGAACTAAATACACTATTTAATTATTTTAGTTACAAACCATTATTAAATAACGCGATAACAAAAAGACCACATCGCTCTATATCACTTAATCCATTTACAGAGTTGATGTGAATATTTTTTAAGGGTTCAAAAAAATGTGTTAACATTTTTTCCACTACACATCTAAAAAAACATAAATGGTACATTTTTATATAACCAAACAATTTAGGATAATAACATACTGTAAATCTGGGATGCATTGTTCACTTTTATTTCGAGGAAAATAAGAGCCATTGGAATAACAAATTCCATCTATTTTAGCTTCCAAAGCCCATAATCCACAAATCCACCAATGAAATGAAGTGAAGCGGTGTTTTGCTACAATAACCTGAAATTTTAATGGTCACTCTTCTGTTTTAAAAAGTTTTATAAGTTTTTTTTATAAAAACAATGATCTTATCTTTTTGATTATATAAAATCATAATATTGCAAAGATGGAAAAAAACAAATACTATACTTAAAAAAGGAAAAAACTAAAAAAATTAAGCATAGGGTGCTTTAAAAAAAAGAACAATTATGCCAAGGAAACCATTTTTTTTGTTGCCATTATCGCAAATCTTACCTGGTCATCTTTCGATAATTGAATAAATTCGGGCAATGCAAGAAGCCAATCTGAGTATAAAACGAAACATCGCTTCCAATCTTCCAAAATATCTTTTATAGATGCTAGGCGAATTCCAACTGGGTTTAACTGAAGATGAAGAAAAAAATATGTTATATAATCCTTAAATTTGTTAATTAAAAAATTAATTTACTGATGTTTTTGAAAAAATCAATGAAGGATTATAAAAAGCATAAGAAAACGCAAGGCTTTCAACAAGAGGATTGCTTATTTTTGAAAACATGGACAATTCTGAAATAAGGAACGAAAAAATGAAAGTATTATGTAAATCGTTTTTTATCATTACCTGGCATTAAGGGAACCGGATCATCCATTCTTTTACAAACTTCTTGATGCATTTTAACCAGCGTTTGACCTTCCCTAAAAAAACAAAACATAATCGCTCATTTTAGGTATTTTTTAATAAAATCTGGAGTAATGCAAAAAGGAAAAGAAAAATGAAAGGAATTTATTGCAAAAAACAGCCAGCCATATTTTCTTTTCAAAATAAATAGTCACTCACTTTATGGCATCCTCGCTCCAGTGAACATTATCAAAAAAGCCCTTAGTTTGTATAGCTTTATTGGAGCAAGAGGATATTAATTTCGGCATAGAAATTGAAGAAATCGAAGCATCTTGGGATGAATCTGAATTTTGTTCAGCTTTTTTGGACCCAAACTTTTTATCATTTTCACCATGGGTTTGAACCGCTAAATATAAGAGTTTAAAAAAATGGATGAAAATAAAAGGAAATAAATCATTCCATTACAAAAAATAAATCAAAACATACTATGCGCGCGTTTTTTTTCCTTCTGATAAATTTTAAGATCTTCAAAAAAAAACACGGAGAGTATTATAGAAGTAAAAACTTGCCATATGGATTCATACCAACCATGAAACATTTCTTTAAACGGCATGATCGACAAATATTACGGACGATTCGTCGAGTAGGACACTTGCAATTAAATTTGCAACGATATACTCGATTAAACCATACCGAACGATACCAAAATGATTTACATCCAAAACAACTAAAAAAGGGAAATTTAAAAAAAAGATGTGAAATGCTTGTTTAATTTTATATATAAATTTTTAAGCCTACATGATTTTAAGGATTTATCAAAGAAATCTTCATCAAAAACCAAACAAGTTTGATGATTTTTTTGGTTGTCTCTTTTGTGGAAAACGGTTTAAAATGGAATAAATTCTTTACAAATATATATGACTTGGTACAAGATACAAACTGGGTTAAAAAATTGTAAGTGATTTCATTTTTTAGGTTAAAAGAAAAGCCAAAAATTTTAAAGTGTCCGTTTATCCTTCGAAAGTTACATTACGATATGCGAACAATATTTTAATATCTGAAATTTCGGAGGTCTACGTTTTTCTTGTAACTGTTTTTTCCCTTTTTTTCCTCGACTCTTAAAATGGACGAAATAAACATCTTAAAAAGTATATTACTGTTTTTTAGAATCCCCAGCTTTCGCTTCAAAACTTTGGTCAAATTAAATATGGTACGCTTATTGTAATATTCCTTTAGTGTATCATTTAAAAAATGTTAAAGTTCTCCGTATTTAAAGTTAAATCAAACAACATTTTAAAAAATTCCATAAATATTCACTTTAAACTTGGGTAAATGGTAAAAAAAGTATTGGTGTCTTTTTTATTTTTGAAAATAGCGAAGATTGAGAGTATAAAATTGCATGATTTAGTCTTTCTGTTGCATAGATTGCAACCCTTTACGTTTTGGGTGACTCATAATCCTTTCGCTTTTCTTTTTGAGCTGGCTTATTTTAAAAAGTATGGATACTCTTCATTAAGAAATGAAAGAAGAGACTAGTTTTCTTGAAATAGTGTGAATTGTGCTTTAACAAACCAAAAAATATTTTTATATATTCTTTATTTCTAAATATTACAATATTTTTGATACTATAATTTAGCTTACTGTCTTGTTTATCTCGAACGATGTAATTTTCCCTTTTCTTCAAAAACACCACTTCTCACAAAGCAGATTATGACAGTAAGTAAGCTTGTTTACTGTCATTAGCTATAATGGCTATAAACTAAAAAAATATACGCTTATCCTTCAAAGAAAGCGGATTTTGAAAAAAAATATACATAAAAAATTCCTTTTGTGGTATCACTCTTATAATCCTAAATAAGGATAAAAGGCTCATTTTTTGAAGGTTTATTTGTCCCACGGTAAATTTCCTTCAATTAGATTGTCGCATTTTTTTTCAAAAAAGAAATATCGTAAGCTACCGTAATTTCATGGGAAAGCGGCAAATTATTTCTTCTTTAAAAAATTTTGCAAATGGAAAAATTTGCCGCTTTCCCATGAAATTACGGTATCTTACGATACTCTTGTTTGAAAAAAATGCGACAACAAATTTACCATGGTCCATCTAATGTAACAAAAAGAAGCAACTTTATAATTTTAACCATTTTTTAAGTTTTTTTAAACAATTTAACTGAAACTTACCATGTTACACCATAATGTCGTCCAGTAGCCTTTAAATAAAAAATACAAAAAATTATATTTATTAATTTAAAAAAAAGTCGTCGTAAAGCCTTTTCATTAATATCCCTTACCTGTTTATCCTCGCACACAACGCATTTGATACAGCTTTTTCGAATATTTCCTTCAATAATGGTCGAATTTTTCTGTAAATTTTTCGTTCCATAAAACTTTATTAAACTTGCCGCGGATACAACATGCATTAAGTTTTGATTTGTGTTTGCTATTTCTGAAGCTGTTGATACCAGATTATTATTGAGCTTGGGTTTAGAGGTAGCGTAAAAATTTTTTGAAACTTTATGTTGTCGAAGATTATGGTATGAATTTTCAACTAAATTTGCTTTATCTCTTTCGTTTTCATTCAAATAAGAAATTGAGAAATTTTGTGCTGAAGTGGTAGTTAAATTTGAATACTCCATTTGCTTACCAGGTTTAAAAAGTAGAGGTGGAGGAGGGGATTTGAGTGCATTTTTGGATTTTATAGAGTTTAAGCCCGTGGGAAGTTGAAAGTTTTTATGTTGTTGTTGATGTTGACGCAATAATTGAATCGATGTTTGGTAATCCCAAAATTGGTTGTTAGGATGTAACAACAAAGGTTTGGTGAGATAATGAGATACCAACGAATCTGATGACGCCAACGTAGGTTTGAATTTTTCATTTTTTGCTGCATCTAACAAAGACAATTGATTGGATTTCATAATATTATCATATGAAAATGATAATGGAAAGATTAAGCCGGAATCAGGTAATGGGCCGGATCCAAATTTATCCATTGACGCAAAAGAAGATGAACTTGATGATGTTAAGGCATCAAACGAACTTGATTCTTGTGATGCATCAGAAATTTCGTTAGATGATGACGAATTCATAGAGCTAAATTATAACAATTTCTGAAAAAGTGTTATTATTCAGGAAAAATATCTAATTACTTGATCACAAAGATAAATTAAAAATTAGTGTTTTTTTACCACCACGATTTCTTATAAAAATGGCCAATAGACTAATTTAATATTCGAATAAAATTGTTCGTTGCAAAAAAAATTCTAAAATTTTTTTTGTCGAAATTTATTCATGCAAGAAAATTAAAAAAAGAGTACATGATTGAATTTATAGAAATTAAAGAAAGAGAGAAGGAATTTTGGATTTTTGTCGCAATGAACAAATTTACGCAGTTGTAGACTAGCTGACATGCAGGGCACCTCTAAGGAAGCTTAAATTTTTTATGAAGAAGAAAAGTCTTCTTCACTTAAATGACAGAATCTAAAAGGCTTAAGTAAAATGGTGAAATAAAAAAAGAAGAGTGTAGAAAAAATTACAGAAAATTTGTGTCACAAAATAATATTGAGGTCACGCCCTTATAATAAATAAGTTATTACTGTACTTCGAAAGAGAAAAGTAAAAACATTCGGTACGAAAGAGATAGCTATAAATAATACAAAATGGCGTAATAAATCATCAAAGAAAGAGAGTTATGAACCCTTGTTTTTAAAAATGAGCTTTAATGGAATACAAAATTTTTTAAGTACATTTTTTTTTGATTTCACCATTTTAAAAAGTCTTGTTTTTTTAAAAAGAATTTCAAAATTTGTTTTTTTTTTTGATAAAAATTATAGAAAAATATCAAATTCGTTAAAAAAGGTTTTTTACATTAATAATTTGATAAACCTACTCGGCGCTTTTTCATTTTAAAACGTTTAATTTATTAAAAAATATTTTTGTGGACTTTTCTTTCTTAAACAAATGTGTAAAATAGTCCATTAAAAACAACTTATAAATCCAAAAAATTGTTGGACAGATAGGATGGAAGAAATTTCAGTTCACGAAGGGCGTTAAATCTCCATTCGTTTTAACAACCAAATTTTTGATTAAAGCATAGAATAAAGTAGTGTTAATTTAAATATAAGGTTTGTCCAAGACTATCGTTAACTAAATGAATCAAGGATTAATTTTAAAGGGCCTTAATCTTTTGATGTTTCTTGAAAAAGATTTTCAAATTCGCGACTAAATATATACTTCTCAGACATGCAAGCTGTAAAAAGACTCTGAGCGACGATTTTTGCTTTTCAATTTTTTCTTCGATAAAAGAGCATTTGTTTTCTTGCTTTTTTGACATGCAAATATATTTTGCATTTAGTTGGGTTTTTAATAAGGAGTATTTAAAATTTTAAATATGCAAAACAATATCACAAAAGATTACAAAGGTAAAACCATTTATTTTTTATGAATATTTTTTGATTAGAAATATATGTTGTTTTAGTTTTAATTATTATGTTTCTTCCATGGGATCCATTGTCGCCAACGTTGTAGGAGCTGTTTCTTTTGCTGAAATGAACTCTTCTTCTAATTTTTTTAGTGCTATTTTAATTCCATTTACGATTTTTGACGTTGTTGTTTTCAATAATTTTGTTATCTTTTTAGGGGGTTTAGGTGTTGCATTTAATAAATCTTTGCAAAAACAATATGATTCATATTTGGCTCCCGCAGCGCATTTAGCTTGATGACCATATTTATTTAATCTTGGAAATCTTCCAGATAAAATTGTATAACTTCCATCTTGATTATTTCTCATTACAAATCCATTAAATCTTCCTCTTCCTGGGAGAGTTTCCCATTGAATTTGATAAATCGTAACATTGCCTTTTTCTTTAAATTCTTCAACTTTTACATTTACATCAGGATTTAGAGTTAAAAGAGAGCAGGACGCGGTTTGATTAAATTCTCTTAACTTTTCATTCATATTTGCTAACAATAATTTCGATGCTTCGGGTGCCACTTCATTTCCACGTGGAAGTTTGATTCGCTCAAAATCACACATACAAAATCGAAATGGAATTCCCAAGCGATCGCACGTTCGAGGTTGAGGAAGTGGATGGAAAATGGAATTGCCTCGAATTAAAGGGTTTGGAAATCGAGGATTTGGTGGCTAAAAAGTATAAATATAAATTATTTTTTTTGATTATGAAAATTCCGAAATAAATATCTTACTTTAGTAATTTCCAATAAAGTTGCATAAACATCATAATGAGTTATTAATTCCTGAGTATTTTGTTTAAGCATATTAATAATTTCTGGATCTCGTCGTTTATTAGCTGGCACCGACATAAACAATAAAGGATTTTTATCTTCTGTATCTCCATGCTTTGTATAACTTATTCCACCAAAGCGATTCCCATGATCACCCATAACAAATATATATGAGTTATTTAACTATAAAAAATTAGTCTAAAATTTGCCTAAAAAATATAAAATTTTTTTACTTTTTCTCTATATTTTTTAAAGAAATTATAAAAATAATCATCTGTATGATACAAATTATTTCGAGAATCATGAGCTAAATAAGTCATCCATGTCATGGAAAATTTAGGTTGATCTGGATATGCATCAATAAATCTTTTTAAATATTCCATTTGAAAATAAAATGTCTCTCTGCATTGGTCGTAAATGGTAATATTTTTTAAATTCGCAACCCAATGTCTACTTAGTCGTTCAATTCGGAGTTGAAAGGGCCTAAAAAAATTTAATAAAAATTGAATTTGCTAACAGAAAGATTTATAAACAGCTTCAATAATAGTTAAAAATTATTTTCAATTTTTTTAATTAGAAAAATTTACATAACTCGTTTACCTCATGTAATGAGTTGTTGGAGGTTTAGCAAACCCTTTGCAACCAGGAAAATTAAATACTCCTTGACTCCAATCTTCTGACATTAAAGTTTTATATCCATCTTCTTGAAATCGATAACCAATAAATTGATCATCATCCAAAGGCTTTGAACACCATTCCTCCGTGTTATTGTAATCATTTTGATGTCCACGTGAAACAGGACTTTTAGGAAGAGTATTGATACTTTTTCCCAATAAAAGTGCAAAACCATTTGGTGTACTATTTAATCCCATTTTATTGAGATAACGAAAACCAATGGCTTCAAAATATTCTCGTAAAGCATGAAGGGTTTTTGGCATGGAACGAATAAATTGGGTTAGTGAAACAGAATCCAATAAAATTATATGGACATCAGGTTTCTCGGATGGTTGAACTTCCTCATGTTTTGGTGGAGGACTAAAATTTTTTTAAATGCTATGAAATAAAAATTTAAGATTTCTTAATTTTTTCCAAAAATTTCCAAATTTTAGAACTCATTAATCCCACGAGGAAAATTGGAAAGTTGCTAAAATGGTTTAGAAAATGACTGAAATTTGAATAAATTTTTTTCTTCTATTTTTAGCGTAAATTAACATCTTTTTTATTTGGTTTCAGTAATTTAGCAAAGATTAAACTCTTTCATTTTCTGACTGAAAAACTTACTCAGGTCGAAAAATTTGTGCATGAATAAATTTATAAAAAGTTTCTATGGTTCCATTTTTTAATGCATCTTTGCATTCAATTTCAAATACATCACATTCGGGTCTGCTTCCATTTACAATTTCTATCCATTCACCAAAATCAATATCATAATCATTTTTAGGATTGCAACATCTTCGAAGACATGTTACATTTTCACCTTCACGATCATGAGCAATATAAAGTTTACCATCGCGAATTTGAGAAAATTGTTTCCATTTTGGTTTACAATTTTTTGGAAAAATGGGTACTCCATTATAAACTGGTTCAGGGATGTTTGTGACCAGCCATTTTTTGATTGAAGGATCCCATGGATCGAGATATGGTAATTTACAATGATCAAATAATATTTCTGATTCAAATTCGGTTTTATTAGGAAAAGATAAAATTGAATTTAGATCTAAAATAAATTTTGTACAAACCATCAAAAATTCTTATTCAAAAGCAAAAATTATTATACCTGTAGGTAAAATAACTGTGTAATCAAAGTTTCGCCATCTTAATCTATCATCAACTAAAAGAATTAAACACAAAGCGCATCCAATAAAAAGTACTACAATTTTCCCTGATCCAGCTCTACTAACCCTAACCATGGCTGCTGCTAAAAAGAATGATTCCTGTTTGAAGAAAAATAATTTTTAACATTTTCTGGTTAAATGCTTTTTTAAAGCATACACCTTTCTTTATTTTTTTCTTGTTTCAAGCAACATGTGTTCAAACAATTTTGTCTCATGCTTTTATGAGCACAGCACGTAGACGACATACATCCGTTTAAATAAAGAAGAAATCATTATTAAAAAATATTTGTATCAAAGAGCGAAAAAAAAAGCTTCTTTTTATTAAATTGATTCCAGCAGCAGTTGAATAAATGAGAGAGAGAAATTTAGCCTTTTAAACAAAATTTATTGAATGATGACAATTAAAAATTTAGAATATTTCGGCGACAAGTGGATGAACTTGCATTTTTTTTTGAATAAAATTTCTTTAAAACTAAATTAGCTTTTTTGAAAGTAATTTAGTTTTAACAAAAACTAAAAATTTTGATTACTTTCTCTTTTGAGAGTAAAAAATAAATGCTAACTCACAAAAATTTTGTTACTATCAACTGAGAAAGTAATCAATATTTTTGACGGTTGTTGAAATTTGTTTACCGTCCTTTTACGACAGCTAGCTTGAAAACATTTTATAATTAGAAATTAGCCAAAATGAAAAAGATTAAATGTAAACCGAATTTATTTTTTTACACAACAATTTTGTAACAGTGGTTTTTTTGTTAATAAAATGCCAGTTAAATAAAACATCTGCTACGTATACGACGAATAAAATAATTATATTAAATAAAAGTCGCCCGCCCCAAAAGAATATGATTTATGAGCCCTTAAAATTGGGTATGCATTAATAGTTTAAAAATTCATTAAATTTTTATTTTCACTTGCTTGCTTGCTGTATATGTATGTGTGTTACTTCCAATATTGGATGTTTACCTTTTAGTTTTAGCTAATTTGTTCATAGGTTTTTTTGTTATTAAATTTTCTAACAGTCTGACATTAAAGTTTTTGTGAATATGAATTGCGATGAATGAAACTATTATAAATCATTATTATTTTCCAACATTAATTATTGTTTATAGTTATTTTTCAACATTTTGCCTTTTTTTAACTTGGCTAACATATATTCCACTTGTTTATTGTATAATAAAAAAATCAAGTAATATTGGTCGCTATCGATGGTTAATATTAAATCATGCAACTTGGAGTTTTTTATTTGAAAATGTATTAACTTTGTGGAAACCAATAACAGTTTTTCCAATTCCTGGAGCATTTAATATTGGAATATTTTCTGAAATGGAACCAAAAGTTTCATGGTATTTGTTTATTATTATTGCAATATTAATATCAAATTCAACGAATGGATTAATCATGTCTGTACAATATCGATTTTTCGCGGTTGAGTTATTTTTTTTTTATTTTTTGGAAGATAAATTAATATTATAATTATTTTTTTTAGGTTATTCCAGGAAGAATTCAAAATTTTATTGAAAATTCAAAATTTGTTAATGTTTTATATGCCCTTCAACACATTTTTTATCTCATAATTTTGCCCATTCTATTGATTCCAATTGCGGATGAAATAGATATTCCTGAAAAAATGTTGACTACAACAAAATTCAATACCAATGTACTTATTTTTCTTGAAAATTTACCATCAGAAAATATATTATCTTTTTTTATGATTGAAATAAATAATACAATGAAATATGTTTTAATTGGAGGAATTATAATGGATGCTGGTTTCATGTGTTTTTGGCCTATGGTAATCATACATTTTTTATATCGTTTACGAAAAATGAGTAAAACTTCATCACAAACAGAAAAGTTAAAGCGTGCCCTTATGGTTAGTAATATATTTCAATGTTTATGGGGTTTTGCGTTACTTATTCCAATTCAAACTATGTTTTGCACTCTTTTATTTCAAATTAATTATGGTGGATCAATAACTCAATTATCTTTATTTTTAATGGAATCTCATTCATTCGTAGAATTTTTTTCGCTGCTATGGTTTATTACGCCATATAAAAAGTTTTGTTTTGGATGGTTAATTAAAAAATTTTCAAATCAAACACATCCACCCATGATTGTGCCACAAATGTCTTCAACAATAAATAGTTTTACATTATAAATAATTAACGCAACTTTTTTGTTTTGTTTTTTATATAAATCTGTATATTTTTTTTACAACATTCGTTTCATTTTTAAAATATTCTAATTGTAAAATTTTTAACCTTGTCATTTTTAGGTATCTTGAATACCAACTTTTTTGCTTTACATCGTTTTGTTTTTGTGAATTGAAGCAAAGAATCGAACCAATCATGGTAACAATTGTAGATATATTTGATCCAAAATCAAAAAAATATAAAATTTTTGGTTGCTTACATGTTGAAAAATTGACAAAGTTTATTTGTTGGCTCGTGCTAATCTTATTAACTTACAACTCAGTTTCATCATTTCTTAAACATGGTATTAGCGCAGATGTTATTTATGAAATTTTGGGATTTTCTGTTTATGGGTGTGCTCTTTATGGAATTGAAAATACCAAACCATCTTTACTAATTGCAACATTGGTTCTTAAAGTGAGTATTTTTTTCAAAAATTATTTCTTCTTTATTTTATTTTTTGACAAAATGATTTTAAAATTTTATTTTTAGATTATCAATTTGATTGTTGTTATCCTAAATTTTGTTCTCTATCTCAATGGAATTTATTTCTTCTCAATTATTTATCCTAAAGTTTATGCTTCCCGACTTTTTGCTCTTTGTGTATTAGGTGATTTCTTGGAATTTTACATTTTTTATCGTTGCTATGAATTCATTCGCAAAAAGAAGATTGTTGCAAATGAAGCCCAATTACCCGTAACCTATGAAAAGAAAAATGATGAACTCCTCGATGATTCTTATTAAAAAATGTCAGCTTTTTAATATTTACTTTTTTCTTTGTTTATTGAACCTAACTAGCCTAAAATTTTTTTTTTATTTACTTACCAAAACAAAAGCCTCTAGATTTGGTGGTGCATTAGAAGCTGATGGTAATAAAAGTAATTTATGGAATTTTGTTGAATTGGCTTTTTTCTTTAAACATATCCATTCCGTTGAAAAAATATCAAATGACTTGATACTATCTATCCTTGAATAAAAAAAACTTTTAATTTAAAACTCGCAAAGAAAAAAACAAACTCAATTTTCTTTGAAAAATCTTTTGCAATTAGATTTTGATAAAATAAGTCAAAGTTGAAATTTATTTTAGTGAGTTTATACATAATCCAAGAATAAGGGCATTGAGATGGATCAAATGAATTATATTCATCTTCATTTCCATGAAAATATACTGCTAGAAAATTATCTTCTTTTGGTATAGCAAAATCTAGAGATGAACATAATATATTTCCAATACTTGGATCTCCAAAACTAGAATATAATTCGATTGTGTTTTGTACAATCATTTTTCGTTGTTTAATCGTGTTTAAATATTTTTCTTCATGCGTATCGGGTCTAAGTATAAAAGTGCATCCAGGGATTTTTATTTCCCATTTATCACTTCCACGAAAGCTTGATAATTTGATTGGATGACGATCATTTTCATTTTTGATTGTTTTATTAATCAACGACAATTTGAGTGCCGTTGCTCCTCTAGATCTATGAATCAAGCGAGCCAAAAATGCATTAAAGAGACAATGAAATTTGTTTTTCAAACTAAAGAAGTTTTCCGTCGTGGCTAATGGAAATTTAAGGTTTGATTCTTCAATGTTGAATGAAAGCAAATATTCAAGTAAATGTCTGTTTATGCTTTCTCTTTCTATAGGAGTAAAATCATCTTCAAGTTCCAAATATTCCTGCATTTCTTTTAAGTCCATATATTTTATTCGATCCAAAATTAAATCAGCAACGGCATCGAAAAAGAAATCAGAATCGAATATTGCCATTTCTTGAATGAACGCAATAAGTTGTTGCTCGTCGTTAATATTTCGAAATAAACGCTTTTCAAACTCAGTATCATGAATATCTGTTATGGTTTCATAATGATTGATAAGTTTGACGTAAATGCCAAGGCATTGAGCTGAGCAATCAACAATGATAGCCGCCTCACTTGGCTCTGTAAAGTCTAAAAAAGTATTTTATAAAATCAAGTTAAGTTTAAAGTTGAAACTTTACTGCAAGCATTTTTCAACATGACAGAAGCATCTATGGCATTTTGATTAACTTTAAATTTTTTATTATCATCTTTCGATTGTAGTAAATACATTTTTGTTATTAAAAAAGAAGTTTGAGACAATTAAATCAGTCGAAGTATAAAATAATAACTTTTTATTGTATTTATGGAGAAGGAAAAAAATAATTTTCTACTAGCTACTTGCAAAAAATAGGCGGGAAGTAGATTCATGCCTAGCCAAAAAAAACAATAACAAACAATAGTGTGCCATTTTATGTCCAATGTTGCTGTCTATTCAAAAACGAACTAAGCGCCTCTTTTATTGGTCCATGAAATCAATAAATGAATTTAGAAAGATGAGAGTTATTGTCTGTTCAATGCCTTTTTAATGCACCTTGGATGAGATGCTCATTAAATTGGATAACAGAGAAAACATGGATTTGAAAAAATGAATCTTCAATTGGTCCCAAACAAATTTTACATGATTTCCACATTACGGTAAGCAAAGTTTATTAAAATTTCAAGGCTAATATATGAATGAAGGAAACAGTGAAAATTTGATTTGTTAGTTAAGTTATTTTTTTCCTTTCCTTTTTTCTGGTATTATTCTGCAGAAGAAACAAAATATGTAGTTTTTGCTTGATTAAATTAATATTTCACGATTAAGTACATCTAACTTAATCCTTTCATCATGCAAAAAGTAACTATATTTTTCAAATGGATAAAAATGTCTACTTTAATCTTTTAATCTTTTTTACTTATCGAGGGAGTACATACCTCAAAATTTATCAATTAAAAAGAACATTATTTACTTCACTTTTATGTCCCAAAGAAATATGAGTTTTTATGATTTTTTATTCATTTAATGAATTTAGTTTTATAGCAGGAAAAAAGGATGGATAGTTTTTATTTTTTTAATTTTGCGTTGGATAAGTAGCTTATAAAATCAATCAGTCAATTAGCCAAGTAAAAAAAGGATATAAAAATTAAATATATAAAGCGCAAAACGAGTAAAATAATTCTATTTCCTAATATTTTTTAGACCCAAAATTATTTTAAAATCATGACCCAACGAATTTTTTTCATTCTTCTTGGATTTCTGCTTTTATTTATTGTTATTGTTGCTAGTGAATTAGCAGCTTTTTCAAACGACAATCCAACCAATGAAGAAGCTCTTATTCGACCTATTCGAGCAGCAGCCAAGTGTAAAAAAGGTGGAGTATGGTCAAAATATAAATTATATATACCATGTCGATGTCCTCCAGATCAATGTTAGTTTTTTCTTTAATTTTAATATGAATTTTTAAACAAAAAATTATGCTTTTTTAGTTTTAAAATCTCAAGGTGTTAGTCGAGAATGCGGAGGTTCTTGTGAACATACTTTAACTCGAAATTGTACATCCAAAGCTAAAGGATGCCCATGCAAGGGATCCGCAACGTTAACTAAACCATGTAATATTCAAGCATGTGTAGCTCCATTAAAACCCTGCTTTCCTGGATTAAAAGTGAAGAAAGTCAAGGGTAAATCTGTTTGCGGCTAAAAATTTTCTACAAATTAAAAAGATTGAACGTAAAATTTTTGAATAAAATTTAAAATAAATTTGAAAAACGTTATTGTGAATGAAAGTTTGCTTTTGACAATAAAACTATCATAGTTCCACAGCGATCCAGCACACAAAAATGTTTTCTTGTCAGATGTTTTTGTGTTTATCAAGAAAAAATAATTATTTTAATTTTTTTAAGAGTCAAAAAATTTACATAACTTTTTTAAATAATCATTTTGATGAGAAGCTACGTGTGTTAAAACTTTTCTCCATAAACAATCTTTCTTTACAATTATTAAAATTGCTGGCATCAATAAGAATAAAAATAATGTTGAAAAAAAAGAACAAATTTTTTCATTTAAAAAAAAATAAACAAAAGTAATAAAAAGTTAAGAAGAAAAAAAATTTTATTTAGTAAAATTTCGAATAAAACAAAAAAGCAAATAAAATGTTGTTATATATAATTTATTCAATAACCACCATTTTGAAAAAACTAAAATAATTACCATTATTATTCATAACAATATTTTCTTTTTTAGGGAAATAACGGCCGAGATCATGAAAATAAATAAATTGAAAATAAGTTCCATTATTTGTTAAAGAAAAGCTATAAAAAAATAATTTTATATTTAATTTTATTTATGCAAAAAAATAAACTTACAAAAAGTGGTCCATTTTTGTTGTTAAAGTTTCTAAGAAACGATTAAATATATTTTGGGAGCATGTTTTTGATTTCATACAACCTTTATAAAAAATATTTTTCAAATGAGGTTGGTTGATGATTTTTTTTAAAACATTAAAATCCATTGAAATATTTTTGAATACAAGTTGTTTAACACTATCTAAATTGATTGGTAATTTATCTATCATATATTTGGAAAGAGTCATAGCATTAGGAACTGCAGCTACAACACCTATCAGTCTTTTTGGTCTAAAATTTATGGCAATTTTATCCAAAACTTTCATCTTTAAATTTTTTGGAAGAATATGGGCCTTATCAGCAGCTTTATTACAATATTCATTTTCAGTGCAAAAACATTTGATACTATATTTAGCGTTTTGTTCGAGGTCAATGCCTCCATAAATTATTTCAACTTTTTCAACGACGTGGAAATGCTTTGAAAGTTTTCGGCTTTCGGAATTAATGGAAGCAAAAATTTTAAGAGTTTGAGGATCACAAATTTCAGTAAAACGTCGTTGACACACATATGGAAGAGAGGGGAAATTAAAAGTTTCCATCAAAGGAATAGTTTCCTTTTTTGAAATGTCTCGAGGTTTCATCTTCATTGCTGAAATATTTGATTCTGTTACATTACGCTTCGGGTTTTTAGCAGCTATTTCAAAAGTATTTTCATTTTGTCGCTTTCGTTTGAGATTCATTGAAACATTTTGTTTCTTCGCAACCATATTTAAAGCAGTCCGTCTAATGGCTAAAAAAAATGAAAAAATTTAAATTTATTGGCAAAAATATATAAAAAAACGTGAAAACATAAGCAAATTATTTGAGAATATATATATAAGAAAAAAAATAATAACGGAAAGAAGAGCGCTGAAGAAGAGAGTATACGAAAAAATGGATGAGGAAAAAAAGTTTGATAAATGTCATTTAATAAAAAAAGGGGAATGCAATGAACTTTAGGGGATCCTTATTCAATCATTTGACTTACATACACATATAAATGCTACTTCGCGTCAAGAAATCAAATATAATTTTTTTTAACAAATTTGAAAAAAAATTTCTCTTATTCTTTTGTGGTTAAAAATATTCGGATAGTATTTAATATAGCTGTCTTTAAATTCAAACAATGGTTTTTATTAAAACTAACAAATCTTTCGTGTTTCAATAAATTAAATTTTAAAAAAATAAAACAAAAATAAATTATTACCAAAAATTATAAATACGGTACTTAGATTCCGATGGGAACCAATTATTAATGAGGATTTTAAAATTATTTTCGAGAAGTTCAAATTCATTAGAGGCTTTTCTATATCCATATACGAATTGAGAAGATGGTGCAGCATTCTTTTGGATAAACTCAATTAAAATTTCAGCACCAATTTCTTCAGAACTTTGATATAGACGAAGACCAAAATCTTCGAGTTTATTACAAAGATCCACAGAATTTAGAATTTTTAAAGAATTATTTGAGTGAATTTCACATTTATTACCAAAAGTAAATTTTGTTACGTTTGGAACTTTGGCAAGGACATAATCAACAGTAACTGGATTTTCATAATCATCTCGAATATTAACATTTGCTATGAAAAGCCTTTACATTTTATTATTTGATAATAAAAAATTGATATCATTCAAGGTTAAATCACACTTTGACATACTTAATTCCCATAAAGTTAATCGGTAAATATATGGTTTTAAAAATGCGAGATAGTTGCCACAATGCATGCTTAAACGTGTAAACCAATACTTTGCTTTTACAAAGGGAAATTTTTTTAAAGAAAAAGAATCCATCAAACAATACTCTTGCTTTCGAAAACCATAGATAAGCTTTTTTCCAACAACAAAAACTTTCTTTCTTAAAAAAAAATACTTGCAAGTTTGTTGAAGCTTTTGAAATTCATTGGATGATAAGGAATTATCAGCGATGTAATAAATAATAGAGTTCGGAATAGCGAAATATTGATGTCGTGGAAACTCAAATGAATATTCAGGAATAGTGACGGCCATTTTTCAAAGAAAAAGTAAAAAAATATATGTTTTTTGGATCAAGATTAGTAAGCCAAAATGATTTTTTGTCAAAGCTCTGACTGGTTATTTAAAAAAATTGTTTGTGATAGATCAAAATCTTTTTGGCGATAAAAAAGTGAAAAATATAGCAATTGAATTGTTTTAAAGCGAAACAAATAGTCCGGATAAAAACATTTTGAATTGTAAAGGCATTTATTGATTTTTTTAAACAAAAAAAGCTAACGGAAAAATACTATTTTTAGACAAGCGAAGGAACTTGCATTTTTTGAATAAACGTAATTTAAAATTTAATTAGTTTTTTTTGAAAGTAATTTATTTTTAACAAAAACTAAATTTTTTGATTACTGTCTCTTTGAGAGTAAAAAATAAATGCTTACTATCAAAAATTTTGTTACTATCAACTGAGAAAGTAATCGGTATTGTTGACGGTTGTTGGAATTTGTTTACTGTTATTCTTTTAAAAAAGTTAAAGGTAAATCTGTTTGTGGTAAAATTTTATTTCTTATAAAAACTTTTGATTGCTAAATAATTTATTTATTATGTTAAATAAAATTTAATATGTTTGAAGAAATTAGTCAAGCATTTTTAATTTATTTGTCTAACTAAATTATTATTATTAACAACTGGAGCAGTTGGGTTTACAGCTTTTGCTTTGTTTGACACTTTTGAAAATAGTTTTATATAAGTAATTGCGGTAATTAAAATACAAATATGGCTTAAAAATGTGGTATATGGCCCCATAAAGTGAATAAAGGCATTATCGCTTGTTATCTAAAAACAAAAGAATTTAAAATATATTTTTGCTGTCGTAAAATAATATTTTTTGTTTAAAACTTACCCAAAAATAAACAACTTCAAAAAAATTAGGTAAAAATTCAAATAAAAATGAAGTAAATACAATTAAAATAATTGCATAACATTTCATTTTGGAATAAACATTTGATTTGTTTTTATATCGTACAAATAACCATAAAATTATTGCAGCTAAAAATTCAACAATAGAAATTCCAATTCGAAACACATTATTATATTGCGTTGTACCATCAGTAATCCAAGAAAAAAAATGAACATTCTGAATTAATCGAAAATGAAAATATCAAAATATCACAAAACCATACATTAAAAAAAGATAAAGAGAAAAACGAAATTAATGTAAAGTAAAATACATATTTTTGTCAAATTCGCGAATATCGAAACGGAAAATTTATAATCATAGAACTTTCAATACAAAGCCAAATTTCGAATATTGGATTTATCGTAATTAAAAGCCATGGGAGAAAGTCTAAAAAAAGTTGTTTTTCAAATAATTTTCCTTTTTTTGAAACCTTCAAAGGCTTTAAATGTACATACCCCAAAAATATATAATTCTTTCAACATCAAAATTTTCGTCAGATCTCCACAAAATAATTAAATATGCATGGTAAAAACCTGTGACAATGCATAAAATAATCAAATAATAAAAAAATAATATCAAAGTTAAAGTAACCTTATAATTGGTTATTTTTTGTTTAAGCAAAAATATGCATAAAATAACAACAATTATGTCCATAACTAACGTTAAGATATAATTAAACAAAAGAAAATATACGAACATTTTTTTCACACGTCTAACAAATGCTTAAAAAAATTGATGAATATAAAAAATTAAAAACGAAATTAAAAAAATCTCGAAGAACATTAGCTTTTAGAGGCGGCTGTTACTTACTTGCGATAACAATTAAAAACTTGGATGTAATTACAAAACAAAGTTGTGATGAATAACAAAATTTATTAATTAAACAAATAACAAATTAAAATTGGATGTACATTTGGAATATGAGAAGATTTATGTTTTCTCAAAAAATAAATTATACATAATGTAAGATTATTTATAATTTTATTTCCTATGACACATATTTTTATTTTCACTAATTAGCAAATTAGTTACTAAAGACGTCTTTCAATAATGGCTTAATTAAAAATGAAAAAAATGAAGTTTTATTTACTGAATTTTCTTATGTATTTTTTTCTTATTTACATAAAATAAAAGTCTGTAAATATTATCAACAGATTCATTAAATGATGGGGATCCAAACACTTAAGAGAATCACATTTTTTTTTTGAAAGGGTTAAACGTTTCATTATATTGTATTTTATATATCATGAAAAGAAAAAATAACATATAATTTAACATTTGTTATGGAATAAACAAAGCTGTCTATAAAAAGTGTATTGATTATGCATGTCATTCATGATAAGGGCATTGTAAAATTTTTTTATTAAAAGATCCCCTTTTTTATAAATTTATAAACTTCTAAATCGACGTGGTGGTACGGACACACTTGGAGGAATCCATGGTTGAGGAGGAATAAATTGCACTTTATTTTTCTTTTCAAATAACTTTTTGAAAGCGCAAATTTTATAAACCCATAAACATGCACCCTTTAAATCTTCTCGATATCCACTCATAAAAATTAAAATTCCAATGGAATCAATAAAAATTCGAATTTCACGAAAGCATTTTATAGTTGTGTCGCCATTTGTTAAATATTCAACCCAATATGGTAGCTTCTTCTCAGTAGGGGCTGGAATCACACCATATGATCTCAAAGTGTTAAAAGAGTCCAGCAAAAACAAAGGAATTAGTAAATTTGTTTGGATTAAAAGCACTATTATAATTCGAATATTTGCTTTAAGATTTTTTATGTCCATCGATGCCTAAAAAATATTCGTTTCATGGTCGCCAAAATTAAAAAAGTAGCTTACTTGAAATTTGAGTTGTTTTGTTATTTGTATTAACAAAAACATAACAAATATCACTGAAATCAATAGTGCCAAAGGAGCCATAGCATTTTCCAAATGTTTCAAAGGTTCAGTAAACCACCATCCCACATAATTTATGCAATCATTAACATGTCTTTTTTTAATTTCGGAACATTTTGGTTCATTTATGATATAAATATCGCATTCGTTATTACTCGATGTATATTTAATTGGTTGATTAAAAATGCAATCAAGAATCTTTTTATTTTTTATTTCATTCAGGCTGATTGCAAAAATATTTATGATTAGGTAAATAACATCCATGGCCAAAATAACTGAAATATACAAAAATAAAAAAGTAAAAACTTTCGCGGCAAATTTTTTGTTTTGTTAAAATCAAAAAAATCAAATTGGACTTACTAAAAATTATTTTCCATGTTTTCTCCAATTTTTTGAATGTATATGGAAAATATGAACTTAAAAACCTTGATCCCGTTAAAATAAAAAGTCCAATGGAAGGGATTTTACAAAAAATATCAGAAACTTGTAAAAAGTAATCGAAAAAACTTAAACCAAAATATCCATTATTGGAAGTGCCATTTTGTAAAATAAAATCCAAACATAAAATTAAATCTATCAAAGCTAAATTAAGAATAAACCATCGATAATTTAGTTTGATTCTACCAAACAATGATACAATTATAACTAACAAAACTAGGGCAATCGTGAAATAACCAAATTTGATTTTTTCCAAAAAGTATGGCATTTGAAACAAAAAGCAAGAAAAGGAATCAAATAAAAATGCTTGTCGATTGGGAGCATGACACTCAATTCGGCCTTCATTTATGGTTTGAGTATTATCTTTTTTTATTTGGCTAGAAAGACAATTAGCATCGATACATTGTAAAAAATCGACTGGAGCATCTCCATACATTTTTAGAGGATAAAAGAAAACTCCACTTTTGATATTTCCTAAGGAGTAAAAAATAAAAAAGTTGAACTTTTGTTATTCAAAATCAAAAAAACACGAAATAAAAAGAAAATATAATTGTTTATTATGGGTTTTGTAGGAGCTTTTAATAAAATTTGTTTTTCTCGAAATTTTGCTTTTCGAAAACACATTAAATAAAATTTATTACTGGTTTTTTTAGAAGTATTTTTATTTTAAGAAGTAAATATTATTAATCATTGTGCTTTGAAAAGTTAAATAAGTTATCTTTTTTTTGTGGCATTGAAAAAGGTTAACGAAATATACAAATTTTACTTTAAAAAATGTGATACTGAAATAAAAAAAGAAAAATTCAAAACAATTTCATTCGGTAGATAAGTGACTTCAAAAAAAAGTCTCTGTGAAATTTGCATATCCTAACTTTTAAAGAAAAAAGGTTACCGAAGTTTATTCAAATGTTAAATTTCTAACAAAATTAAAACCAAACCTTTTACAAATTTTATATTCTTGTTTTAATCGAACTTATTTACAAACAAAAAGAAATAAAAACAAAAAAATAGAAAACATGGAGGGAAATATATATGTGGCTCCATTTTTATCGGAACTTGGGGGTGGGACGTTGCTATAGCTTTGACTTTGACGCTTTACTATACGGTTTCTGGAAAATAAAAAGGTACTTGCCGTTCCTTCAAAATGTGTTTGTTGTTGAATTTTTCCATGGCTGTAAATAATAATTATTCAGTCAATAAATCAATTTACAAACCTCAACACTTACAGTACTGCAAGATTTACCACAACGACAATGGCAAATACAAAAGCCAAAAGAGCCAAGTATTTCATATTTTGAAGAAAAAAGGGCTCGTGGCCAATAATATTTTTTGTTTAAATTGTTGCCGTTTTTAGATTTCATGTTTGTTTACATTTTCCTTCATTTTATTTTTTAGTAGAAAACATCGCTTAAAAATAATGAGAATTTTATTTTTTTAGCAAAAAAAACAGAAAACAAAAAATCTAAAATAGCTCTATACTTTTTTGATATGTATTAAATTAGCTCCATTTTTGCAACAAGAATCGATGAAATAAACGTCAGGCAGCAAAAAGTATGAATTTGTGTGAAATAGATATTCCCTTGGATAAAGCCAACAAATATTTCCCTAATTTTTGATAAGTTATTTAAAAATGAAAATAATTTTTTTCAATTAAATTTTTTAAGCTAATTTATTTAATTTAACAATAAACCAAAGAAAATATATATCAAGGATTCAAAGTTACATGCTGCACCATTTTTATTATCTAAATTTGGCTGTTGTTGTTGCTGAGGAACTTTGGCATATGTTTGACCTTGAGTTTGACGCTTGATTAAATGATGCTTTATTGGAGCTAGTTTACAATCCTTATCTCCTACTAAATGCATTACTGGATATTCTTCAATTCTGAAAATACAATATTCTATAAATAATTTTACAAATCGAAAGACTTACCTTCCAACTAAAGTAGCAGCAACGAAATTAATTAAAACATAAAACAAAATATTCATAAAATATTCCATGCCAAATATTTTTCCAAAAAAATCTTATTCGAAGCTAATAAAAATTTTATATAATTAAAGGGGATTTTTATTTTGTGTGGTTGTTTACCATTTTCGTTCTTATTTCTTGGTAAAAATAATTTGCAAATAATTGAATATAAACATGGAAAAAAAGAGAGAAAAAAACCTTAAACAACACCATTAAATATTTTTTCACTTATTAAATTAATGAAATTTAAATTTGACATTATTTTCGCTAACAACCACCTATAAATATTAGAATCTTGTAGCATAGAATATGTATTAAGGAGGTGAAATGATTCATTTTTGGATGAAGGAAACTTTCGGTAAGATATTTAATAAATAAAAAAATAATGATAATGAATATTGTAATTTTCCATAACGCTTTTTTTAGTTATTTTTCTATTACTATCATATGCTATAGCTTACCGCGTAATAAATTGTGATGATAACAATACAGAGCTTGAAAATGGAGAATTTATTAAACTTCAAACACCGAATTATCCAGAAATCTATATTCCTGATGAAAATGTCAAAGGATATACATCATGCATAAATTATTTTACAGTAAGTCCTAAAGTATTGCTTCCTAAATTAACGTAAAAAAAAATTTAGCGAATAGATGAACAGAAAAAAATATGGTTAGTACTTTTGTCTGGCAGAATACCAGGTTTACGAATAAAAGAATTGGTTGAAGATGGAAGTGAATTTCAAACTACAGAAACAATGTAACCTTTTTTTTGTTGCTATTTTTACAAGTCTCAAAAACAATATTATATTATAATTTTAGAGGTGATTCAACTCCATCATGGTTTTCACATCTTTCATCATCAACAAAATTGCTTTTTGCTCAACCTTTTACGGGTATTCAAAGGTATGACGAAGGTGGAGGTTGGAGTGCTTTTCAAGCATTTATTTACGCGCCTGGTAAGGTTTCCTTAAATTTTTTTTTCAAGACAAATTTGGATTTTTTAGACCTTTCTGAAATTTGTCCGTTAAATGGCAAAACTTTTGAATTATTAAATGAAACAGAAATAATTCCAATTTCAACAAGTTTTCACAATCCCAATTATGATCCTCAAAGAAGCATCGTGGATGCAAATTGCACTTGGAGTTTCAAAATTCCAATCGGTTATAAACTCAAAATTAATATAAAGCTTTCAAGTTATGTAAATAGTCAATGGCTTGACCTTAAAATCGATGACCATAATCGAAGCGCAATAAATTATATGCCCGGAATTCAATATTTTGATGGTACATATTTTACTTTCTTTTACACTGCAAGAGGTCCATCCAGCTTAAGTCCTACATTTGAATACACAGAACCACAAGAAATTTCTGAAACTATTAAAAACAAATATGGTTTTGCTGGATTTGTTACAGCTGTAAAAAAGGATCCAAAAATAATTAATAATTGCGTAGCTACAAATGGAACTATTACAAATTTTAATGCTTCTTCGGGATATTCAGACAATAGCGTATGTTTACATTTTTTGATAACTAAATAAAATTCAAGCTTATCCAAAAATAAAGATAATATTGTGCTAATAAGGAAAATTCTAGGTGTGTCAAAAAACCATAAATATTCATAAAAATCAAACAATGCTTTTAAGCTATGTTGGGTTTCTTGAAGATGGAGCGGATACTCTTATAGCAAAAGATGCTCAAAATAACCAATTTGATTTAACACAATCAAATAATTGGTTTATTGATGGAAAATCCGAAAATGTGACCATAGAATTTAAATCTGATGGAAGTGTTGTAGAAGCTGGATTTATTATTACAACAAATAATAATCTTTGTAAGTATATATGTTTATCAGATTATAAAAATTCCCAACATGTTTAAAATATGCGCTTTAGCATGCAAATGTGTTTCGGAACCTTATCTATTAGATTGTCCATCTAAAATACCTGGAAAAGATGGGTTTGGTTTGGTAGAGGGATTTGGATATTGCAGCAATATGAAGTGCAAACGAAAGGTAAGTTTTTTATAAAATGGTTTTTGATTTTATGCAAAACATCAACCAAAGCAACCACATTTATTTTTAATAATTTTTGAACTCATATGTTAATTAGAAAAAGCGTTTATTTAATTTTTTATACTTAAAAAAATCCAACATTGCGGGTAAACAAGTTCAAAAGTCAAATTTTTAGATAATTAACAATGGCACATGCACAACGCTTTTGTTAATTCCTACTTTGCAACTGCGTGAGTTTTCAAATGATACAGTAAAAATTAAATGGAATAATCAAAAAGTTATCCAACTATTAAATCAAAATCAAGACATAGATAATTACTTGATTGATGCTGATGAGTCTCTCGATGAAATAACTATTGAATTTCAATCTGATTCAACTTTATTTGGAATTCATCAAGTTCCATCATTTGGATTTACAATTATTTCGTTGAAAAGTAAGTAAGAAAAATGCTTTGAAGAATAAATTTGGATTGAAAGAACAAAAAGAAAAAAAACGTAAATATTTTTGCAGATTTTACAACCGAAGTTATCCATTTATCTGAAACAAATTTTACATTTACCATAGATATTTCAACTATTAACTACATTTCAAAGCTTATTACTGTTTTGGCACCTGAAAACCTCACATTAGATTTATTTTTGGGAGAAAATATTTATTTTAAAGGTCCCAATATATACATGTTCAGTGATTCATTCCTTTATGATTCAAATTCGACAACCAATTTTGTTGGAACGTAAGCCAAATTTTTACAATATTTTTAAACAACAATAAAGTTTTGTTTTTTAGACTTGATAAATTACCCTATCATCCAAGGTATCGGAATAATTTGAGATATTACACTTCTAAAAATGGTTCATTGACATTGTTTTTATACACTAATATGCTTTCAAATGCACAAGCAACAATATTTTTTAGGTTAAGAGAAGGTAGGTTTGCTTAATTCAAAGACCATTGACGACAAAGTTTCATAAGATTTAGTTCATGCTAAAAATTGCCCCACCATGGATAACGTTTTTTCAATTTATGATACACCAATATCAATAAGTTCTTCAACCAATGGTTCCTGCTATTTTACCATTTTGAACACGAATTTATTTTTTAATACACAAGTAAAATATATTAGTTTTTATACAAATTCTCAAAAAAATATTACCTTTTTTGATTTAAGGTATCCAAAAATAATTTTGTTGGAATTTAAGTTAGTTTTTTTTTTGTATTCAAAATTTTTTCTTGAATCAAGTTTTGACTTTTAGTAGCGAAACGTCATCATCATGGAAGCATCAACTTTTCTATGGCGTATCTAATTCATTTCTGTTTCCACCCAATGCAACAATGAATTTTACCGCGGTTCAAGTTGACGGTAGCAAAAATCTGTCTCATAACAAACGATCTTTCTTATCTTACAAATGCCAATTTTTTCAGGTATTTATACAATTGGATTGAAATATCAAAATGTTCAGAAAGGAATTCTTACTTCATCCGCTATTTCCGATCCGTTATGGGAAACTAGTGGCAGAACAGATTGTGAAATTTTAGTGCCTTTTGAAGCATCATGCAAGTTGACTGTAAAATTTTTGGATGTGTCTTCTAACTCTTCATTGTATGTGACTTCAGAAAACATGAATAAAAGCACAAAGTAAAAATTAGTGAAGAAATTAATTTAAATTTTATAACTTTTTTTAGCATAACTCATGTCAATCAAATAATTACCCTTAATAACACTAATATAACTGGAGATTACAGAATTCGTTTATCCTATCAAAAGCCGTATAGGGACAAACATGGATATTTAATTGAATTTGAAGTTATTAATTCTTGTAAAAAAATGCAGAGCTTTTCGCTGTGTTTTGTAATTTTATTGTTTTATTTTTTGAGGATTTTTTGAACTTTCTTTACTTTAACGGGGCATGAATTTTTTTTTCTTCGAAAATTTGAATCTTTAACAATGAAAAAGAAAAATTTTTGATCTCAAGAATAAAAACTTCCTATGCCCCGTTAAAGTAAAGAAGACCCAGAAATTTAAAAAATTGAACGACTTTCAAAATTACCAAGAAGACTGTTCATAATCTTAATATTAAAAATTTTTACCAGAGTACATTTTTCTTTCACTAACTCAATTTTTTTTATTACATTTTTTTTGTAGAGTAAAAATAAAATATAAAAAAATAAAAATTTTGTTACTATCCCCTAAGACAGTAACCAAAATTTTTAATTGTTGTCAAAATATGATAACTACCATTTTTATCATCAACTCCATGTTTGGGGCGGGTGAATGCATCACACAACAATATTTAACGTTATTATTTTTGTATCCTATAAATTATAGTTTTCAAAAACTTTTTAAGTTTGTATATGCCTCTCATAAAAAAAATATAAAATACACATAGGTAAATTTAAAAAAAAAAGTGTTCTCATACTTTTCATGAAACCACAGCACATGTCGCGTTTTCTTTTCTGGGATTGTAAAAATTAATACAATCTTTTGAATTTTATACCTATAATGAGTTTGAATTCAGCGTAAAAAAATAAAATTGTATCCTCGCCCTTCACATTTACTTTACTTAAATTCATTGGTAGTATGAAAAAACTCCTTTTCAAATATTTATTAAGTACACAAAGTACATTTTTCATGGTTTAGTTTTTATTTAAAAAAACTTTGATCAATTTTTTAAGACATTAACTGCTCATTTAAGTGCAAAATATTTATGAAAGGAAAACTGCTAAAAATTAATAAAAAAATTTGGTTGTAGTGGTGGAAAAAACTTTTTGTCACTCTAACATCGGAAGTTGCTTTATGCTTGGTACCAAGGAATTAGTGCATATTTTCTAACGTTAAAATTTAAAAATTTAGAAACAAATAAGAAGATAATTATATATAAATAAAGATATTTAATTGCTGCCGTTTAAGTGACAATGGTTATTGAATTTTAGTGTTCATAAAACTTTACATAAAAAGTACTAATAAAGTTTGTAAAGAGGAAAAAAATTAATGTCAACTTTTTATTTTATTTGTTATATTATCAGTTTTATTTTTTCTTTATTAACTTTATTTACTAATATTTATGTTGGATTTAAAAGGTTTCATACGCTTCGAACTCTTCCCAAAGCTTTGAGGCAAGTTTTTTCATTCTTTTTTTTTGCTTGACAACTTTGATGTGGAAACCCATAAACCAATTTACATTATTTTTAGGTTATTTCTCCTGGCGTGTTGCCTGCCATACATGACATGCATAACCTTTGTGGCACTTCATTTATCTACATATTATATAATTTTTGATAGTCAAGTTCATTTTACAATAGATATCACTCGAACTTTATTAGCATTTTCAACTCAACAAATTCGAAATTGTTTTTTAATGCTAGTTTTGGAGCGAATTTTTGCCACCATCAAACTTGAAAAACATACCTCTCGAAATGGAACAAAATTATTTTGGTGTTTAAGTTTGCTTTCTTATATAATATCTACGCTTTATACTTTGTTTAATTTATATTGTAAGTTTTTGCTTGGAACTTTTGACCGAAGTTAATCCCGTTACGAACAAAAAGTTCATAATTTCTAGGCCGATATGTTCCTGGAATGTTGCCATTGTTTGACTTTTTAAATCAATTTGTATTCGTTATTCACATTTTTATTATTTTTTCATGCATAATTCTACAAATTTTAAATAAACGAATGTACAAAAATTCGGCTTATCAAATCACTTTAATTCGGCGTCATACGGTATGGTTAAATATTTTTTTAGCTGTAATGATTATTGACTTCTAAAATTTAAGATTTTTGAAAACATAAAAGTCTCATCATATTTATTTCCATCTTTGTTAATTTACACTTTTTTGGCTCAAGGAGGAGCAATAACATTTTTATTATTTGGATTATTCGATGCTTTGCCAACTATTCCATGGGGAGTTTATCATTCAGTAAGTGTTTTCTTTCAAAATATTTTATAGATTTTATTTTAAAGCTTTTTCAGTTTTACAATTTAAGTTTTTTTTTAATTTATGTTCGACATTTTTTAATTCGCACGAGAAATGACGTGGGTGTAGTGCGGCCTACAAACACAAATGCTAATGCAGCCGTTGTGAAAAATCCATTTGGCAAAAATTTGCCTGCCGCAGTTTCAACTGATAAATATTTTAAAGATTTAAAAATTCAATGGAATTAAGATAGTTAAAAAAACAAAAATATTGTTTATTTCATATTTCCATAAAGTTAGAATTAATATGTGTAATCCTGATGATATTCGGGTTTCGAGGAATTAAGCTTTTTACATAATTTCGATATGATTTAATAAAATATATTAAACTTATTATATCTGCAATTAGATGCAAAGATGGAATAGGCGGACCAAAATTTGCATACCAATTTTGGAAAGAAAATAAATAAATAATTATAACAAAAATAATTGGAAGTAAAATAAATATAAACATATTTATAAGTTGAACCATGAGAGATCTGAAAGATACATATTTAAAGCTTTTTTTCTTTACGATGCCATTATTCCCTTACCGATGAAGCATTTTCTGAAGTGCAAAAGTTTCTTTTGAAACAATTTTTTTGATTTTTCTCATTCGATAATAAAAAAGTCCATTAAGTGTTAATATTAAAATTACAAAAACAGAAAGCCAAAACCCAATTATATAAAGACAAATATGAAAGTAAATTGTTGTGGTTTCATTTAAAAGAACTGCGGTAGTGACAGGGTAAATTTTATAAATTTCAATAAATGCCGGAATATTATATTCAAATATTTCGTGAATTTTATTTGGATCTTGATAAGTTAGAAAAGCAGGAACTATAAATATTTACTATAGAAAAAATAAGAATGTTAACTTCCGTTATTTAAAAAAACGGAGTGGAAATTTAACAATACTTACCGGCCACTGTCACCCAAACAAATATCACAAGAAAAAAATAAAATGTAAAGATTCCAATAATTGCGTTTTTTGATGGAGTAGAAAATTTAATGTTATAAACAACAAATAACCTAAAAGCTAACGAAAAAACAAAAGCCCCTGCACCAGCAATTGTTCCAAGAACTAAAAGTATTATATCGAAAGAATATATATATTCTCGAGGTATTGGAAAATGGGAATTAAATCCCATCATAGGAAATGGAAATATTAAAACAGGATTTGCAATAAAAACAAACAAATCGTAAGAGAGATTACATGTTAATTGACAAATTATGGTATATTTAAAGAACCCCATAGCGGGGGTTGATTTTTTAATTACAACATATAGAATAAATATATACATTAGAGTTGAAATTAAAAATATTACATCTGTAAACCAACGAGAATAATATTGAAATTTTGGACAAATTAATTGATCAACGGTTAAATTTTCCCATTTTGACAATGATAGAACTTTTAAACTTTCCATAGCCAAAGTTTTTAGCCAAAAAAATTTACAACTATTTCGTTTACTTTGCTTTCATTTATTTAAAGTTAAATCTCATTTCAATTTTTTTCTGTTCTAAGTTTTAAATTTCTTAATTTTTACAGGTGTCTTTTACAACTTTCACCTGTTTTCTACCCATTTTTCGTGTAGTTTTAAAACATATTCAATCATCACTTTCAATGAATAATACCTATATATATTTTTTCCATTTAATATGTCGAAAATTTTGTTATTTAAGGAAATGGATTTTAAGTTCTTTTCTTTCACAAATTAAATTTTAACTTTAAACTTTTTATTGAAAATCCTTTTTTTAATTAATGACTATCGTTTGGTTTAAAATTTAAAAATAGTTAGTACATAGCTACTCTTAATTATATTTTATTTTTGTTATCAAGATCATGCATCTTAAAAATATTAAAATTTTATTAAAAAGTTTTATTTATTAGAAAAAAAGGAAAATACATTTACATACAAAAAATATAAATATAAAAGTATATAATTTTTTAAATGAATAATCAAAAGGTTTGAGAAAGAAAGTTTTTTTCTCACTAAAAACAAAAATCTGTATTACTATTCAATTTAGAAACATTAAATACATTTAAAATATTTGTCTTAGGACATTTTTCGCTTGGGAATGCTTTCTATATTTAAGGTAGGCTACATCCTAATATTTGTTTTGCAATATGCTTTGCCAAAATTTAATCCGTTGTATTTGGAACCATTGAAGGTAATGCAGCTATTCTAGAAGCAGGTTTTTTTTGATAAATATTTCGATACAACAATGCACAAAAAAGGGATTCAATTGAGCCAACTGTTGTCGACCATGGACCAATGTATTCTACCAAATTAATTTTTATGATCTAAAAAAAATACGTAATTATTTTATATGCAAAAAAGCTTTAAAGCTTTTAATTGCATTTTTCTTAATAGAGGGAACTGAAATAAAAGGAAACTTACGGTATCAAAAAAGAAACTTAAAATATGTGGAAGAAAATTAAATAAAAATGAAATTAACAAAGTTAATAAAATCATTTTATTTGACTAAAAACTAAAAATTAATTAAAAATCTTAAAACCAAAAAAACTCACACGTCCTTTTAAATTTTTACTAAAAGTAAAATCAAATTTTTTATGAATAATTAATAATAAACAAATGCAAACAATCAAAATAAGAGCACTAGAAAAATATCGAACTTCTGCGTATTTAGTTGCATTCTGAGTCGAGCGTGTGCATTCACGTAATGAACATGTTGGATAACCATGAAGATAAACCACAATCAAAGTATAAATAAAGACTATAATAAATAAAATTCCAGATAAAATCAGTGGCATCATTGTGTGTTTATATTTTAGTGGATATAAAATAAAAAAACATCTCTCCAAACCAATAACAAAAACAGCGAAAGTTAAAAACACCAGCATAAGTTTATGTGCAGAGAAAATCCAAAACCAAGCATATGCATTAAAAATTTCGTAACCGCTCATTCGAAAAAGCGTGTAATAAATAAAATAAAGTAAAGTAGCGATCGAAGTTAAACAAGAAACCACAAAATATGCATATAAACTAGGCGAAATCTCCACAATTGTAGAATGAGCTTTATTGGTTTTTAAACGAAATAACAATTTTGCAAAAATATAAAAACTTATTATTTCACAAATGCATGAAGCCGCAATTTCAAATAATATTATCCATTCAAAAACATTCATAATAAAGCGAATAATAAAAAAATTGCGTGTGGAAAGGAAAATAAAATTTATTTCAAAATACGAACTAAAATTTTTTTTCACAACTGGATAAGTTTTTATTTTTTTATACTAATTAGTCTTTTTCTTTTCTTTTTTAAAAAGGTAAGTAAAAAATTATGTATGCGATTTTTAAGGATTTAAAAATTTATAGTTGTAAAATGCTTATATGTAATTAGAAAATTGCTCGTGTCTATGCCATGCATTAAGAAATATTTGTTTTTTTAATATCATAAGCTTATAATGGTTTTTGCTTTAATTAAACCATTATCAAATAATTTTTTTCGTTCGAAAAGACTTTGTTACGACAGAAGCTATTATTTTTTTAATTCTTATGTTGTCAAAGGTTACGTAGAAGCTTCATATAGGGCTAGAATATTCTTTTAATTATCTTTTATAAAACTGACGATATAAATATTAAATTTCTTAATTTCTCTACACTAAATGTGTTTCGTGTTTAGAATGCGTTCATTGAAATTTAATTTGTTTTTTTACGCTTGCTAGCTTATTTAAACATTAATAATTGTCAAAACTGTTTTTGAAAAAATGATTAAACAATACAATTTTTATTGAAAATTTTTTAAAAACAAATTTAAAAGTTTTTAATTTTTAATTACCGCGTGCATTTATCATCGTTTGGCTCCATCCAGAGTTGTTCAACATTTTTTAAATCATGAACTTTTTTCTTTGTTTCCCATTTCATTATTTCTTCAATTGAAAGTCTACTTCGCAAATATGTTTGTAATTGCGGAATGGCATAAACTCGTTCTTTAATAAAACCAACATTGGGAAATTGAGCCATTAATTCTGGATGCACATAGCTCAAAGTTTCATAGATATTTGCTACATCGAAATCAGCATATGTCACGCCACTTGAAAAGAAAAATCCATTCTCATGGCGTTTAGAAGCATATTTTTTTTCTAATAATCCAAAACCCTTTTTTACAGATGGCTCAAATTCTTCTTTGTAAACCTTTTCCTGAAAATTTCATTTAAAAAAATGGTCAAAAAGTGAAAGCAAATTGCTTACCAAGTTAATATCTTTCCACCCATATTTTCCTTGAAGATAATTAATGACGGAGTTAAAAATATCACGATTTATGCTAATAATAGTATCAACTTGGGCTTCCTCAAATAGTCCATATCCAGCAAGACTATACTTTTTTGCAAGCATTCGCGTGATGGCATCATTTCCATATATAATTTTTCCATTCCAATCAAGAATTGGAAAGCCATGTGATTGAATATCTGAAAAAAGCATATAAAAAATATATGTATTTTCACGATTTTTAGCTCTTGCAGCAATTTTTTCGTCATTATTTAATTACATACTTCTAAGGCCAAAAACTTACCATATTCCATAGAAGTTAATGCCTTGTAATTATTATAAAAAGTAAAATTTTCATATTCAATTCCAGCATAAGCAAAAATCATTCGAGATGTTTCAGCTGAATCTCGAGAACAAAATGAAATTAATCGGAATTGTGGCTTTGTCTTATCCAACATAAATTTTTTGTTTAATGTAATCCGGGACAATTCTGTAGAATTTTGACGTTTTCGATTAAACAACCAGGGAATTAACAAAGGCTCCATTTTTTAAATAAATTTTAATAGTTTAAGTTTAAAAAAAAAAGAGAGTGAAAAAGTTAGTGCAAAAAAAGAAAAGCAGCAAAGAGAAAAAAGAAAAATGAAGAAAATAAACTCGTGTTTGTTTATCGATTTCTTTCTCTCTGAAGTTTATTGCAGTCACTGCGTGTGTAAGTGAAACAAGTTTTTTTTGTTTTCATAAAAACTGTTCGTCAAATAAATTTTTAGAGTCAATCACATTTTTTTATGCATTAATTTATAAAATAAAAACTTTAACACGGCTTACAAACATTTAACAAATTATTTTTTTAAAAAAGAGAGAGAGAAATTTAGAAAAAATTATAATAAACTTTTCGATATAAAATTGCACAAAGAAAAGATTCAAGTGAACCAGCCACAGCTGACCATGGACCAATATTTGAAAATAAATTAAAGCTTATAACCTGTAAAGAAAATTTTATTCCTCATATTTACATCACATCACCTAAAGTAAAAAATGTTTAAAAAAACTTACAGTAACAAATAGCAAGCTTATAATATGAGGTAGAAAATTGAGGGTAAATGAAATTAATAACGTTAAAAGAATTATTTTATTTGACTGAAAACACAATTAATTTTGTACATTTGTCATTCACGACTTAATGCCACTTTTTTAAGCTTTTTATTATTCGCTAAAGAATCGATGTTTTTTATGTTTCGATGCAATGACTTACCTTAGCTTTGAGATTTTTGCTAAACTGGTTTCCTGATTTATTATGAATTAACAACATCAAAGAAATGCATGTAGCCAAAATTAAAGCACTTGTAAAATATCGAATATGTGCATAACCTGCATTATTTGCCATTGAGAAACAAGAAATTAAGGAACATGTAGGGTAAATTGGATAAAAAACATTTAAATATAAATGTGAAGTAACTAATAGAAAAACAAAGCCAGAAATAATTAATGGAATTAAGGTTTTTTTATTTTTCATTGGATACAAAACAATAAAGCATCGTTGCAAACCAATGGAAAAAACAGCAAAACTAAGGAAAATTACCATAAATTTTTGAAAGAAAAGCAACCAATAATAAAAATACCCATCAAAGATTGAAGGCGATATGATTCTAAAGAGAAAATAATAAATGTAAAAAATTGCTGAGGCAATGGGCGTTAAAATTGAAACCAAAAAGTATGCATATAAGCTTGGCGAAAATTCTGTGATGACTGTTGTATGTTTTGTGATGGCATAAACTAATAATTGGGCAAAAATATAAAAACTTATAATCTCGCATAGGAAAGCACACAAAACTTCAAACAAAATTATCCATAAATAAATATCCATAGAGAAATGTTATAAAAAATTAGAGAGTATAAAAAAAAAGAAATGTTTTTAACATTTTTTAAAACAGCTTCATTTTCTGCTCAAACTAATTACTTCCGAAATCGGATTTTTTCTTACTATTTCCTTATTTTTCTTCTTTATTCATGACGATTATTAATTAAGATGTAGGCAAACCAGAAATAAGAACTAAAAAACTAATGAAAGTTTGGTTCTTTGAAGTTTAGATTTTATTAATTAAAGAAAATAATGCATTATTAGTAAAACGAATTCATCAGAAACAATTTCAACAAAAACAAATATAATAACATGAAAATTCTTGGAAACTATGTTTTTCATGAGTAGTGTTGTCGTTCTTTGATTGTGTTCACCGAAAATCGTACCGGATACCCAAAATCGGCCAACTCTATTCATAAGTTTAGGGATAAATTGTAAAGATTTTTTTTGTGTGGGTTAAGAGCTTGTCTAACTATAGTATTGTCGCATACAAACTTTGTTATTTAATGCAAGAAATTTTATTTATTACAACTTTTAAGTAAATATAATTAATTATTAAAATAATTTCACTTTGTCCAAAGTCAAGGAAATGTTTTTATTAAAATTTTAACAAGGTGAAAATGAAAGAGCTTTAAAATCATAGGGATAACAACCTGAAAGGAATCGAAGATTGTGACAATATGGCGGGCCGGGTTTAGCTTCTAGGTCAAGGATCTTGTAATTTAAACTTTTACACTTTTCATCATCAAATAATACAACGCAATTACCGCCGGTGTTAATAGAATTGACGGTTCCAACATGTTCTAATTTAACGCACCCACCAACAGGAAATGTAACGCCTTCTCCTTCCATTTTAGCTCTTTCATAAACCGTAATGATTTTTTGATCTTGTGCCAATACAATGCTGTAAACTAGGGTAAAAATCAAAAAAGCCAACTTCATTTTTGAAGAGGTTGTCCCCGCCTAAAAAAAAAATTCATTTAATAAAAAATTGGAGTCAACAAACGGGATTTAAAAATTATAAAATTTTAATGGAAAAACTTTGATATTTCAAAAAAGTTTTAAAGACGATAGAGTTTCTTTTTTTTTAATTTTTTTATTTTCTGTTTCCAACGCACTAAAGCCGAAGTTTAGTTGGATATTATGCAATTGAAACCACAACAAATAATTCTTTTTTTATATATAAATGGAAAATAAAATCACAAACATAAAGAGCTTAGCTTTTATATGCATTTGTTTGAAAGCAGTTGGTTTTTTTATATAAAACCAAGCCCATTTTGTATAACAATGTTATTATAAATATTTTTTAAGTGTTTTTATTATCCAAAATAAAAGATGTATTGATTTGAGAAGACTTTTTTTTAAAGGCTGATAATTTTTATATCATAAAACAAACTTTTTTTTAAATACTCCAGTTTTAAAGACTTTTTATTAAATCTAATTTCTGTTTTTGAATTTCTCAAAACATTTACTAATGATATTTGAGATAAATGAAAAATTACATTATAATATTTTTTTGTGTGGGTTAAAGCATGTTAGAAGTCAATGTATTTATTCTGGTTGTTGGAATTTAAATTAATTAACACTTTTTCATATTTTAATTTTTAAAGTAAAAACAAAAGAAATAAAGAAACAAATCTAAAAACATTTAAATTAAAATAAAATAGTTGGAGTGACTTTCTTTTTAAAACATTTAAAAGGATAAAGAATTGCTTCTCGATAAGCTTTAACAAAAATAGCTGTTGAAATTATATCATACAATCCATAAGCAGTTAGAATACGTGTACAATAATTTGGTATATCACTTGGTTCTTTGATGAAATAATAAGTAAAAGCTATTATTAAAATAGGAAGTCCAATCAAAAATAAATATCCAGTAAGTTGAATAAAAATTAATTGGCCAAGAATTTTATTTGCTTTATTAGTATGTTGGCCGAAATTAATTCGCATGTTTCTCGAATGTTTTATATTCAAGAATAATCCAAGGAGAGCTAAATTAACTCGAATTAATCCATAACAAACAAGACCTAAAATTTCCATTGGTATTGCATTTATGGAGGGGCCAGGAAAAATTATTAGATTTTCTATTGAAAGAATTGTTTCCAAATCATCGATATAATTGCTTACATAACATGTTTTCAGGTTTAATGGAATAAAAAATAAGCCATCGTTTAAATAAATGGCAAAATTGGAAATGATTAGCATAGTTATATTTAATCCCATTAAAAAGCTATATAAAATTAAAGGCTTTTTTGAGGTCAAATTTGTAGTTGCAGTCATAGCATAATATCGCTCAAAAATAATTCCGATACTACAATCAAGCATTGAGAAAGCTGAAAAAGCCCCAATCGAATAAATCGGAAATATTAAATTTGGATGGACATAATTTGCAATGCCATTGGGTGATGTAAACATAAATGGATGAAGCAAAATAAAGGGACAAAAAAGTAGCACCAACTCAAATATTAATGTAAAACAAATATATTGAATAATATAAAATTTAAATCTTCCCATAAATTTTGGAGTTTTTTTAATAATAATAAATAATAAAATCAAAGTAAAAATTATGGTAAGAAAAGATAAAATTTCTCCAAATAAGGTTATCTTGGAATTTAACTTAGAGTCATAAATTTGAGTGGCGTTATATCGTGCCATACCTTTTAAAGTTAGAAAGATAAATATTTTTTCAATATTAAAGTTTTATTTTAAAAGATTTTAATGAATGGCAAAGCAAAAAAAATTCATAAATTTTGGTTGAAAACGTAACAGAAAAATATAACTTATGTATGTACCATGGTCTCTTTTATTTAATAACATCTTATTTAATTTAAAACTCAAAAACTAAATAAAACAAATGACATATTCGACCCTTGTCTGTGTTATAATCAAACACCATGTCGTATTTTTTAATTCCAGCATATTATTATGTATAATTATGAGCGTTCTGTGGAACCACTATTACTCAAAAACATAAAAATACTTTGACGTGGATCAACGCCAAATACATTATTTTGTTCATCCAAAAATGACATTAATGAATTTAATACATCGCTAGGCATATCATCCACTTCGTCAATAATAAATAAAGAGCGCTTACATAATTTTAAAGTTTCAATAATCTTATTTTGAATGTCTTTCTAAAAAGATTTTTTGTTTTATTTCGTTTAAGTTTTTTTAAAGTGAGCTGTTCTATTTCTGGCGAAACTTTGAAAGTATATAAACAAGTCAAACTTACTTGATGATTTCTTAAACATTCACTACCTTCTTTACAATTTCGTATTCCTCCTAAGAAAATAGAAGCAAATTTACTAGCCATACCTCTTCGATAAATATAATCGGCAACTATTTTAGCTGTATAACTTTTACCCGTACCGGGTAAACCATGTAATGCAATGGACAAAGCTTTGCTAGGATTTCTGAATAAAAAATAATAAATTTATAAGTTAAGTTTTTTGGAGGTTCATAAAATGAAAAAAATGAAACAACAAACATACGGTGTATTTATGTGATTTGCAACAGCATGTGATAATTCTGTAATTACCAAAGGTTGGCCATAAAGTTTTTTGCGAAGTTTAACTTCTAAGAGTTTAGCTAAAAATATGGGAGCCTTAAATCGAAAAGAACTATCGATAAAAACAGAACAATTTACCATCCTTGTTATGACTTTGGGGAATTTTTATCCATGGATCAGATGATCCACATTCGCATGTTTCATAATATGAACAAGGGCGAAAATAATCAATAATTGAAGTACCTCCTGAAAGCAAAATAAAGAAGCCAAATAACAAAATCTTTAACAAAATTAAATATTTTATCATTTTCTGATTTTGAAATTCCTAAATAAAATAAAATTATTAATAACAAAAAAAAAGCAAAAAATTTAAAAAAAACAGCAAATAAATTCTTTTTCGTATCAAAGTCGATAACACAAAATGTTAAAAAAATATTGAAAAAGGATAGAAGATTTTGATAAAAAGTGTATATGTAAAACAAAGCGTAAATGTGATTTAAAGAAAAATAAATAAAATTAACATTAATTTATAATTAATTTTTTAAATGGAATTTACTTTTAGGTTTTTCAATGCTTTTTACACGATACATGCATGAAGAAGCAAACACCCATTTGTTTTAAAAGAATTGACAAATATCAAAAGATTATATGTATGTACATTCATTTTTATATTTCACTCGATGCTTTTTTGCCTTTTCTCTTTCTTAGAAAGGTATTTTATCTACAAGAAAATTTTATTGTTGTGCGTGCACACGTTTTATGTTTAAAATAAAGAGACACATTTAAAGGGACATAGCTATTTCATGCCTTTTTTGAAATTTCGTTTGCGGGCACTGCAAGTTACACTTGGTAAGGCGCGTGTTTGAATTACCGTGTAAGACAGAAGTGACACGGTAATTCAAACACGCGCCGCCCCAACTGTTCCTATCAGCCCCAGTATCGAAATTTTTGAAAAGGCATGAAATAGCTATGTCCCTTTAAAGAAGAAGTGAAAATGATTTATAAGAAACTTAAATGTTTTTTTCTCTCACCATGTGTGTAAGTTCATTCGTTGTTTTTAACCATGAAATTTTATTGATACGTTTTAATTTCAATTGCTCCGAAGGCGCGAGAAGAAGACCAAATCTATTTGATTTCTTCAAATTTCTTCATCAAAAAAGTTCCCTAAAAAGCAAAGAAACGTTTTTTCTGTCTTGTTATAAGCAAATATATTTTTCAATTGCGAGATAAAAAAAATCACCGCACCCTTTTTTCTTTTAAAGAAGTTCTTTGTCTTTTTTCTTTACTAGTTTGGCTGTAGTTTGAAACTTTTGTGTTCAAGAGCTTTTATTAAAATAGGGACAAAACAGATTAACTAAAATTTTCTAAGACTGCATTCACATTTAATATGGTTGATTTTTTTTAACAATTTTTTAACATTTTTCTATATAACATTGCACAAAGAAAAGATTCAATGGAACCAAATACCGTTGACCAAGGACCAAAATAATTATTTAAATTTATTTTCATAACCTAAAAAGAAATAAAAGTTGTAAATTTATCATAAGATTTTTATATATGATATAATTAGTTAAGAGTTTTTTTTAGTTTTTTTAAAGCCTTCATATTTTTTTTTGTCATGAGAAAGTCGTAAAAATGGGATCCTTATGTAGCTGTAAAATAACTTACGTTGTTAAAAAATAAACTTAAAATATGCGGCAGAAAGTTAAATAAAAATGATATCAGCAAAGTTAATAAAATAATTTTGGTGGACTAAAAATTATTTAATATATCCCCAAATCGTGACTTTTGAAAACTTACTCTTCTTTTTATATAAGGTCCAAATTGTGGACCAAATTGTTTATGAATTAATAATAGCAAACAAATCCAAACCATTAAAATGAGACCACTTGTAAAATATCGAATTTGTGAATAACTTCCAGTTGTACCCATTTTTATGCATTGAATTAATGGGCAACTGTGTTGGAAGATAAATAACTATCAACGAATATATTGCAGTAAGTATAAATAAAATTCCAGAAAATACTAAGGGCAAAAAACTTTTCTTAAATTTCAGCGGATACAAAACAATAAAGCATCGTTCCAAACCAATGGAAAAAACAACAAAACTGAGAAAAATTACCATAAATTTTTGAATAAAAAAGAACCAAAACCATAGATATGCATTAAAAAGAATATAAATTTCCATCCAAAAAAATGTATAATAAATAAAATAAATTATGGTTACAAAAGAAGTTAAACTTTAAGCCAAAAAGTATACATACAAACTCGGTGAAAATTCGAGCTTAAAATTTTTGGTGTTAAAATAAATCAATAATTTTATAAAAATATAAAGATTTACAATTTCGCAAGAAGTTGCGCCAATGATTTCTAATATAATAATCCATTCAAAGACATTCAAGGCTCGAGCTTGCATTGTAGATCCCAAATATGTAATGTAGCTAAAGAAAAAAAAAATATTAATAAATTTATTATTCTTAAAAGAAAAAAATTTAATTAGAAAATTTCAGAATATTTGTGTAATTTATATTTATTTTATGAAACAAAATTAATGAAAAATTAATAAGTCATCAAAAACAATTTTTTAGAGTTTCATTTTTTGAAAATACAACCTAACTTTTTTTCATGGGACTTAAGACTATAAAATAATTCATAAATTTTTTAAAATTGTAGGTACATGTACACTTTTATGAGAAAAAATAACCTCTAATTTACCCTTCATAAAATATTATTTTATAGCGTCTTTTAAATGACAGTTTTAACAGGTGTAAAAAAATATTTATGTTAAAAACATTATTCGCTTTTTTAATTATGATGTTACCAATATGAAATTAAAAAAGTACAGATAAGGACTTTTCAAGCAAAAAGGGATACATTTACATAGATTTATTAATTATTGGTTAGGTTTGCGGAAGCTGCTATTTTTAACTTTTAGGATTTTCTGCATTTTTTTTCTAAAAACTTTATTTTGTTACGATTTAAATGCATGCTACATAAATTTAAATAATTTTGTTCTTTGATTTTAGCTTTATTTCACAAAATTTCTTTCTTTCCAAAATTTTTATTAAAAAATATGTTATTTAATTAAAATACGTATCAACTTTTTACATACATACAAATAAACATAGCTCCGGAAAAACGGTAAATTTAATTGTTATTGATAGCTGTTCCAGCTGCGGCAGCAGCTCCACCAGCAATAGCACCTTGGATTGCGCCTTTAATAATTTTTCTCATTTTTGATTGATGAGTTGGACCGACAGCACCGCCATTATCTTCATCACCAATAACTCCAGTATTATCACCTGCAACGGATTGGTCCTGAGGATATCCTTGTCCCTGTCCTTGTCCGTCGTTATTTCCACTATTTCCGTTATTTCCAAGAAGGGCATTAGCAATACCAGATTGAACTGCACCCGAAAGAGCATTGGAAGCTATTTCACCAAGGGACATATCATCTTGAGTTTTTACATCTGTTTTAGCAATAGGTTCTTCACCAGCATTATCAACAATTGGTGCAGCATTGTTACCTAAAAAAAGTGTTAGTGAAAGTTTTTCTCCAAAAAAATAATTTTTTATCTTTTGAGATTCAACATCTCAAATTTTTGGGTCAACTATATTTCTAAATTAATAGCAATTTTGGAAAGGTAGTCTTTCTTTAAACATCAGAAAAAATTAGATTAAAGGTTCACGGAATTTGTGGCTTTTAAATTAGAAATTTAAAAAAAGATTCACATTTTTTTTAAAGCTAAGAATTAAAAAAAAAGTTAATATCTATTTTCCTTTCAAAACAATTCGATGTGGGCGAGAATTGAGAATGCAAAAATTTAATTTCTTGAACACTAACCTGAACCATAATCAGTTGCTCTTCGAACATTTGCTGCGAATGAATAAGTAATGAATAAAGTTAAAAGAAAATATGAATAAAACATAGCCATTTTAATATTTAAAGTAAAAAAAAATTAAATCTTCAATGATTTAAAAAAGCTCAAATAATTTCGTTGCTGCTTTTATACTCGTTTTTATTTTCGCACACTGAACAGCGTTTGTTTATCTTTTTTCTTTACATATGTCTTAAATTAAAGATAATAATATTGAAATAATCCATTCAAAAATACAAACATATGTTCTTTTTTATTCTTTTAACACGGCAAAAAAAAGTGCTTTGCTTTTTAGCGGTGGATTTGATTGTTTTTCCAAAAAAACAACAAACAAAAACATGTTTTTTGATCAACAATAAGAATGAAAAGACTTTTGCATTCTTATTTTGCCACAAACAACTGTTGTTTTTGCGGAAGGAAAAATAAATGAAAGCAAAACTTTTTTGATCGCTTGACACAAAAAACCTTTAAAAAATAATTTTGAATTTGCGTTAAAAAATTATAATCACAGGTCACAAGTTTATTTCTGTAACTTTTTTACCGAAACTAAAAAGTGTCGTTTTCAAAAATTGACAATTTTAAAATTAAAGTCATGTATTGTAAAGAAAATCAAAATTCAAATTACCATTAGTTGCTAAAAACAACTCGATAGTTAAAATGCATATATGTTTTTTGAATTTCCATGTCACCTTTTCATTGTATGTACCTTATACTACATAAATTGTCTGAATGTAAGTTTTTAATTAAACCACTTCTTAATTTTGTTATGTTGAATCGTTCGAAAGTGGAATTCATCATAAAATTATTAAAGAAATAAGAACACTAGAATTTTAATTAGATTTTAGATTGTAGAAATAAATACTTGAAATCCTTGCTTTAATTTAATTGTATTTCTTATCGAAAAAAAAAAAAAAAGATAAAATATTCAAAAAAGGGAGAAAAGAAAAAAATAACTTTCAATAGTGATGCAAAGGAAGAAGCAAATATTTATTATTTCTAGCAAGATAGCATTTTTTTACATTATCAATCGATATTACAACAACATATTCAAGGCAGACAGCGCCACTTTTTTATTTCTTATTTATGAAAAAAGCAGGGTTTCTAGCTTTTAAACAATAATTTAAATTTTAATTACTTTTTCCTCGATAGTAAGAAATAAAAGCGAAGTTTAAAAATTTTTGTTACTTTCCCCTTTGATAGTAATAAACTTTTTTGTAGTGGAAAAATTTATTTACAGTTATTTTGGGTATTTTATTTTTATTAAATAATTTTAAGTTTGTTGGATTTGTATTTCTATTTATAAAAAAAAATATTGTTTAATTAAGAGTAAATGAAATGGTAAAGTCACGCCATGGCGATCAACTTTTTGTGATGGATTAATTTCAAACTGAGTATTGAATGTTGAAACTTTCAAGAGTTGTGTGATGTTCAAATAAGCGTTCAAAATTTCCATGAAGTAATGGAGCATGTAAACCAGATAAAATTTATTGACATAAATTTTTAAAACGATGATCGCAAATAATTTTATTGTAACTAGATTATGGGCCATTAAATATTTATAAAAAAAGTATAAAAAAATAATGAATAAAATATTAAAAAAGAAAAAGAAAAGTGTGCTAATTTTATAAACGAAAAAGGCCGAATAAGTGTGCAGAAAAAATCGTTGCGTTTTTTTGGCGATATCTTCTTTTTTGTTGTTGAAAAAATGTCGTCAATCAATAATTCTTTGAAAGGAAATGTTTTCTGTCTTTTTGTTTATGCCATCTTTAAATAAAGTCACAATCATTTATTTGTCAAAAGTAATGTTACGCTCCCATGCCCATTTCATTATTAATTTCATGGAAAACAAATATCGGAAGGATTTTCTTCTTTATAAATATTTGTAGTAAAACTTTAAAAAATTTATGGTTTAATATTTTGATGTTATCGCAATTGCATCGATATTTAATTTAAAACAAATATTATTTTAAAAATAAACAAATTTAAACAACAAAATATTCAAAAAAAATCAAAAAATGTGGAGATAGAGAAAATGAAATTATTAAATGCAAAAAAAATAAGAAAGTGCGGTTAATCAACCGCTTTATTTCCTTGCTTGGAACCATCGCCGTTGCTATTTTTTTACTTTGTGGTTTTTAGAAAAGGATGCCCTTTTTTTGTCTCTACTTTTTATTCTTTTTAAATTCAAAAACTATTATTGATTTTCTAGGTAGAAAAATCTTGTGCGCAAATTTGTGACATAGGATAAATAAAATTTAGCTTAAATATGCTCTTTTTTTAAGAATCTATTGTATTTTTTGTTTTGACCATCCAAATTTTTTGCTTTCGCATTCAATAGAAAAAAAACCAAAATTCTTCAATTCCAACTACTTTTTCTCATCAATAAATTTTTATTTTGAATAATTCTGGATATAACATGTATTTTGCATTCCATAACAAAAAAATAAAATAAATAAACAAAAGCTCCTCAAAAAAACGAAACGATTTTTTTATAAATTTAAAAATTAATTTAACTTGAAATGAAACGAGGGAATTTTATAAATTTTTTTGATTTTGGAGCCGCAACCTACCTTTCATTTCCCTTTCGTTCATTAATTTTAATTTCCATTGCATTATAATTTACATATTTAAATTCATAGATAAAACCACCATCCGAGTTTTGCAGCCATTTTAGCTCCATCTGGAATTCGAATCAATAATCTTAACCCTGGAGCAACCGAAACATCATTTTTGCCTAGAACCGGTATTCCCGCCGAAGCAATGAAAAATGTAAGTTTTAGTAAAATTTTAAAATCACAATTTCTTATGAAAGAATATTCTATTTTTAGATAACAATTCAAATTGAAAAAGGTGTTCCACTAGGCCGTTGGGGAACTTCAGAAGAAATGGCAGAATTTATAGCTTTTATGTCTTCTGACAAAGCTTCATACATGACTGGACAATGTATCAATGTTGATGGCGGCATTCTTATTCATTCACCACCCATGAAATTTGATTAAAAAATCAGGTTGTCATAACAGAAACTTTATGAGAAGTTTAAAATTATCTTTTGATTGTTTTGCTGCTTTTGTTCAAAATTTCTTTTTTTTTGTTTTGTTTGGAATTTTGAAATTTTAGTTGAGCATAAAATAAAGAATAAAATTTGATATTTTTTCCTTCACTGATATACCTCTCACCAGTAATCGCTTGAGAAAAATCTTATTTTTCTTGCAAAAAAAAATAATAGCGAAAGAAATTTATTAATAAAAATTTTTTCAATAAAGTCGCATATTCTTGTTACAAGAAATCATAATTAAAATAGAAAAGGTATCTAACAACTAAAGGGAGCTAAGCTAAAGAATTATTAAAGAAAAATTTTAGAACGGGGAAAAAATTAAATAAAAAGTTTGTGTCGTTAATTAATTAGTTCTTATCACAAAATTGATTTGTTTAATAAACCGTAATAATTTATGCTGGAGCTTTAGTTGGTTCAGGAGTAATATTGTTTGGATTTTCATCTGGTCGAATAACGGGATAGATGACTTCAGTCTTTTCAGACAAATGACCCATGTCTCCGGCAAGAACGCATTTAAATTTATATTTCTTTTCTAGCTCATGAACACCTTCAGCACCCATATGGGTTGGTAAAGATTCAGTACTTTGAGTAACAATAAAATGTGAAAGGGCACAATATCCAATATCGCGATTTGTATGTCCAAGAACTTTGTGGATTGCAGCAATCGGTGAACCATGGGAAATAATCAAAACGTTTCCTAAAAAAGGAAAGTTTAAATTATGCTAATTTTTTAAAGGGTAAAAAACCAAACCTGGATATTTATCCAAAAGTGATTCGATGGTTGAACGAATTCGAGCTTCACAAACATATTCATTATTTTCAGGCAAGAAATCCTTCAAGAAACTATCATATTCAGGATCGACGCGCTTGTATTCGCTGCTAAAAAAATAAGTTTTTTTAGATATGAAAAAAATTTCTTTACCCAAAAACTTTTTATATTTTAATTTTAGTTGTTGTCACCCTTAATTTTGACTTATCGATTTATTTTTATTTTTTCAATGAAAAAAAAATGTTCGCGCCTCTCTTTTTTTGTTGCTAAAACCCAGACGTTTTGAAATTTTAATGACAAATTTATTTTTCTTATTTTGCAAAATGGTTTAAAAATATCTTATTTTTTAATTAAGTGCTTTACACTCCCTAGCAACAACAAACAACAACTTTGATGTCATCTTTTTTTTATGGTTAAAATAACAAAAAAATATTATTTTTTTAACTAAAGAAAATAATACTTTGAAATATATTTTTATTTTTTTGCTTTTATGGAAGCAAAAAAAAAACAAATTTCAAGACTTTCTTTTTTGGAAAGGAAGTAATTGTTTTTGCAAAAACCATTTTTTAGAATCCAAAACTAATAATGTAATAACTTACTGAAGATCTTTAGCTGGCAAACAGCCGGGTGGAAATTGAGTGATGCTTAAATCCTCGACAAATCCAGGTTCAACAAAAAGTTTAAGTTTTGCATTTTCTTTTAATTCACCAACAATCGCGGTTGCTGTTTGTAAACAACGAATAAAAGGGGAGCAAAAAATATAATCGATTTCTTCTTCTCTTATTCTTCGACCAGCTTCTTTGGCTTGTTGAACGCCTTTCTCACTAAAAACAAATATTCAAAAAAAAATTAGATAATTTTTTGGGCAAAAATTAAAACAAAAAAACAAAAAATGCTTACGTAAGTGGTGGATCATCCCATGCTCCTCGAGGAGCGGTTTTAATCCATTCCGGATTTACTTTATCAATGCGTTCTCCGTGACGAACGACCCATAAATTTCGGACAGTTTTTGTGATTTTCATCGAAGTTTTAATTGTTGATGACATGATGTTTGCAAAAAATAAAACTTGAAATATATATATGAAGTTTATAGATAAAATTTTTTTTGATTAACGGCGATGGAGATTATTGAAAAAGATAACAGTAAAAAATAAAACAAAACAACCGAAAAATAGCTTTTTTAGCAAAACAAAATAAATTTCAGAGTCCAAAAACACACTTTTCTGGTTTTTGATGTTCAAAACAAAACAAAAAAGTGAAATGGACAGAGAGAAAGAAAAATTGAGAAATGTGTTTTTATTTGAGAGACGACAGTTAGGAGAGAACAAGCAGAGACGGGATGGACCCGACGACATGAACAAGTGGCTTTGTTTTTGTTTACGTCTCTCTCTCTCTCTCTCATTCTCCGCTAACCAAAAAGCGAAAAAAAGGAGGCGAAAAGAGAAAGAGAACAGAAACCAAGGCGACATAAAAAAGAAGAACGACCAAAAGAAAAGAAAACAACAGCAGCGGAAAAACATGTGAAAATCGATGGATTTTTAAAAAAACCTTAAACCCATTTTGTGTAATTTTTTGCTAATAGTTAATTTTGTCAAAAAAAAATTCTTTTACTCATAAATTTTCTTTTTTAAAGTAAAATAAAAACAAATGCCGTTGGAGAATAATGACGAGAAAAAGGGAAAACAGGACGTTATCAAAAAAAGTTTCCAACTTGGTTAGATCCAAAGGAAACTCAAAGTTTCACTAGAATTTAAACTAAAGTAAAGTACGTCAATTCGCTTTATTTATCTGGGTTTGTTTTTATAATGCTAGACACAGAGGGTAAATAGCTCTTATTTCCGGTTAGACGTTGAGTACCGGCCAAAGATCGTCTTCTTAGATTTACTCATATAAATAGAAAAAGCAAAACAAAATAAATCATCATCAATGACAACTATGAGAAGATTATATTATCAAATTTTTATAAATTAAAAATATGAAACGAATTCTTATAAATTAACTTCTCATATTTATAACTGTTAAAATTAATAATGGTTTTCAACAGTTAGAGAAGGAACTATGAAGCAAAAACTAAAATTTTTAAAAGTAAAATCTTCAAAAAAATATAAAACAAATTATATGAAAAATTTCTTATGTCTATAAATATAAAAAAAGACTTTTTTGTTGCGATATTTCTGGGTTAAAAATTGACAATAAAAAATATTTTACAATAGTTGAATAGTTTATCCATCTTTGAAAAAAACCTCCGCTTTTTTCATTCGTCATTTTTTTTACTTCCTCGATACGATAACATAATTTTTTTTTTACAGCCAATGCTATGATTTATAATTTTTTTAATAGCTACATTTAAATTGCTATTTAAAAAAATGGCTTGAAACATAATTACTGATTTCCACTTTATAGTCTCCTAGCATATTTATTGGTAATGTTTTATAGTTTTGAAGTTTTTTTTACTTCCTTTCAAGTTCGTTTTTCAATATTTTTTCTAATTTTACTAATAAAAAAATATGAGTACCAACTATAGCCAATATAACCTTAATGATATCAATGCATATGCTCATCGACTTTATTGGAACACAGCATTGGCAATGATTCTCAATTCATTAGCTGCATATTTTGTTTTAACCCATACAACAAAAGCGATGGGAAAAGCTAAATATTATATTTTAGCAACACTTATTTTTGGATTTTTACTTGATTTTCATGTCACTTTTATTTGTGGCTTATTTCCATTACTTCCAAGGGCTATTTTGTGCCCTGCAGGAATTGTACGATATTTAGGTCCATTTTGGGGAATGACTGTGCCATATGTAGGTGCAACTTATCAAAACAAATATTTTTAAATACAAAAATTTTAGTTTTTGGTTCACTTTTTATTGAGCTTTGCTGGATTTTCTTTACTCTTTTTTTCTGTATATCAATATTTTTCTGTTATGGGAATGGAACATACTTATCATCGACCTCTTGGGTTTTTCTTCATGGCCACTTGTGCCATTTTATATCCTATTCCATTGATAATTTTATATTTACCAAATATAAATTATGAAGCTATAAAAGAAAATGTGAAGCAAGAAATTCCAGAATTATATGATTTTTTTATTGCCGCTTCTTGCAATGGTAGAATAATAAACAAAAATGAAATAATTTATTTATCTTCATGCATTTTGGCTATATCAATAATATTTTTTATTGCAATTTTAATGCTAATTAAAATTATTATCAAATTGACATCAATAAAGAATTCATTAACGTCAAAAACGATAAAACTTCAAAAACAATATTTTCTTTGTATTTCGCTACAGTTGACTGTGCCATTTGCAGTAATAATATTTCCAATAAGTTTCTTAATGGCCTCAATTATTTTTAACCAAGGTAACATTGAAGGTAAGTATCTAGTTATTTTTTGACGCACTCAGAACACAAAATTTAATGAAGACGAGTTTTATTTTTTAGAATTAAATAAATGGTTAATACAAATTATTGGCCTTCATTCTTGTGCCAATGCTATAACAGTTATGATGGCAATTAAAGCATATAGAGAAAAATTATTTCATTGGTGGAGAAAAATAATTTATTTTCGATGTCGAAAATCTCAAGTCGTTGTTGCTGCTTCAACTTCTACATTTTCCATAGAATCAAGAAGTTATTCACAAAAATATTGCAAGCGAATAACTGAACTATAAAAATTTTAAAAGTTCTACATTTTTCTTAAATGTTTTCATACTTATAATTATTCAAAGTAATTAAAATTAATAAAAAAGCCGTTTGTTAAATGTTTTAGAAAGCTAATATTTGCTTAAAAAATTATACCTTTTGTACAAAAGTTTTATTAGTGATTATTTTAATTTTTTTGTATAGAAAATAATATTAATTAATTAAGATTTTATCAAATATAAATAGCACTAACGTTAGCTCCTCGATTACCGAATTTAGTCGCATTAAAAAAAGATGGATACCGAGCTGCCACTACATTTGCATCAATGCACCATTTACTATCATTAGAAAGTACCGATTTATATGGGCAAGGATTTTGCTGCCAATAGGCTAAAAAATCATTTAAGTCTTTTATTTTATAAAAGAAAAATTCCATTATTTTTCAATCTAAAATTTAATGCAATAATATAAATGGCTTACCATTATAGAATATTAATTTATCCATAATTGGCAAATCTTCTCTTAAATAATTTCCAGGAATTCGATTTCGTATGTAATTTAAACAATTATTATCTTCACTATAATATAGAAGCCAAAAATCGATCAGTTTACATTTGCCTGGTCCATAAAAAGTTATGCCACTGCAATTTTCTTGTTGATAACATTCAAATATGCATTCGCTAACTGTTTGATTATTTTCTGCCCAAATCAAATTTAGTCCATTCATTGCATAACCACGAAGGTTATAAAAGTCTGTGTCTGTGGAGTTGCTAAAATATATAAATTTTAGCAAATCATAAGTTTTTTAAACATACTACCCTTCATCTTCTTGTGAATATACTTTAATTCCAAAATAAATCAAAAACAAGCTAGAAATTAGAAATGGAAGAATCATGTCACCCCGGATTCTGAGGCTATACCGCAAATTTCTCGTCCTTTTTCGTTCAAACTAATCAAATACGAGCACCAAAAAATTGAAGAAAAAAGTATAAAATGAATACAAAAAAAATTGGCAAAGAGATTTGCCAAATAGGGTGGAACGTGCTTTATTTTCAATAAAAAGATCTAATATAAATTTGTCTCGTTTGGTTATAAAGATCGAAGAAGGTTTTTCTTTTCTTTTTTAAATTAATTTTAACTATTCTGGTTTTATTTTATTTTTATAAGCCGCAAAAAATTTCAAACGTACACCTTTACAGTCAAAAAAAAATGTTTCGCTTAATATTAAATATAACAAACCAGCGTCTTTGCATTTAACGAAAAAACAAAATCAAATGGTTTTACTAAAAATTAATATTTTTTTTATAAAAAAAAGATTTCCAAATTATCGTAGACAAGAACTTTGCGGCCCACCTTCGGTGGTCCCTCACAACTTTTTTATTAGCAAACATAGACACTTTTCCAAAACAAACATAACACTTTTCATTGACAAAAATAACGTTAAGGAATTCTTTTGTTTTAGAAAAGGATTAAAAAAGGGAGATGTTTAAGAGATAATATTTTATGATTAATTTGGTGTGAGTAGTAAAGAAGATGGGGATTTCTGATTGTAAACGTGTGAGTGTGACAGAAACTGGACCTAAACACACGACTTTTTTAATTATCTTATTAGTTATTAAGACAAACATTTTAAAACGCGCAAACATGAAATTGCATATGGCGCGCAAATTTTAACCACAGTTTTAATCTAATTCAATTTATTTTCACACGTTTTGAAATCAACATTTTAAAAAACCTTTACATATAAACATTTCATTGCATTTCATTACTAAAGTCCCCCTACTTAAAATAATTCTTCGGGTTGCTTACATTAAATTTAAATACCTTTCTAATGGGGCTTCGCCTCCAATACTGGCATAACTTCTTATCGATTACTTCAGCGGGTTCCGATTTGCGTCTTTTGGATCCACTTTCATGTTTATCCTTTCTTCTTCCAAACATATTCCTTCGTACAATTACTCACTTTTCGATATTAATAATGGGCCCTACGGGCCCCATCCCATCCATTTTTAATGATTCCATTCCCAATTATTTTACTCCCAAAATCACAATTTTTTAATTCGGGAACATTTTATTTTTTCGGGACTCACATTTCATGCTCACGATGTACACTTTCGTTAACGCCTTTTCGATGTCCATCTTCATTGCTCGATTCTCGACTTTACTTATTTCCACAAACATAATTAAAATTTATTTTTTCTAAACCTCCTTCATTAAATTACACATTCCATTTAATTTCTCTTTTCAAAAAATCTACAAAATCGCGCATTTCTTTAAACACCCTTAGGTAAACTATCACATCTTGCGCAGTTACTTCGTCAACCATAAGCGTACGGTTTCTAATCATTTACCATAAAACATCGCGAAAATAAAATTCACGTTTCCAAAAAAGCACTCGATTCTTCCTTTCATCAAACGCAAAGAGAAACATTCGCGTCGAGACTTTTTTCGATTATGCAAATTTTAAACGCATCTACTGAATTGATCATCTCGATTCCGAAGAATGAAATTCACATATTCGGAATCAGCGTAAAAAACTGCATAGGACGTGCTAGATACATTTCAATTTGCTAGGGGACACCACATTGACAGACAAACAAACAGACAGATATTCATTCTCACTTTACATAGGTAGACAAGAAATATGAAGGGGCCTGCCTACGGCAGTCCCCACAACTAACATTTCAACAATTTTACAATTACACATCGGGCCCTTCGGGCCCTCATCTCGTCTTCCACCTTCCATCCCCTGCGGAAGCCCTCCCAATTCTACATTAGATCAGTGATATTCACAAAATGACCCTTCGGGCCACACAACCCATGCCCACATTCCATACTTTCTCCCTTTCAAATTCAATTTCATTACTGCGATTAAGCACCACAGGCCCTTCGTGCCTCATCTTACATGTCCCTCATTTGCAGCTTCATTTTAGCGCCTCGTAGTCATCCTCATTTCCTAGAGCTACGTTTTCCCATTTCTTATTTTAATATTTTCATTAAACTTTCTTAAAGTCCATCTTATCATTCCTCATTTAAAAAAACATTTTTTCTCAACACTTCCAACACCTTCACACATACATGCATCTATGCACCATCACCAAATATGAAACTTTGAAATTACTGTTATAAATCATGCAACGAAATTCTCTTTCAAAAAGCAAACGACAAAGAGCTCACTTTCTCCCTTTCATCAAACACAAAGAGAAACATTCGTGTTAAAGCTTTTTTCAATATGCAAATATGCAAATTTTCAAACCTCAATATCATATGCATATCTCTTTAGCCGAAGCTCGAGACCCACATTTTCGGAATCAGCGTCAAAAACTGCATCAGACAGTCCAAACACAATTCAAAAAAACAGGAGACAACCCACAAACAAACAGACAAACATAGTCAATTCAATTTACAAGGTAGGACAAGATATATGAAGGGGCCTGCCTACGGCAGTCCCCACACGTTACATTTATTCAATTTTACAATTACACATTGGGCCCTTCGGGCCCTCATCTCGTCTTCCACCTTCCATCCCTCCTAATTTTACATTAGATCATTTCATATTTATCAAATGGCCCTTCGGGCCACACAACTCATACTCAAATTCCATTTCACACTTTCTCCCTTTCAAATTCAATTTCATTACTTTGATACATCAACAAAGGCCCTTATTTTCGGAATCAGCGTCAAAAACTGCATCAGACAGTCCGAACACATTTCAAAAAAACAGCGGACAACCCACAAACAGACAGACAAACAAACAAACATAGTCAATTCAATTTACAAGAGTAGACATGGATACTAAAAGCTTTTTCTATTCAAGTTAAAGCAAATGTAAGTGGTGATTTCATAACTGCAAAAAACTAGCTACAGTTGAGTTTCCAATTTGCAGCATTAATATTTCCAATTAACTTCTTTATGGCCTCTATAATTTTAAATAACATCGAATGTTAATATTATAGTTATTTTTCAATGTCGAATATTTCAAGTTGCAACTACTATCAACTGCTTCATCCGAAACTCATTCATCAGTTTTTTTATATACAAAAATGTTTCAAACAAAGCATTTAACTGATTATTTTGCCTATTAAATATACACTGAAAAAAAGTCATGGAAAAAACCTCTACAAAACGGTGAAAGAAAATGGCACAAGAATGTGCAGGTTCAAGGCAGTGTGGTTGATCCATTGTGCATGTTTATCTCCACAACATTTGAGGAGAAAAGCTCACATTTTAGGGGTAAGATATCTCACACATGGTATGGAAGAAAAGGGTCACAATTCCGGAGAAAAAAGGTAACACAGTTTGTGTAAATATCATAAATGAAGGTTTGAAATATTATTCATCCGATGTTGCAAAAAAGGTAACAAAACTTGTGGAAATCTCTGAAGTGACGGTTCTTTATTGCTGGAGCCCACTTTTTGTTTTTCTCCCTATTGCTACTTAGCGAATCCTCACCCAACCCATACAATCAATAATACAAATATAGTTTATTTTAACAAACAAACATATAAAAATAACAAATAATAACATTACAATACAAAAATAGAGACATGATGACAATAATATTGAGTTGGTTCTTCTTTGCGATGATCATATGCAGCATCTAGGTGTCGATCAATAGAGCATCTTCCTTCTTCTTTGCGAGGACCATGAGAAGCATCAAGGTGTCGATCAGTGGAGCATCTTCTTGTTGATCCTTCTTGGTAACGAATTTTCAAAAATGAAGCACCTTTAGATTGAGCATCGTTTACTAAAAAAAATCCATTAAAAGTCATATGATGAGTTAAAGGACTTACTTTTATTCCATTATGCAAACTCATACGGTGTCAGTCAGATGTGTTGAACAATAAGGAGTTGAACGATAAGTTGAGGTGCAAGAACAAGTGATACAGGGCATAAAACAAACAATGATAAATGCAGGAAAACAATAAAGACATACCTTTAGTAGAGCATTTCGATGAATAATAGTGCGAAGCCAAAACAAGCAAGTTGACTAACAGCGTAACATCCAAACGAGCAAGGTGACTAACATACAAGAGTGGCAAACATCGATGAGAAGAGTGTATATGTGTGGCTCGACTTGATAATGATATTCAGGTAGGCGTAATTCGATAATCACGAGTAGTTTGAGCAGGTAGGTGTATTTTGGCATTCAAGAATTGTTCCCGCATAGCAAACAAAGAGTAATCACGACTGAGATCTGAAAAAGGAGGAGTACATAGAGAAACAACAAAGTGATTACCTCGATGAAAAGATGTGAGTGATTCTAACCAGTGAAGCGACAGTCAATCAGATTCTAAGGATCAGCAGTGGAAAGTTATCATGTTGAATAGAAATATAACAAGAGATAATGAGAGCAGGATGGCGGTAAGCAGCAAGTAATCCTGAAAATGACAAGCAGACGCGAACAAAAAAAAAACAATAAAGAACTACCTAAGAAAAGAAAGTTGAAGTAACATCGTTGATATCCATGTAGTTTGAAAGCAGCTTCATGACAATCATAAATTGATAAACATCGGGATAGCTGAAGATCAGTTGACATTCATAACACATATTAGAAGCAAAAAAAGAACTTAGAAAAAAGATGAATATTTTTCAAAGAGAAAGAGAAAAAAAGTGAAGAGAATGAAAGTTTGAAAGAAATGAAGGCAAAAGAAGCTTCGAGCGCGCAAAAAAAACTTTCGTGTCAAGAACACCTAAAACTTGGGAAAGCCCATTTTTGAATATTTTTTGATATTTTCGTACTTGAAAATTATTCACTATTACTTGAATTATAAAATATTCGTTATAGCTATGATAAGCTTTGATTTCTTTTCTTGTTGTTATATTGATGCATGCCAACAAAGGAAGCTTGACCGTTCACCGCCTGGAGATTTCATGTGTTTTTGATTTCGACACAAATTTGCTCATCAATTTGTGCTACATAACATCGAAGAATGGGGATTTTTTGGAATTTTTCCTCTTAACAATGATCGACATATCTTTTTCGCTTCAGAATTGTCATATTTATTACGCTTTCGCCATACAAGTGAAGCAATTCCATCAATAGAAGTTTCTTTTTCAGGGATTCCATTAACTAGTGAAACATTGTCATTAGGAGCAGTGGCAATGGCAGCCGCATCCAAGAATTTAATTGCCATTAGAAAGCAAACCAAAAAGAGAATAATAAATTTAGAAGAAGCCATGCTTTTTTTGAGATTTAAAAGAATTCAAAAATAAAATGAAGAATCGAACAACCGATGATGATAGAAACTATTGTTTTTCGGCATATATTTATACCATTTGAAATAAGCTTTTGTTATCATTGTTTTTATTCCGGAAAAAAGAAAATGAAGGATGTTTGCTAAAAAAAAATATTGATAAGGCTATTTTTGGGACATATTAAAAATTTATTTTTTACTCAATTGGTAATTTATGACGAAAGAGTGTTTATGACTTTTACAATAGCATTTCTTAATTTTTTCCGGAAGAAGTAAAGTATCTTTTTTTAAAGCTCTGAATTTGTTCCGGCGCCCTTATTAGTCTTTTCAAAATAAGAAAACTGATAATAATAAAAATAAAAATGTTTATCAAAGTTGCCGTCGTTTTTTAAAAAAAAAAATGGTGCGTAGGAGAAAGCTAAAAAAACAACGTTTTTAAGTCGCGATGGATTTTCAAAATTTTGTTATTGCGACGCCCATCAACGAAGCTACGACTCTCTCAGCAAGTCATAATTTTTACGACGGATTTACGTCCATTATTTTCTTCAAAGAGCTTTTATTTTAACAAAACTCTTTAAGAATTAGTTGACAAAAATAAAAGTTTTCGTAATTGAAACACTTGTTTCAAGAATTTTTGACTTGATAAGAGAGTCTCAAAAAAAATAAATTAAATAAACCTTTGATGCAGAAATGATCAAGTTCTTGTTTTTGAGCGGCTTTTGCAATTGCTGGGAATAAAACTTCTGGTAGATAATCTTGGAGTTGTATAGTTATACTTTGGCCATAAAAAGTAAAAGTTGCAGGAAAAAAGTTTTTCAACACTAAATAAAGAGGTCTAATTTAGTTTGGAAGATAATTGTTCAAACATACAATTAATTTCAAGATTTTCATCTGTCGGTTCATTTTTAATTTTAGCAAAATCACGAATACTTGTTATGATTTCAAACATGGTTTTTCTGAATGTTTCTGAGGACTTAGGAGGTAGTTGCTTTGGATGATAATTGCCTACTTTCCATTCGAGTAAATATCTTAGGCTTTTAGGCTCAGTTTTTTCAGTAAAAACAGAGTGAATTGAGAAGAAAGAAAAGAATAAAAGCCCATATTGAAATTTCATTTTAGCTGAAATAAAAAAATTAAATGTTAAAGGATTTTTAAAGAAGAATGGCGTAAACGAACAAAAAAGAAAAATAAATTTTAAAAAATGCCCCATCAACAAATGCAAAACTGAAAGCTTGAATAAAACTTTGAATGACGCATTTTATTTTTTGACTTTTAAAACACCGCCTGTGACCTTTGTGCTTCACTTTAATTTTATAAACAACAAAAAGTTTCAAAGTAAGATAGCGAAAAAAGCAGCTTTTTCTTTCTTTTCACCCGGCAAATTTCCAGGCGTGTGTTTTGCTCAATCATTTTTTTCAACGTTGAAAATTAAAATAGATTATTTTTGCTGCCGCACAATTTTTCAAAAAAAGAAAAAAACTTTTGTTCAAAATGGATTTTTTTAGTAAGAAACTTCAAGAGCTCACAAAAAGTTTTATAACAACTTCGATTATTGTTATATGATAACTTTTTTATGCAAATTAAAAGAATTCATTTTATTCCATTAATAATTTTTTCCATGAATATTTTTTACGAAAAAATGATGGAGACCAGATGCGGCACGATATAAATAACAGTAAACAAATTTTGACGTACATCAAAAATTTTGATTACTGCCTAAGTTGACAGTAACAAATTTTTTCATTTTCATCTTTTATTTTTTACTATTCATGTTTCAGTAATCAAAAATTCTAGGTATAGAAAAAAAATTTACTTTGGAAAAAAATTTAAAATTCAACATTTTGACAATCTTGTTCGAGGACTTGAACAAGACGGCAAAGCTACTTTAACTTGATAATAAAAAAAGTAATATTTAGCAAACCGACTATAAAAGTGTTGCCTTTTATTTTTTTCTTGCTTTATTATTGACTTTTGCATTGTTTTATAGTATTAAAGGGTAAGAATTTATAATGTTTATTATAGAATTAATACAAGGAAAACTGTACAAAAAAAAGAATGTTTATAACGTTATAAAAGAAGATTTATCCTTTCAACATATGGTAAGCTCCGCCAGCAACAGCTCCAAGAGCAGCACCTTTAGCTGCCGCTCCAAGAACTCCACGTTCAGCTCGTAATGCAGCGGGTTTGGCATCAATCTTAGCAGCTTGACCAGATTCTAGCGGAAGTTGAGATTTTACATCACTTTCAGCTTGAGCACTTATAACCAAAATCATCAAAACGCAGCAAATAAAACAACTTTTAGTTTCCATTTTTTATTGAGAATTAATTTAATGATAAAGTTAAAAACTTAACTTTGAAAATCTAAGTGAAACTCTTTGCGTTTTATATACTCTATATTTTGTTGTTTTTTTCGTGTGGTTTCTTAAAGGAAGTTCACTGCCAAATCGTAAACATAAACAACCGAGTCGTTGTTTTTTGCTCAAATTAATAAAAAAAAGTTGGGTTGGTCACATGAGTTTGTAGTTGGCTATAATGAACAGAAAAAGAGGTTGCAAAAAAACCGTTTCAATGATCATTGAAACTTATGAAACCTTTGAACCAGAATAAGTGTCACTTTATTAGTGTTCAAATTAGTTGAAAACTACCTATGGTTTAAAATAATATCGCAACACTAACTTGTTGGTTTTTGTCTTGTCACTATTTTCAAATTTTTCACTTTTTTAACTTGATATACTTTTTAATTTATTGTAATTGGTTTTTTACATACAGTGCAAGCGTTATCATAACTGCTATCATAATTTCTGAAACCATAATAGCCAGGAATCATAACATAGCTTTCTCCTTTTACCACGTGCGGAAAATCAGCTTCCCAAACTAAATAATCGACTGGTGTATTATCAGTCCATTTCCATTTCTGTCCACTATCAACTGAGTATAATCCGACCCAGATATTATTCCATAAACCATTTACAAATGCTAAAATGTCGAAAGTAATAGCAAGTATATATGAAAAGTTGCTTACTTGCAAGAAATTGATATTCTTCATAACTATGAATAGATGGTAAATTTGCGACACTAATGTTTTGACAATAATTATCAGCTATTGTCCAGTTTGATTTTAGATTAATTGCACCGCCATAGCATGAATGAGTTGCTGTAAAATAAGTCCAACCTAAGGTACAATTGTATGAAACAGGATAAGTTGGCGCTGAAGAAACTTCGCAAACAAAAGGTTTAGGCTTAAAACAATCTTGAGCGCCCCAATATCCATCATTTATAGATAAAGCAACACAATTTACACCGGTTGTATTTTGTGGTTCACCTGATTTCCAATCATTAAAATCAAGTGGAGTTCCATCAGTCCAAATCCAGCTCCCATTGGGAGAAAATTTATTAGCGCCAATCCAAAAATCTGCTTCTGCACTTTGTTGAAATTTATCCGGTGCTTCTTCTGCAAAAAGTAGTAATACGATGTTTAAGAAAACCTTGAAAAGTAATAAACCTCCTAAAAGACCATTAACGAAAGCATCATGGATCGAAGCCAAATGTCCTCCAATTTCTATGCAACTTAATTCAGCTTTAGAAAATCCTGATTCTGTTGTATTAAAAATGTAACAATTTGATTGATACTCAACTCCATCATTTGGACAAGAGCAATCAATAAAAATGACAAATAAAAAAGAAAAAATAATTAAACATAAAAGCATAACGAACTTCACAAAATAGAATTGTTAGAATAAAAAATCGTTAGCCTTGCATATTTATATTCATTCTTCGATAAAAAATAGTTGATAACATAATCTTCGAATGCAAGCTGCATTCAACATACGTAAAGTAGAAGAAAAAAATTCTGATAAAAAGGTGAAAAATATTATTTTCCAAAACTTTGTTAAAATACACAACTTTTATAATATTCATAATTTTTCTTTCTTTCTTTTTTTGAATTTGTTTAGTCAACGTTTTTACCCGACAATTAAAATTTAAGTTAAAGAAGATATATTTTATTTAAAAAAACTATATACAAAAGTTCAAAAGTAAAACTTATTACAATTATAACTAAAAATATTATCCTTTTTTCACAGCATGGATTACTCCACCGGCAACAGCGCCAAGAGCAGCACCTTTGGCAGCACTACCAAGAACACCTCGACGAGCCCGCATTGCAGCTAGTTTACCTTTACCATCGTGAGCTGCATGTTCTGCAATAGGATTGGGTGCTACAGCTTCATGTGGCAATTGAAGAGCTTGAGCATTATTGGCACAAATAACTAAAATCATTAAAACGCAACAAATAACGCATCCTTTTCCTTCCATTTTTTAAATTTTACTGATCAGTGAAAATAAACCAAATTAACAATTTGATATTTATTAAAAAATTCTTTTTTGCTTTTATACTTTCAAAAATAATTCTGGTTGCAGTGTTTTCTAGGGCAAAAACCAAAAACAAAACAAAAAATACATAAAAACAAACAAATCACTTTGTTTTTGATTTTCGCTGGTAAAAAGGAAGAGAAAAAGGGAGAAGTTCAATCATCTTCACTGCGCATAGTCATCTTCTTTACAGCCCAGAGGAAAGAAAAAAAAAGGTTGCAAAACAAATGTTTTTAATGTTTCTGTTTTTTCTTCTTTTTTCTTCTTCTAATTATGGTTAAAAACTTTTTAATGAAATTTTCTTCTCCTCCTGATGTTTGATACGTTTTGTTTTTGTCGTCGATCGACTAGAAGGATCTCTAATTTGTAAACAACAAAGAAAAAAAGAATTTTTTTCTAAAACCGCATTGATCGATTTCTCTATTCTTTTTAAGAAAATTTTGTTTTTTCAAAATGGCTGTTCGCTGAAGCAAACGATGAATAATCAAGAAGTGTTTGATTTCTGCGAAACAAAAAAATATGAGTATTGCATTATTGAGAAAAAAATAGCTTCTATCTTCTCATTGATGAAAAGAGGGGCTTGGAAAATAAAAAAGTAATTGACAGTTGAGTTCTGTTAATTTAATCTTTTTTAAGCTGGGAAATCATATAAGAAATCCACTATTTTCAAAGGCAAGTATGTGTCCATCCTTTTAAAGTATAAGTTTTTTTCTTTACATAACAAACTTTTTTACTATTTATTTACCGGGCTATTTTATGAATAATGTAAAGTTTGATTGATGAGAAGAAAACCCAAACCAATCACTCACTATTTTTGCTTGGTAAACTTTTTTTAAAGTAGCACAGAATGGAATTTATTATTAGGGTCATATGATTATTTAAACCTGTTTTGAGGGCCGACATAATTGTTTCTAGAATTAAAAAAAAAAGTTATTCAATGGAAATCTTTAACAGTGACGCATTTTTTTTTTCAATTTAAGCCACAATTTTGTATAAATTTTTTGTTATTTTAGCTTTTGAATAAGATTTTTTGTTTGGAAAAAAATATATTAAGGAAAAATTTTTATTTTATCTCATTACAAACAATTCAAGTTAAAAAATAAATTTAAAGCAAAAAACATAAAAAAAATTAGAGATTTTATCCACTTTTATAAAGCCCATATAAACCAGCTGCAACAGCTCCCACAGCAGCTCCTTTGGCAGCGGTTTTCAAAATTCTTCTTGTTCGTGATTCTCGAGTTGTCATATCCATTCCACCCATGCCAATTTCTGAAGGTCGATCGCGGCTAAAGATTCCAGCATTGGCGGATGTGGCCAATAAAAGTAATAAAACACAAACGAAAACAGTTGATTTACAAGCCATTTTTTATTTTTAATTTGGAGACGAGAGAATCAAAAAAAGTGAAAAGAATTTTTACGATCGCCAAAAAAAGTTTTACTTTTTATACACACTTTTTTTTGTCAGTGAATGATTATTATTTATTAGTTTTGGATCTTTCATTTGGGGGCAATGTTAATAAAAAAAAAAAAAGAAAAAAAGAATAAACAAGTAACAAAAAGAAAATGCGTACACTTTAATTTTTTTATTTTGTTTATTAATTACATCATCATCACCGTTACACTATCATTGCTCATTTCAAGTTTATTGAGAGATGACGGAATAATGATCTGCCAAAATAAATAATAAAAAGAAACAGATAGAAAAAAATTAAGACAAATCAAAAATATAAAAAAAATATCCTTAGCTTAAAAACCAACCCTGGATTTTCTTGCCAATTTTTATTCACCAGGAAAAAGTCACTGACATAAAATGATAGACATAAGATTTAAAATTTTCAAACTAAATAAATTTTTTACGCCTGGTCTTTTTTGCAACAAAATCTTATTTAACGGTTTGTTTTCAAACCTCATATAAAGATTTTGGTTCAAAACTCACTTTCGCAAAAGGTTGTTGAATTGCACTGATAAGGAGAACTGACTAATGCAAAAAAAAATCTTTTGTATTCTTTAAATAAGAAAAAAAACTACCAAAAATAGTTGTTTACATTTTTTTAAATTTATTTTGAGAAGCTAAAAAAATATCAAACTTGACTAAAAATAGCGCAAAAAATAATGATGTACGTTTAAATTATTTGAGCTTACCTATTTTAAATGAAGATGACTAATATAAACCCTTTGTTCAAAAATTAATGAAAAATGTCTTTGCTTTTTATAGCATTTCCAGCAAACGAAATCGCCAATGTTTCTGTTTCTATAAAAGTGATGAAAATGACGTCGTTTTTCCACCCTTTTTATATATCATGGATATTAATTTAGTTGAAGAATTTAGTAGACTGGTTTCAAATTTTGATAATAGAAATTTAGCTGATGAAAATGACATAGAATATTGGATGGAGTTAAGTTCGGTTTCACCACATTTTTATTTACGACAAATTGAGTACAACCAATTAAGTGATTATATAAATATGTTTTTGGAAGAAATTTGCAAAAAGTTAGCCGAAAAGGTTATCAAAATTCTAATAAAAAATTGTTTTTTAACCACTCAATACAAACTTCCATTGTTTGCAATTTTGACACAATGGATTAAAAACTTTCGACCACCATTCTTTTATAAATATGGTTTGGATGTTTTTGCTTTTACAGCCATCGGTGAAATTATTGATAATGAATTGGTTGTTTTCCAAAATAACGAGCTTTTAGCTGCCTCGAATTTGCTTAGTAAGTATCAGGAATTTTTAAATTTTCAAGGCTCTTTTTCTCTTTTTGAGTCAAATTTTTTTAGAACTGCTAATGATCTAACTTTTTAATTAACAGAGAGAGCTACATAAAAATCTCTAATGGGTTTATTATTCTTCCGATAAAAATCAAACTATATTTTATTCCTTTAACAATAAAAGTTTGACGCTTTGTTTATTCTCGGGCGCAAAAAAGATAAGAAAACTAAATCAATTACTTTTTCATTTTTCTATAAAATATTGATTCATTTTGTTGCAACGAATCGATTACTTTTGAGCGCACAGTTGCTTACTTATAAACTGCTTTTAAACAAATTTTATTTTCGAAACATCGTTAAGTTAATGGTAAAAACAAAACTTATCGCACTGAAAAAAGAGGCTTTATAGCCTCTTATAATTTTTATATATGTTTTTTAAGTTTTTTGATAATTATTAAAAAAATGAATTATTTAATGGACGATAACAAATTCGAGTTTGTTTAATTTCTGACCAAGGAAATTGGATAGACGCTTCGAAGACTGCTGATCCCACACCCTCATCATAATATTATGAAACCCAACTTTCTAACAACAATTTTTGTTTTGATACTGTTTCATTTCCGAAAACTATTAAAATAAATTTTCTATGTAAACTAATAAAACCATTTTCCATTGCAATAACAGTGACCCTCAAACCTCAAAAAACATCCATAAATCAACAATCCAAAAAATTTGTCAACCTTCATTTTATAAAATAGACAAAGAAAAAAGGAGAGAGTCCACAGAGAAAAAGGATATTTTTTTTCTTTTGTGGACATTGTTTGGAAATAAAAATAGAAAAAACTTTCACGTTAGTAAAAAAGGAGAGAATTTGCAGAGAAATATACAAAAATATCCTTATTTTATTGGTTTGTGGACAATGTTGGAAGAGAACAATGAAAATTATCACATTTTTCCAGACAAAATCATAACTGTGTTGACAAAAATAACGTTGAAGTTGTTTCAAAATTTATAAGCTTTGAACTATTAAACCTTTTTTGAGCGCAAAATTTTTAGTATAAATACTCTTCATAAAACCATGTTTTATTAAACCAAATTCATTTCTCATTTCAATTCCTTCATTCAAAACAAAATAAAAATGTTCTCTTCAAAAACTTCAACTATTGTTATTATTTCAATGATTCTTTTAACAATTTACACATCAAAAGTAAGTTTGCAGTTATTAAAAAAAATTTAAATTTAATTAACGATATTATTAATTTAGGCTAATGCAGATGCATGTTCAGATGTTAAAGCTGCATCAGAAAATGCTCGACTCTCTGCTAAAGCCGCATGTGATAAAGCTGCTGCAATTGCCATGGATAATACTGATGATGCAACAAAAGCCGTAGCCAAAAAAGCTTGTGATGATGCAGCAGATGTTGCCAAAAAAATCGCAGATGCCCAAGCAGCTGCCGTTTGTTAATCAAATTTCAAACGAACGCATTTATGCATAAAAACAAACAAAAACGTATAATAAATTTATTAAGCCCCGATGTATATGTATTTGTATATAATATGGTTTAATCAGTTTATTTTATGTTTGGTTTAAAAAAGCTTTAAATAATTTATACAAATAATTTTTTTCTTTGTATTTTTTTGCTAATAAACTCTGCATAATGATTCGTGTCTGTTTATTTTTGAAGGGGCTCAAATTTGCTCTATTTTCTAGAAATTCCAATGATTTAACTTGGACATAAAAAAGAAGTGACTAATATTTTGCCACTTCTCAATTATGAGAAGAAAAAGTGACAACTCAAATATCTTTAACGCAAATAAAAATTGTAACAGTATTATACTTTTTTGCATATTAATAAAAATTTTAAAAAGATTAAATTTTAATTTTTTTGTATTGTAATTTTTTGCACAAAAAATTTGATTTTTGTAGGATTGATTGTGATTAAATAGAGAAGAATTATTTTTATATTTTAACGAGACATAACAAGAAAGGGTAGCCAACGCAAAAAGAGCAGTTTCCTCTATCATTTTTTTGAGTAGTTATCGATATTTTTTCTTGATTAAAGAAAATTATTATTGGGTTGTTCAATAAGTTCGCGGACTGATAAAATCGATTGGTCAACTATGAGGAGCAAAGCTTGTCATGTGTTGTTTTTACCTATTTGTAGCCCCAAATAAAGTGATTCGAAGGTGAATAATAGGTTTAAGAAAACCGTGTGTTATCCTGAAATTAAGAACACCTAAAGCAACAAGATGAAAACGTTGGGTGAAAAAAGGTGTTTTTGCTATTTTTTTTTTAATTTTTGCTACTATTTTTTTTTCTCGCAAACATTTTTTTGCTATTGTTAGAGCCGTTTTGACACATTGTTGCTTGGTTAATAACTTTTTTGGCCAAAAACAAATTTATCCAAAAATGTCTGCTATTGGCCATATATATACTCTCATTGCTATAAAATAGATGCAGATTGCTATTAAGGTGTCTCGAATCGCTCACAAATCTTTTAGGAATAATAATTTTTTATGAAAAAATTTAATTTATAAAAAAGAATAACATCAAAAGCAAAAAGTTGAAAAATTTTATAGCTTAAAAAGTGGTTTTATTGTTACATATATTTAAAGATGACAATTTTTACGTTTTAATTTTTTAATAATAATACAACACATTTAAAACGGAATAAAAATTTACAAATAAAAAGACAATTACTTTCCATTTTTATACATCGTATACGCTCCAGCGGCCAAACCACCGAGAGCCCCACCCTTTAACATATTTTTAATATAACTTTGTTTTGTTGTTGTGGGTTGATAATATCGGCCATTCCCATAACCATATGGAGATTGAGTTACAGCTTTATTACTGCTCCATGGAAAGGATATTGAAGTAACTGTGGTACTTAAAAGTAATAATAAACAGCAGACAATAACAGCCTTGGACGATGTCATTTTTTTAAATAAAGTTTTGAGCAGCAATCGAATGAGAAAAAAAGAATCGACAAAAAAAAGCGCAAATGAGTTAGAATTCACTGCGCAACTTTTTCTTTTATGCTCTTTTTTGACTCAGAAAAGAGGAATGACTGAAAGGTGAAAAAAGGTAAGTAAATAAAGCAAAATAAAAAACTTTTGTTGAGGCAGCAAAAACGACGTGGGCAAAAATAGATTATGTTTGTTTCTTTTTTATTTTGAATGATCTCCGTTAAAAATTGTGAAATTCTTTCATTTTAATTTGAGAAAAAACTTTGAAAATAAATAAAATTCTTGCCAACGTTTTTTTAATCTGATTATTTTTTCTTTATTTGAAGAAAAAAATATCGTTGGCTTATTAGCTTTGGTTTTCTATAAAATGTGACCTTTAATTATTTACTTTGCAATTAAACGTCAAACTTTCCCAAACTTTGAAGCAAAAGTCATCGCTTTTTTTTGAAATCCGATAATCAAGGTGGAAGAAAGCCAAGAATTTTTAATTTGAGGGATTTTTTTTGGATCTAATTTTTTAGTTTTTGGAAATGCATGCAACATTTACTATTTTTTGAACCTTTTCATTAAAGTGATGTATGTTTGCTTGGCTTTTAAAAAAGGCGCCTCTCTTTTTGACAGTCAACATGTTTTTTTGATTTATCAAATCCGGATTTACATGTGTATGATTCACATGACACTTTCCTTTCTTTTTAAACTTATTAAAATAATTATGTAATTTCAAACTAACTTTGACCTTGACTTTTCCAAAAAAATTTATTTTTGCTTTTATCGGATTAATATGGAGTCGAGTATATGAGATTTAGAAAACCAAAAGTTATAATTTTATTTAAAAAATTTAAATAAATTGCAAAAGGAAAAATAAAAAACAAAAAATAATTATCCGTTTTTCCACCAAGTGTAGGCAGCAGATCCAAGAGCTCCTATGGCTGCACCAGTGAGGCCATTTTTCAAATAACTTTGTTTTGGTTTCTGTGTGACTGTTCCATCATTATATTGATAGCCATTATTATACCCATTGTTGTTGTATCCGCTATTGCTGTTACTTGGGTATCCATTATTATATCCAGTATTACTGTTGCTGGGATATCCATTGTTGCCATTGCTATATCCATTGTTACTTTGGTATCCGTTATTGTAGCCTAATCCGGTGTTACTGGTGGCGTATCTATTGTCATCATCAAAACCAAATCCAGATTGTCGAACATTTCGAGGATGATTAAAAATAGATGCCGAAATGGTACTTGTAAATAATAATAAAAGGCAGCAAAGCACAGTTACGTTTGAAGCCATTTTTTATTTATTTATTTTTAAATAAAAACAAAAATCTGCGAGAAAAAAAATTGTCAAAAAGTGAGTGACTGACTGAATCATGGATAATTGTGACTCTATTAAATACTCTCCCGTAAAAAACTATGGAATGGAAATGTTTACTCACCCAAGTGTCAATTGGACAAAGTTCAGGAAAAATCGAAAAAAATCAAGAAAAAAAATAAAATAGAAGCAGCAACAATGTTTTCTGATCAAGAGTAAACGTCTTGAGTTATTAAGTAAATAAATACTTGTACCTACTTATTTTTAAACAAAAAATAAAATAACTTTAAGATTGAGTCAGAAAAATAACAACAAAAGTTCTGCACAAAATAAAAATTTATTTTATATGTATGTAATTACAAGGATATGTATTGCATTTAATAAAAATCTTTTCTAAACATGCAGTATACAAATTAATACCAAAATTTTCATAAGTTTCTAAGTTTTTTACAAACAAAGAGTTAATGATTACAATAAATAAATTTCAACAACAATCGGGAATTTTGGTTACTGTCTTAATGGATAGTAACGAAGTTTTTAATTTTTTACATTTATTTTTTATTATATATAAGACAGTAATCAAAAAATATAGTTACTAAATAAAAAGAAACTAAAAATTATATTAATCAAATAATTTTTTGATTTTTGAAGTTGTGTTAATCGTACATAGTTTTAAACTTTGGCAAAATTAATAAAATTATTTCAACCACCAACTAACTCATTTGCTGAAAATTCAATTCTAAATTAGGTGCTATACGCTCATCTGTAATAAAATGACCAAATATTTTTCAATAAAAATGCAAATTTCAAATATTTGATCCTAAAATTGCCCATAGAAGAAAGCCTGAAAAACTCATTTTTTCCATATGGAGGTTTTTAAATTAAAAATTTGCGTGAAGTAAACACTTTAAGGTGTTCCATTTTTAACCTTTTCTTTGAAAGTATAATCAAATTTAAAAAAACAAAATTAATTCATTACTAAGCGCTACGCGGACCTTCGGCCCGCCATAAAGCTTGTTTTATGTAAATTGTTACGAAAATTTTGTCATTAATTATTTGATCTTTACTCTGAAAGATAAGATCGCCATCTCCGCAGCATCGCAGGCTAATTTACTTCTTTAAGATCCTCTAAGCTTGTTCTAAATTGCCCCTAACAATTCCTATAGCATACTAATCAATAGCAAACGATTTCTCAGCTTTCTCTCAATTTGGATCATACAAAACCATTTTCAAAGACCCCCAATTGTTAATTGCTCCTCAAAGTTAGCCCCTTGGATCTTTTCCTTGCTATTGGGGCTTTGGATATATTTTTTGTTATTGAATCATTGGATAACAACAATCGCTTCCTCAAAAAACAAACGACCGTTCATCATCGCTTCCTTTTTATGAAATGCAAACGCGTTTTCTTTCCTTGCGCATTCATTCTTTCTTGTATACAGTGTTCTCGAACTCCCACTTTTTTCACTCTCACTCCCATTCACTCTTTTCTTCGCAATTCACTCTCAACTCTCACTCACTCTTTCATTTTTTTCATTCACTCTCACTCACTCCCAACTCCCAAATTTTACTCTCACTCACTCCCACTCTTTAAAAATTTTTCGTATTTTTTAAAGGAAAAATTTGTTTAAAAAAGCATTGAAAATAATAAACAGCATTTTTGGTCCATTTGAAGCAAAAAACCAAATTCTGAGATGCTTTAAATAATTTTTTTGCGTTTTTTGGATTTTTTTTTATCACCAAAATACGATTTTTACGGGAATTATGAATTATTTTTTGGGAGTCACTCTAATTAATTCACTCCCACTCCACTCTCACTCTTTTAGATATCACTCCCACTCACTCTCACTCCAGTTAGAGAGTGAGTGAGAGTGGGAGTGGGAGTGAGTTTGGGAGTGGAGTTCGAGAACACTGCTTGTATATGCAAATTTTTTCATTTTCTTTGCATTTTTCCCATGCATCTTTTCCGAGCTCGAACGAACAATCAAAATTACTAGGAAGGAAAAGGACTGTCAATTTAATAGTAAAAAATATTAGCGGAAATTGAAAATTTTTGTTACTATCTTCGTTGACAATAACAAATATTGTTTATGACTGTTCGATTTTGATTACTGTCATTTGGAGCATGCAAATGAAAGTAAAATTATTCCATATTTTTATTTTCTATTTATTTTTATTTTTTGACAAGTTAAAACAAAATTATTCGTAACAAAAAAAAACACCAAAAATGTACAGATATCAAAATTCAAAGTTTTTACAAACATGCAAAAAACTAATACAAAACAAAAAAATACCCAATATGTATGCATTATTTTCATCATGGCTTTTTTATGATTATTACGTTCTTTTAAAAGCTAATCGACGTCTACCAATTTGAGTTTGTTCACATTGTTGGCCACCACCACTGCTGTCGCTGCTGCCAGTAAGTTTAGAAATGAGTGATTCATCAATCTTGATGTCAGACGCCAAATAAATTTCATGATCGAGAATTTTAAATTCGGGATCTTTAAATTCAATGGGAAGCCCGCCACTTCCAGATGGAAGTTCAATGGGAATGCCCTTTTCAAGGAAATTATTAACTTGTTTCGCGATCATATCTTTTCCAAGATTACTCAAACTATCGAAGGCATCTTGATTTAAGCCAAGAGATTCAGTTGGATCAGTGAGGTTCAATTTAGTTATTTCTCCATGTCCCTTGAGTTTATTATCTTCAACTTTGAGATTAACTTCAAATTCAGCTGTAACATGAATGGTTCCAATATCATCCCCGGAATCTGTCTTAAGATGGGCATTAGCAACAAAATCAATGGTTGCAGTTCCATCATCTTTCGAACTAAGGATGATGGATGGAGCTCGTTCAGTGCTAACTTCAACCACAACATTTTTATTTGGATATTTTTCACGAGCAATTGGAAGAATATCTCCCAAACAAATTCCAAGATCAGCGAGAGATCCTCCAGCATCATCGCCACCACCGCCTCCGCCAGCAAGGTCTTCAAGTTGACGACGAGAACGACGCTTGCGAAGTTTATTGAAAAGTTTTTGAAATTTTCGAGATTTGCGGACTGAAGATGAGGTGCTTTCATCAGTCTAAAAATAGAAATTTAGAATATAACAATTATTTCAATTTTGAAAGATTTTTTAAAAAAAGATTCACAAAATTTCCATTTTTAATTTTGAAATCAAAAGAAGAGAATTTTTTTTATCATTTAAATCTTTTTACTTACTTCAACGCCATTGTCTTCTAATCCTTCTTCATCATCCGAGCAAGTTGTTTTTAACAATGGGCCAATCAATGGCGTTTCATTATCCAATTTAACAGACAAAAATTGAACCCTAAAAGCCAATTTTCATTAAATTTTTTACACTTGCCACGACAAAAAAAAATAGATCTTACTTGTGTAAAGTATAGAAAAGTGAGTTAAGAGTGTAATCACTGATTAGAGCTTCAGCCATCTTATCACCATGTTCACTTGGGAATTCCAATGGATATGGACCAAATGGAGTTCCACCATTTCCATTTTGACTGAATTCACCATCAAAGTCAATCGTGTAATCATGTTCAGTTGCATGAGTGTCTTTGATACCGATGGATAAACTAAGATCTTCAAGTTTGGACATATCCAAGAATTTAGTGAGTTGTTTAAGTCCACCAATTCCAGCATCTTTAGCTTTAGATTCAAGTCCACCTGAACCTCCTTCAGATCCAGAGCTGCCAGAATCACTGGAACCTCCTTCTGAGCCAGAATCTGATCCTCCACTTGATTCAGTAGTGGTTGATTCAGAATCTTCTCCTTCTTCCGCTTGTCGAACAACTCTGTTTGCAATTCGATGAGGAGCAAGGTTGGATAAATGAGAATTGTAAATTTGTTGATGAGTATTGAGTTGAGTGGAACCAGCAATACGGCGTTTAATTGAAAATCTTTGATTTCCATATGATGATGGTGAAGCTGGGGCATCTGGTGGTGGTTTCGAGCCGGATGATGATCCACCAGTAATGGAAGCATCTGAAGATGAGCTTGAAGAGCCAGAGTCCGATGAGGAGGAGCCACCACCGCTGCTTGATGAGCCACTATCAGATGAGCTGCCACCGCTGGAGCCTGAGTCACTGCCACTACCAGAACTGCTGCCACCTTCACTTCCAGAACCTCCGGAGCCTCCACTTCCGCCACCTTCTTTTTCAATTCCCAATGCACTACCAGCAACATCCAATAATTTACTAACCGAAATGGTTGTAGGAATGAGTTCAACTTGTTCATTAAGTTTGCTATTAAGAATTTCAGGGATTTTAGCGCATAATTGACTTGGAATCATTTTTCTAACTTTTCGACTTATTTGTTGACGGAACTGTGTATTTGCCAAATCACCAAGAGTGCCACCATTTTGAATCATGATATCCAAATTTCTAACTCGTCCACGACATCCCGCAACTTCTATGTGAGGTGAGCCATCTTGATTTCGAGTCAATGAAAGTTCAATGGTTGTACTAATTTGATTGGCATTTGCAACAATATTTCCAAATAACCTCATCGCTCTCAAAACTGTAATTTGACCATTGAGAGTTCCAACAACGGTGACTCCAACATTTTCCACCGAAATAACAATTTTATTTGGTGGAGAAGGATGCAATCGAACGCTTGAAGGACATTGGAAATTTGTGATTCGAAGATTATCCACTCGAATACAACCACCTATTTGTGGGAGGCATTGACTAATAGTTGGAATTTCGGCTTTAGAAATTAATTCACCCAAAAGTGGAGGAATCATTTTTGAAAAATAATCAAATCCAGGTTGATTTATTCTTGCTCGAATTCCTGGTCCACCTCGTGTTCCTCCATCTAATTCAGGATTATAATCTCCACCACCAGATGAACTTCCTACATCATTTTGAGATAATATAAAAGGGATTAACAGCAATAATATGAACTGAAAAAAGGGTTGTATTATTTATTCAAACCAAAAAGACAAAAATTCTAAGATTTTCTATAAAAATAAAAGTTTGGACTTGAAAACTTAAAACGAATTTTTTTTTAAGAAAATAAAAAATTTCGCTTTTGAATTCACAAAATCAAAAAAAAAGTGGATGCACAAGTAAAGTAGTGCCAAATTTTTGGCTAAAATATTTAATAAAAAATAACTTACAAGTAGTCTCATTTTGTTTGAACTTTCTTTTAATCGTTGGGTAAGTAAGAGCAAGCTGAAACACGAACTTATTTTTTATTCAAAACTAAAAAAAATCGTGATTTTTGAAAAGGCGGAAATTGTAATTTTTAACTTTAATAAATATCAAACTGTTTTCTTTATGGCTCACGTAACAACAACAACCGATAAAAAAAGATTGCAAACATCAAAAATTCAAATAAATTGCATCACGGCTTTGTCCGAAAAAGAAAGAAAACAAGCTTTTTTTTCAAAAAAGAAAAGGGAAAAGCGATTTTTTTTATTGCTTGAGCCATCGGAAGCAGAAAAAAAGGAGAGAGGTTTCAAAACAGGTTTCTATTTTATCTCTCCTTTGGAGTCCAGTCCAAATTCGAATGAAGGAAAATGGAATGTGGTTACGTCTTTTTATATCATCGTCGAAAAAAACTCTCTCTATGTGGGATATGCAAAATACGATTTGGTTGGATACGCTTTTTTTCTTTCTCTCTTAGCTTTGCCTGAGGCAATTAAGGGCAAGAAAGAAGGAGGAAAGAAAAGTGAAGCAACCAACGATGATGATTGCGCAACGGTCAAAGGATAATACTTTTTTTTTCTATTACTATTATATCATTCCCCTTAGGCAATGGATAAATGGGATAAATAAATGAAAACAGAAAATGAGATTTGTGATCAGAAGATCGCTGAAGGTCGACTTTAAAAACAGAGAGAAGAAATAACAAGAAAGATAGGCAATCAAGTTAAATTGTTTTTGGTTTGATAAAGTTAAACTGGATTTCTTTCTCTCTTTTTTGTTTGAGAGAAAAATGGAAAGTTAGAAAGTGACAATAGCTGATCTAATCTCTAATTTTTTATTGCTTTGGAGAAAAAAATATTTATTTTTTTATTGGCATCAAAAAAAGATTAAATAATTAAAAAACAAACGAATAAAACTTGACAATTTCAAAAACCATTAAAACAAAACACATTAGCACAACCCAGTCCAAAGACATTCAAGCTTTATCGGGTGTATTTCATAATTTATAACAATATTTTAAAAAGTATTGTATAAAATAATACACAAAATAAAAACAAAATGTATGAAAATGCAAAGAAAAAAGATAAAACAATAGTTACTCCAAATTCTTTTGTTGATAAATTTAAAAAAAAAGAGAGCGGAGTATCATAAAGCTAAATGTGTTTCATTGGTGATTCCAATTGTTTAATTTTCTTATAAAAATGCATTTTTTCTTCTACATTGAGAGTTATTTTTGTTTAATTTTAAAAATCTTTACATTTAATTATTTGTTTTTTTCTTCTTCATTGCAAAGCAGGAAGCAAAGTTAATCCAGTAAAAAAAAATTATTGACTAAAAAATCCTTTCATTTTTTTATAAGTATAACAGTTGTTGTTGCTGTCATTAATGCTTACTAGAGGGCTCAATGAGTCATTATGCTTTTGCCAAAAAAAAGTTTCGAATTTCTTGGATTTTCCTTTTAACTTTTTTTTTTCATTTCGTAAAAAAATAACATTCCATCAAACTGCCGCTGATCATGTTCAAAAGGCAATCGCCACATTTTAACAACAAAAGTAATAATATTATCTCTTCTTCCTTTGATAATAAAGAGTAAGTTAATTTTCAGTCTTTTTTTCAATCGTAAATTTATTTGGAAAAATAAATCATTCATTTTGCCGCTTTAGAATAACCTTCGAAGAACTCAACAAAAGGACCCAAGTCTTCAATGACCAATCTTCTGGTCGAATTATTTATGTTTTTAATTATGACAATTTTTTTATCAGCGACAGCAAGCCTCGTCAACTCAAAGATCTTAAAGATAAACACCAATGGGAGCTTATCAAACATCCATTAATTTTGAATTATATTAATGAAACATTATTAAATTGCGCATGGATTTATGCCTTTCAATTAATTTTTTATTTCGCATTTTTATTTCTTTTATGTTTTTACATTCATTCAGAGCCAACCGTTTGGTTAAATATTGTGTTGATAGGTTTTATAATTATCCTCGCTTTTTTATTGGTAAGTTAAATTTTTTTGGAGACGTTCACTATCGAAATTTACATATATTGTTTTAAGACTATGAAAATCCATATGAGAGTTGAAAGAGAAAAGAATAACAATGAAAACCGTCGAGAAATTTATTTATTCTTACGAAATAATCTTCGCTTTATTTTGTATGCCATTTTTACATCTTTAACATATTTAGTTATTTTTTTCTTTGCCTGGTTTTCTTTGGCTAATCATTATGATTCAAGTAATCCTAAACTTTTGGTATGAAATAAACAAAATTAGTTAATTCCAAAAAATTTGGATATACATATTTTTTTTAGAAATCAGTTGTATGGTTTTTGCCAATCATTGCAGTTTTATTTTCATGGGTTCATTGCTTGCATATTTTACGAAAATCTCCTTGCGGAATTTACATTATGATGATGGGGAAAATTTTAAGAAGTTTTATCAATGTAAGCTTTTACTTTCATTGACTGAAAACCAATTTACTTAGTTTTTTCCATTTTTTTAGCTTGCTTTGATTTGGATCATCACTTTAATTTGCTTCACATTTTCTTTTCGTTTGGTTATGAAAGGAAGTCAAACCCATCCATGGAATTATTTAACTAATTCAACTTCCACCAATTTATCCATTTTTAAAACCTTTACAAAAATAACTGCAATGATGATTGGTGAACTTGAAGTGAATGATATCATTGAACAAAAAGAATGGATTGCCAGTGTACTACTTATCACTTTTGAAATTATTACTGTAATTCTTTTAATGAATCTGATGGTGAGTAGCAATATTGGAAAAAATGAAAACTGAAGTCATTATTATTTAGATTTCCCTCTCGGTTGGTGATGTTTCCCAACTTCGAGCCTCAGCTGAAAAAGAGCTTCTTCGAGTAAAAACCAGCTTTTGCATTAACTTTTTATACATGCCACGATTTTTTTCATGTTGGAGTTGTGGAACTCCACTAAACAAAAAACGAATCAATAATATTTTGGTCATTAATAAAAATGATGATACCGAATTTTCAACTTATTTATCTTTGGCAGATTATCTTTTATTCCAAAATAACGAATCACAAAAAGATGAAAACATTTTCCAAGTTCCCCTAAATTCAGAAGGTTTAAAATTTTTCAGTCCGCTTATTTACAATCGAGAAAATTGGAGGCCTAATTTGGCCACCGAAGAAGCAGCTGTTTTAAGAATTGTTAAAGCTGATGGCGCTTTTGGAATTGGGAGTGTCAACGACGTAGAATTTTTGGGGATTTTAAAAAATCTGAAAGACGAGGAATCCTTTATCACCAAATTTAAACGATGGTTGATTGGATTAAAATTAAGAAATTTTCCTATAAAAAATATCTCTGATAGTGACTTATTTTCTTTGAAAATTTGTTCTGAATGAAAAACGCAGATTTTTACAAAAAAAAATTACAAATACATATTTGTTTCTTTATGTAATGGCACTGTAGTTTTATTTTTATAAAAAAATTTAATATATTATTCACGCAAATTGAAAGACGATAAAAATAAAACATAATTACTAATAATTCAAATAACATTGAATAAAAAAAATTCCACTGATTTATAATGGTTGTTTTTTGCATATAGCATAATTAAAGGTTGCATAACAATGGCCATTAGCCCATGATCCAGGTGAAGTAGAGCAAGCCTTTCCATCTTCTAAGTCGCCGCATTGATATTCTAAAAAAAAATACGAGATTTTAATATTCACAAACATTTTTTTCTTCGAAAAGGCATGAAAAGAATATAACTCACGTTGTGGATTTAAAGGACGCCCAGTAACCCAATCAGAATAACCGAAATGTGTATTATCGGTCCATTGCCAAGTAGATGTATTTGTAGCATAATGTAACCCGATCCAGACATATATTTGACATTCATTGTTAAATGGAATTAAACCTGTAACAAAATTTATTTTGTAAATAACTAATTTTTTTTTGCAATTTGGTGGTTTATTTTTACCATTAAGAAATTTATTTTCAGCTTCGGTATGAATGGATGCCAAATGAGCATTTTGAGAAGCGCATGCATTTTCAGCATCGATCCAAGTGTATTGGGTTAAAACAAGATAACAAAACCCGGTATCACTGGAAAATACCCAAGAATCAGGGCAATATTTTGGTGTTTGTTGTGTCGTGCGAGCAGGACGAGAAGTAGTAGTAGTCGTGGTGGCGGTGGTGGTAACAGCTATTGTCGATGTAGATGTTTTTGTTGTGATTGGAGGCATTGTTGTTTGAGTTTGCATCATTGTAATCATACAAACAAAAGGTTTAGTCTTATCACATTTTTCAGACATCCATGTGCCTTCGTGAAGTTTTACCGCGCCACAATCATATTCTTTTTTGTTTTTAGGTTCACCCTTGTGCCAATCGGTGAATGTAAAAGGTGAATTATCGATCCATCCCCAAGTTCCAGGTGTTTTTAAATTTGTCGCGCCTATCCAAAATTCACTAAATCCAGAAAAATTCAGTTGAGCTTGTTTTAAAAAATTATTTAAAAATAGTGAAAATTTATAAATTTCCATTTTTCATTTACCTTTAACAAAAACATTTTCAAAGATGCTATTGATAGAAGCTAAATATCCATTATTTTGAACGCAAATTGATTCAGCATTTAAAAATGCCTGCTTTTTGTGAGAAAATAAATAACAAACATTTTGATCAGTTATAGATTGAACGGTTCCATTAGGGCAAGCTGCTAATATAATTCCAAAAAAGCTTTTTAAAATCAAAAAAGTGAGCAACCAACTCATTTTAAGCTTCAAATGAAAATTAAATAAGTTGTTGTGAGTTCTTTGTTTTTTCTTATCAATTTTTTTTCTCAAGCTATTTTTCGGTGATCTTTATACTTATTTTTTAACATTGCTCCTACGCGTGGGCACGAGGTGAGGTAGGTTGTGGTTGTGATTTGGCACACCTTAAATGTAGTATGTCATAGACACTTTTTTGAACTCCAAAAAAACTCCCTTGGTACTTAACTTTTTATAGACTGTGATGATTTTCAAACTCCAACATAGCATCGTGCCATATAATGTAAACAAAAACACAAAAAAAATTTGTTAGCAAATTTACAAATTTAAGTTTGAAATATCAAAACTTTTTTAAGTAAAATAAATGCATCATTTTTTATGTTTGAATTCAAATTTGGAAACAGTTAAAACATTATTAAAATTAAAAACAGAAACATATAATTAAAGAAGTTAAAATTATAACAAGGACAAACACTAGGGAATTTATCATCAAAACTATTATCGCTCTGATAAGTTAAAAGATTTGTTTCAAGGATTCCATCATTTCCATTTATTTTATTTTCCGGGGTTTTTATTACTTCTATATAAACGAGGTAATCAGCTAAATAAGTATTATACATGGTTTGATTTTCTCGCTCATAATGAAAGAAAATAACTGAATTTGAAAATGTCATAGTTTGTCCAATGTGAGTTATGCTGAAAATACATAATTTAAGCTTTATACTATATTTTGAATTTTAATTTTTTCTATCAACCATAACAAGATGTTCAATAGTTTATATAAAATAAATTTACTTGTGTTTTATAATATTATTTTCAAGAATATAAAGTTTCCAAGCAGGGTTTATTTTAACATCAATGACCGTCACTTTTAATGTTGTATTTAATAAAGCATTATAATCGGCAATTGTACTAGTAATATGTAAATTATATAAAAATCCTTCACCATATCCAAATGTTGCTAAAGCTGATTTCTCTGTGCCTTTTAAATTAAAAGGAAGTATGAAAAGCGGTGTTTTATAATCTATGATAATTGATGAATTAATTGGAATTACTATAGAATAAATTCGCGAATACAAAAAAATATTTTTCCATTGGTTTGAGGTTGTCGAACTAAAAAATTTTTTAAACTCAATTTTAGTATTTTAATTATAGGTTAACAATTATACTTACTTGTAGTTTAATATAGGTTTCTTATTAGCGTTCCCCGCATAAATATAAACATTTCCGATTTTTGCATTTGTCCAAACTCGTGAAAGGTAAGCAGGGTATATAGGATATGTCAAAATAAAAATAGTACATGTCATTTCTTGATTTGCAATATTTACTATTGGCGAATGCTGAATTGTATCATCTAATATGCCAAGGAAGTAAACATTTTTTTTAAAAATACATCCATCATAGTTGTCTATAAAAATAATTGTACATTGTATATCCCAAGAAAAAATTGCGTTTGATTTAAAAAAAATTACATACAATTAGATATTTGAAATATTATATAATTATAAGCTACATCAAAATTTGCAATGCTGGCAAAAACCATTGCCAACTTATTGGCTTGGGTATCACATTGAAATTTAGAAATAGTTTTTGAATTTAAAAAGCTTAAATATTTTTTTGTTTAAATATTTTTTGGTTACAAAAAAAACTTATACCAATCATTTAATTCCAATTGAAACGTCAAATTTTCGTTATTATAAAAGTTATACAACGATGTTGGGTTTTCAAAGTTTACATAAATTTCAATTGTAGCGTTAGAATTTTCCTAAAAATACCGATTAAGAAACTAAAATAATTTATGAATGATAGAAAATAAATTACGAATTCAGGTCCAAGTTCAACTAGTATTAAATGCTGTTTCGCAACATTTTGGAGATCTAGAGCATGGGTGGAATGTTTTTCAGTTAAAATTATGTGCTTATAAATTGTTGGAGCTAAAAAACAAGAAAAAAAAATAAAAAATTTTTTTTAATTCTTACATTCGTAGGTATTAAGGTTAATACTCATATCTCTAACTAATGGTGATACATATGTAAAGGCTTGGAATTTATTTACATTTTGTGGTGATAGATATGCTTTTATAGATTTAATATTTTTAGAATTCTTTGAGTTTAGTACGATAGAATCATTCGAAATTACTTTAAAAATATCAAAAGTTTCAGAATATCTATTAGGAAGCCATATCACAATTTCAATTAACTTATTCATACAAGAAGAATTTGAGTGAATCTGAAAACATATAAAAAATTTATGAGGGACCAAAGAAGTTTTAACATACTGTAAAGTTGCATTTTAAGTTGCTACAATAATATCCTCGTAAATAAGGATTATTTGTCGAGTTTGTCAATCGATAAGCAACTCCACCATCACAATAAATGAAAAACTCAGTGGTAGAACACTGACAATCTAAAAAAGAATTTATTTTTAAGATTAAACAATGGTAATTTAAAAATTTTTTATAGTAAATTTAATTTCAAGAAATCTATTCTTTACCAAGTTTCAAAAAATCCACTTCAAATCCACTCATTTGAATGCTGCCGTCACTACTGAATTCAAAATTATATTTTTTTATTGTATTATTTTTATATGCTCTGAAGGATGTTGAATCTGTTAATTGAGCCACGCCATATTCATCATCTGTGTATTTTATCACATCAACGTTGGTTTCCATATCCATTTTACCAGTTCCAATAAGCGCTAAAACTTCTGTTCCGGGCTCGACTTGCAAATTAAAAAAGCATTTAGCTGCCTTAGAATAACCGTATGAGTCATTCCTAATATTGGTCCAATTTGTAATCACTCCGCCTTCAATAGATGTGTTACTACATTTTTCCAAAATAAATATTGGATTATTTTTTACAATGGTTACATAAGCCTGAAAGCCATTTAAAAAACTAGCGTTGCCAATGAAAAATAAAATTTTGAGGTGATTATCATTGTTGTAATAAGCTTGATGGGGTTTAGCTAGATCTTGACTGAAATATTTGTAATAATATTTACTCGAAAATTAGCATTTTAAACTTTTCATGATGAATTAAGAGTTCAATTAATTTTATTATGTATATTAAAAATTTATGCATTTCCAAACTTACTTTGTGATAACATAGCCTGTGCTATTTAAAACGGTAAAAGTTATAACAGAAGAAAAAATATTTAGTTGTTCAAAAACAATTTTAAACCCATATCCTTCAGGTCCAATAAACTGCCATTTACAATTTTGTTTTAATAAAGGAACATCATAATAGGTAGTTCGAATGTATAAAATTTGTGTATCATCCGTAAAAAGATATGGTTGGGTTTGACTTTGACTGACCGACCCCAAAGCACAACTATTCAGCTGATCTTCAAATAATGCAAATCCTTGAAATGCTTCTAATTTTGGAGTCAAAGTAAAAGATAAACGGAGAGGGATTGGAAGAAGAAGAGGTAATTTGATTTCAAAAATGCTTTCAATTTTTTGGATATAAACATCTTTTATATTGTGGGGATTAGTAATAGCATATACAAATCTTGTTTTCTGAAACCAATTATGCCATTACATTTAGCAATTAATAGTATATTGTTCAGAAAATTTTAAGAAAATTTTTATCATACCAAGATATTTGATAAACTTAAAGAAAAAACATTATAAACATAAGTGATTGAGCAATTATCTGGACCAGGTTGAGGAAAGTTAGGGGTTTCAAAAAAGCTTATTTCATTGAGCTTCAAATGTATTGTTTTTGGTTTTGTGGAACAAATGACTTTGCTGCTATTAGCAGTTTGAAATGCCATTAATAATAATATGAAAAGTATAACATGTGTAACCATTCCTAGCTTCAAGTCTTTTTAGAGCCTAAAATTATAAGTCTTTATTGAAAAAGCATTTTTCTTGTGAAAGTCGGTCGTTAAATTTCAATGAATACTAAGATATTTGGCGATTTTGACGAGTAAAAAAAGCTTATTTTTTTGTTAAACATTGAGTCTTTGGAAATTATCCTATGACAAAACTTAGATACTTCTTTCATTTAGGACAGTATTAAAAAGTCTTTGAAAAATACATGGAAATAACGCATTCTATCTGATCAAAAAAAGAGGGTATTTTCTTTCCTTTTTTATGTAAAACTAGAAGATTATGGCGCTTATAAAAATGCTTATCACTTGTGCAAAAACATTTTTTTTCCAGGCCCAGCTTTTATTATAACACCTTGCAAAATTTTTGGATGTAAAAAGCCGATTAAAAGTTTTATGGTCGATCATTATTACTTTTAAAATAGTGTCCTTTAATCAAAAACGCCATATTGTGATTTAAATTTTTTCAAAAGAAAATTATTTCTCACCGAAAGCTAGATCCAAAGAAAAAGATTGAGCATAAAATTGTAAAAAGCAAAAATTAAAAACCGATTAAAGATGGAACTATCATAGAAAATTTAAGGGAAAGAATTTTTCCTTTTTAGAGCTTTTGGCGCTGTTTTATTTATTTGTCGATGAAGCATTTAAAAATCAACTTGTGATTTAAAAAATGATTTGTAACAAAACGTGGTTTCAAGAAAGTTATATCTTTAAATTTTTATTAAATTCATTAATCAAAGCCGCCAAGTGTCTACTTTTCTTATTTTTTCCTAATTTCGTAAATGAATATTTTTGTTATTTATTTTCTGTTTTTTTTCCAAATTAGTCATTTTATTTTGAATTTTCTTTGTTTCTTTTGCGCGCTGCAGATAAAGAAAGAATATGAGAAAGCAACCTTTATCGATGATCTTTATTGAGCCATTTGATTTATAAAACAAATCCGCCTCGAAAAAACCAACCCTAACTAAGATTCAATTCAGACCTTTTCGCTTATTTTTTTTCTCGGAGGATATTTATGTATATAGTTATAATGCGCGCAAAAAAATGCATTCATTTTATTTTCTTAAAACGGAAAGTTAAATCAAATCTGTTTGACTTTTTTCCCCAAAATTACAAATTTATAATTTTTTTTTGTTACAATTGATTGCTACGTACATATTTGTTTTAGAATGAATTCTCACACTTCTGCTACTGCGTTCTCTTCACTTTCAATTTATTCAAATCCTCCGAAAATTCAAGAATTTTCATTGCGAGAAAATCTTATTTTTTATATATCGAAAAATCCTTCCTCCGCCAAAGTTTATAATAAACTCATAAAAGCATGCAAATATTTTTATCTAAATGGGAAAATTATTATGTTTGAGAATTTTTTATTTACTGATGATAGTCATGAATCATCAACTTGGCTTAGAAAAAGGGAATTAAATGGATGCACACTTTCTAAGAAATGTCCTTTTCTCAATATTAATAATGAAAAAACATGGATTATTGATGTTTTGGAAATTACTCGTATGAATAATAAAAATATGGCATCCTTTTTGGCTTCCAAACTTTATCGAGGGGATGTTCGCGTTTTAAATTTAGCTAATCAAAATTTGACTTTGGATGAATTTTTGCTATTTAATTCCACTGGAAGGGTTAGCAGTTTAGAATTACGAGACACGATTATTAAAACCTTACATCTGGAGTAGGCCTCCACGGCACTAATCATCGTTATCGTCATCTCAGTCAAAATGATATCGACAAAATTTATCAAGAGGTACAACGCGAACAGGCGGCTAAGCAGTAAATTATAAAAATGAATTAATGGAAATAATTCCAAAAATTAGAGCATTTGCTAAAAACGAAACCGCCACTGTTGTTGATTATGACATGGAGGGTAAGTTTGGAAGTTAAGTTTAATAAACTAAATTTACTTTTTTAGATTTGGAAAATTTTTTCCCTGTAACACTTAATTTTTATGGACATCGTTTAACTATTCAACTTCGTGAATATCTTCCTGAAGTTTTATTTCCTGCAATTGGAAAAGCTGCCGAAAAACCCGATCTTGACCATTTTTGTATTCAAGGTTTGTTATGCAATTAAAAAACTAAAAAAACCTATAATTTTTCTTTTTTTAGATCAAGGAGTTACTTATTCTATTTTAAAAAATGATGAAGAACTTGGTTTATTATTGGGAATTGCTTTTGATAATCAAAATTCCGCCAAAATATTTTGGTGTCCTATTGACCTCAATACGTCAATAAATCAAAAAAATTGGATATTCTTTGAATAAGCTTGCTTACATCCGTTTAAATTTTGCTTATCGTTGTTTCAACTTTTAATTGCTTTAAAAGAATTTTATAGATAAAAAAAATTTCATATTTTAAAGTTTTTGTTTTCATACTTCTTTTTTTTTAATAAAAAGCAAATAAATACCCACATTTTCCAAAGATATTTTTCATTTCTCTCTTTAAAAGAAGAAAAGCATTTATCTATTTATGTAAAACTTTGAGAATAACAATATCGAAACATACTCCTTTCAAAGCTAAATTTGACATGTTTTTGGATGAGTTATCGAAAAAAGATGTAACATCAACAAAATGCGCATAAAATTGATCGAGAAAAACGAACTTCTATGATTTTTTCAGTTGCTGTGTTTTAGTCTGAAAAGGCTCTTATTTTTTCCAAAAAATTAAAAAAATCTTTTTATTTGTAAAAAAGTTGAACCTAATCATTTTTGATTTTGATACACTCCTTCATATTGCTTATAAATTATTTTATGTTTTAAATGGAGGAGGTAAGTTTGTGAGAAAAAAATAAGATACATGTTTGTAACATTTCCTTCCAAAAATAAGGTTCAAACAGACAAACGGAAAACGACGAAACATAAAAGTGTAACATTATTTTTTTTTTTTTGCATCGATACAACTTAGATCTAAAACTTTTGTGCCTTTCTTGTATCCCGTTTATTTTTAAAATTAAAAATTAAAAATTAAAAATTTTACCTAATTGATCATTTGTAACTTATTCTTAGCTTCCTTGTATTTGTTAAATAAATCAGTTGTCTTCTTAATCCTCATGCTACTAAACATTCTAATTCAAAAATATGAAAAACACATTTCTTTATTTAAAAAAAATCAAGCTCGTCAATATTGTCTTTTCGTAGTGCAAAAAGAAAAAAAAATAATAATGAAATCCATTGTTTTTTTATATGCTAGCGATGAATCATCGTAAAAGAAGGAAGTGCTTTGGATGGCGTTCGGTTACAAAACGAAGCGCCGGACGACAGCTTGATTATTTTGAAAGAAAATTGATTTTTTTTTCTTGAATCAAAACGCTTTGGAATAACTTTTATAAGCTTGTTTTATTTATTTTCAATTTTCTTTTACTTTTCTTCTGTCTGTTTCAAATTTTTATCGCTTGAAAAGTTCTTTCAATAAAAAAAAATCAACTTTATTAATAGTTTTGTAGTTTCATTCTAAAAATGTAGTTTGAAACAGCTCTAATTTTTTCCAAATCATATTTAAAAAAATTCAAATTTTTCTTCTTTGTGACACTCCCATATATCATTTATGAGTCATTATGCAATCACAAAGGATGGATGTAAGTCTAAAGAAAATGATTTTGGAATTCCGGAGATATTAAGGGAGCCATCGATAAATATGATTCAATGCAAAATGATATCGCTACATACAATTTTTAAAAACAAAAAATAAATAATTTTGAGTCTTTTTTAAAACTAAGTGAAAAAAATTTTCCAACTTCAAAAAAATCATTTTTTTGGAATAAACATATGATTAATCATGTTAAAAGAGAAATTAGATACAGTTTTGTTTATAGTTAAAAGAATATCTGCTAGCATTTATTGGACTTGAACTTTATTGATGATTTGAAATTTAAGAAACGAGAATGTTTATTTATGTTTTGAATCAAAATCTCTAATCAAATGTTTAAAAAAAACAAAACTAAATATTTTTCTTTTTTTGTAAGTTTAAAAAATTTATTGGAGGTCGCGTTCAAAAAAAGCTATAAAAGTGCTATAGCTAATTTGCTTTTTATTGAAAAAGCTTCTCTATTTTAATTTGTGATTTTTTTGCCATTCATTTCCTGACAAACTATGAAAGGTTTATTTATTTTGAGTTTGTTTGTTATTACAGGACTTGTTTTTGGTATGGAATATACTGAACCTAAGAATCTAGCAAACTCAAATGTTTACCTCTTGCCAGAAGATATACCTTTACATATGTGTGGCCCCGTTTTAAAAAGCAATCTAATTTATGCTTGCAACACTTGCAAAAAACGTTTATACTTACGCAGCAAACAGAGCAAAAAAATGACTAGCAGTAAGTTCGATTTTTTGATAAAAATTATTTTAAAAGCTTCGTGAATATATAAAATTTCTTTTTTAGCGGAAATCGTTAATTTATGCTGCAAAGGAGAGGATGGATGTACTATGGAAGATTTACGTGCATATTGCTGCCAATAGCTTTATGTCTTACGGGGCCATAAAATGAACTTGATTAAATAGAAAACCAATAATGTTTGACTTTTTTTTTAAAATAAGTATTGTTTAAAATAAATTCCCTGTCAAGATTTATGCTTTGTATTATTAGTAAAAAAAATCAAAAAGTTTAGCAATAAAATACCAAATGGTAAAATAATTAAGAAAAATTTATCGTTTACTCTTATTAAAATTTAACATATAATTAATCATGCTCAAGAAAAATTAAATACACTCTCGTTTATGTATAAACAAAAAATGTAATTTCTCATAAAATTGATCAAAGCAAAAGTTCTATTTAAAATATGAAACACAGGGATATAAAATTACATAAATCTGAGCATGTATATGTTTAGAATAAAAAACTTTATTTTGATGTTTACTGAAAAGTCCTCAAATTTATGCTTATTTAAAAATTTTTTGTCATGAGTAAATTAATGTAAGTCTAATAACCATATTATTTTCTGAATTTGTATCTTCTTCGATTTCAACTTTCTCAACAACACGCTTTATTCCATTTTCTGGGTTGATTCTCGTTGGAATAATTTCAATTGTTTCACGATTATTGTCATGTTTTGGATTATCTTTGCTGTTTATTTTCTCTTCGTCTTCAATTTCATTATCATCGTCTGGCTTTTTATCTTTCACCATTTTTGTTACAATTTTATCAACGAATTCAATTCCATGCAAAATTAATAAATGTAGAGCTTGAGTGAGTAAAAAGAGATAATGCCACCCAGTTAAATTTGCATAATACATTGTTAAATTTTCAGCAATCTAAAATATACCTTTTTTACTTTCAATACAATTATTAATTTTTTTCTTTGGCTTGTAGCCAAAAAACTAACCAATGGAATTGCAAGAAAAATTTGAGGTATAATTAAATGGAGCAAAGATTTTCTAGATAAAACAATTTTTTCTTCCTTTTCTTTTTTGTTTTCACTTTCTTTATTTTTTTCATCCCTTTTAGCTGCTGCTTTTCTTTTTCGAATTTTGTATGCCAAAACTTCTTCTGGATCTATTGTCACTACATAAATATATTGCAAAATCGGAGTTTTAGACCATTTTCTTGCAAACAAAATAATATAAAATGGTAAAGTTAATAACAGCAAAATCAATGGAAACCATAAAGCTGCTCCATCAAAATCTGGACGAACCCAACAACTAAAATTTATTCTCTATTAAATTAATTTTAAAGAAAAGACAAAAAACTCACTATCCATCATTTCGCTTAAAAAATGAAATCATACTTACAGCAAAAATAGTGGTAAACAATAATGGTATGCCAAAAGCATAAATAAATGGAAGCCAAGCTTTCCAACTAAAAATGGAAAGAAACTTTTTGAACCCTGCTTTCCAACATCCAAGAGCATCCAAAGTTAACATTAGCATAATTATGGAAAGGAAAATAGCTCTAAAATTTAGATTAAACTTAAAGCGCTTATTTTTTCCTTTATAATTTTTGTTGGAACTTGTCAACGCTACTTACGATAAATACAAAATATATCCAATAATGGCAAATGTGGTACACATATTTTTGCTTAAATTTGCTAAAGTTTGTTCAGCAAAAATTAATAAATAAAATGAATAAATCATGAACGTTGCATTATAACAATATGAAAATATTTTAACTTTTTGAGGTAAATCATTATCACCAAATAAATTTGCTAAAACTGTAAATATTTGGCTCACAATTGGAATACTAATTTGCTTATTCGTGAAAATAAATGTAGCAATGCCACAAAGTGTAACAATAATTCCCGCACTTCCCAAAATGGCTTGAGTGGTTTTGATGCCGCTATTGCATACAATTGGCTCAGAAGGGTTACCATCCTTAAAAGTTAAAATTTATTTAGTTTAAAGTTTTTATGAGAAGAAATTTGTTTTACCGAAACAATGGCACAAGTACCTTGAGGACATATAGCGGAATAATGGCTATTGCTTTTAGATCCCTTGCTTTGGGCATCGGTAAATGAATCAGTTAAAAATGTGACTAATTTAATTTTTGTATGCAAATCATTTTCATCCTAAATTTCAAATTATTATTAAACAATTTTCTTTGCTGCAAATTATAAACTAACACTTTTACGTTTATTCCACAATGTTGTTGAAGCGGCAACAAGTCCACCATCTTTAGCAACTCCTCCAGCATTGGATCCATAGTTATTTTTAAGATATGCTCCTGTTTCACACTTTTCTGCGGTATCAAATGTTACCGTTTGATTTGATGCTGAATTAGATGCTGCATTTGTTTTAATTCCAAGTGGATTATTTTTGACCAACGAAAAAAACGATAAACTTTTCCATGAAGCAAGATATACCTTTTGTGCTACAAAAAAAGAAAAATATAAAAAGGGCATTTTAAATGTAATTTTACCATTGTCGCACAAATCCTGCGGATTAAATTTTGTACAAAAGTCAGAATCTTTTGTTCGATAAGAAATTTGAGAAGTTTTAGAATGACAAATTTCCATGGGTTTATTATCTTCCGCATCGCAATAAGAAGTGTTTAGTGTAATTGAATGAAGCAACAAATTCGCCTCAGGTTTATCATAAGTAAGATCACTATCAGAAATAGCAACGATTTTATGAATGGAAGATGGATACCAAAGAAGAGCATTTTTTGTTATTCCATTTGCTGCTTTCAAAATGTGCAGAGGTTGATCCAAAACAGAACTTGTAATATCCAAAATATTGTAAGCTCCCTAAAAGAAATTTCTATTCTACAAAAATAAGTAATAAATTCAAACCTTTAAATTTAAGCTTTTTATAGTTGTAACAGTATTAAACACAAAAACTCCAGCATCATGAACATCTTTAGATGTTAAAGTTTTATTTTCAATTTTTGAATAAATATGTGTTTTTGTTTCATTAATAATTTTATTAGCAAATGGTGCACTTTCAGTTCCATTTACTTTGCAAGTCTGATTTATTATGTAAGAATTATTAGAGGCATAACAATTAATTGGTGGTTCAGGTGGCACAATAACTAAAAAAATTTAAAACTAAAATCTTTTTTGACTTTCAGTGTTGTTACCAAGTGGTGCTTCAGTTGTTCCAATTATTCCAGAAGTCGCAACTGTAGTTGGGTTAACATTCGATCCTGGCGATGGTTTTGGTATGTAGATACAAACTGAAAGGTTCGAATTTTTTGTTATCCTGGCTTTTATAACCTACAATCATCAATATCTGCAAGTTTTGATGGAACATGTTTTATATTTTCATTAGGTTTTACAAATCCTCGCCATTCAAAAGTGTCGTTTGATATTTTTCCACTCATATCTTTAGTTATTTTTGTAATCTTTCGATCATTTATTTGATATGGATTAGACGTTGGGAAATAGTCATTACATTCCAGGCCGGTGACATTGTTATGGCAAGTCCAATTAGATATAGACGGAAAAACTCCACTTTTATTAAGATAAATCGTTTCAAGAGAAATAAGTTCAACATAATCATCCCCAAATGGAGCGATATATACCGACAAATTACCTTCAGATCCAAGATCGGTAATGTTATATCGGTGTAATATACTTTCAGCTTCGAATAGGAGTCTATCACATAAATATTTATAAACCATTGTACTTAAAAATAAATTACCCTGAACTCCATTTAATATCTAAATACACATCCACATTGTAGTAACTTGGTATATCGCCACATAGAGATAATATAGGATATTCAAAATGTACTAAAACAATTGCAGTTAAATTACAATGTTGCCCAATTATGCTTAAATTTTGTAGAACTCCTTTGCATACTTCTCCATTAAGGCATACATACAAATTGCATAAAGCAAAAAAGCCAACAAAAATTACTGCACTTTTCATTTAAAAACAATTTTTTGGAAAATTAATTATGGTCAAATCTAGAAAAGCATAAACCGATTCTTATCAGTTTATTTTGCGCTGTTTTATAGAAGCAAATAAAATAATAAGCTTTTTATTTCCTTTGTTACCTCAAAAATGTACTACCAACAAAAAGCCTAATACCAACATTCTTGAAAATATTATGTGATAATGAAAAACAAATAAAATAAGAACAAAAAAGTTTCTAGAAAATTTCTTCCTTCTCCAAAAAAATATTCGCTATAAATCTTACAACAAAAAAAATTCAATTTTTTGGAAAGCGAAATTAAAGAATTAATTTTTTTGGTTATTAAGATAATATTGAGATTACATTGTTTGCACGAAATTTTTTTATTTGAAACTTTTAAATGAATACGAAATAAATATAAACAAAAATACAAATTTAAAGATGAGCAGGCATTTTGCAAACATATGGTAATTCTGCAATACAAAAGAAATCATTCCATTTGAATTTTGATTGCCGAGTTTCACAAGTTTGGGTGTAAATAGAAGCGCAATGTTCTTGTTGAAAGGCATTGTTTGGTTCGCCATAACTCCAATCAGTAAAATCATTTGGAGTTCCATCGGTCCAAGAAAAAACATTATTTTCTTCAATGAATCCAATCCAAGTAAGATTTTTCAAACATTTTTCATCGATTTTGTATTTTGAATTTAATTCATTCATAACAAACATATTTTCTTCGTCCCTATGGATTGAAGCTAAATGGGCGCCTTCCTTTTGACAAATGGCTTCTGCTTCTTTCCAACCTTTTGCATCGGATGCGGAAACAAAATAACAGGATTTGGTTTCATTATAATAAACCCATCCATCCTTACATGTTTGAACACTTTTTGGTTTTACGATGGAATTATCAGTTAATTCACTAGGAATATTATCAACGGGAACAGCATCCAATGGAATAACATTTTTGGAAGCTTCAAATTCACAAATAAAGGGATATTCTTCGAAACAGCTTTCAGCTTTCCATCCTTCAAGATCAGTTTGAACCGAAATACATGCAGACTTTTTGCCTTTAAATCGTTGAGTTTCTTTTTGACCTTCGATAAAATTTTCATAATCGAATTCATCTCCGCTAATCCATTTGAAATTAGTTTGATGGCGAAGCCGATAACCACCTGACCAAAAATAATCACTTTTGGTATAATCAAAAAATACGCCGGATAGCCCTAAATAAATATACTCATCTATTATGGATGCTAAAAGAAAGAAAAAACTTACGAGAAATAAATGCATTTATATGGTCATTTTTGAGAGTAATAAGATTAGCTCCAAAAGATTCATAATGGCTTTGGGCACGAGCAAATCTTGTTGAAGTTGGGTGAAAAGAATAGCAAATAGAAGGTTTTTCGCTCAAATTTAAACTATTTTCAGGACATTCGCCAGCTGCAAAAGCAAGGAAGGTCGCAGCGACGACGACCAGCAAGTAATAAACCATATTTTTCTTTAAAGCGTATTTCTTGAACTTCAGAAAATAGTAATTAAATAATCAGGAAAAATGGCACAAAAGTAGATTTAATAAAACCAAACGATCGATGCGATGAATACAATTTAAGAATGATAAATTTGGTGAACCATGAGTTCCTTTTATACTTCTATAATTTTGGCTAGCGACCTTTCGCACTTATTACTTTGCTTTAGGTAATTCTTTAAGAATAAATAAAATAAAAATATATATAGAAATAAACAAAATAGAAAGTGATAAGTGGCCTTGACAAAAGCCTTTTATTAATTATTTTCACTTTTTATCTGTCAATAAGCACCTTCAGGAAACATACACATTTCTTTTAATTTATTTGATATTTTTTGTGATCTTCCTGTCATATTATAACATAAAAAACTTTATTTTATGAAATTTGTGGCAATAAAAAACAAAGAAAAAACAACTAAATTTTAAATTTATTTCTTGTGTGAAAAAAAATAGAAAAAAAACATCCAAACTCTAACCGCCATATTTTTCAAAGATATCATTCATATCTCCATCAAGTAATCGAACTGCATCTTCATATGCATTCAATGCTTTTAAAACCGCCACATCAAAATATGCATCTTTCAAAGCTTTGTTTGGCTCATTCAATCCATCGAACATAAATGTAGCTCCTGTATGAAGCATGGAAACTTGGACTATAAACATGTAATTATATGATTTTTTAAGTTGATCCTTTGTGTAGGGAACTTTAGTGGAATCTCCATCAAATTCTTTAGTTAAACATTCCATATAATAATCAATTGCAAATTCTTCAGCTTGTCGACGAACTACTCCATCGGCGGAATAAGTTAAAAATCGAGCTAAATCCGACATTGGTGAACCTTCATGAATCATTTGCCAATCGATGATAGCAGCAATTTCATTTTGAATGTCCCCATTTTCATCAATGACCCACATTATATTTCCTGAATGCATGTCGCCATGGACAATAACTGGAGCCAAGTCTTGATCCTTGTATGATTCGGCCATGGCATAACGAATATAATCTTTACTTGTAATGATTTTTCCATATTTTTCAAAAATTGGACGAAGCTCTTCTAAAAGATAGCGGAAATTAATTTTTTTGTTTAAAAAAACTTTATTATTTGAAGAACATTAATTTTTTCTTTTTTAGTAAATCAAAAACTTACTTTCGCGTTTGCTCTTTTTTAAAAATGGTTCAATCATTGGAGTTACTAAATCAATAACAGGTAATAAAAATTCTTGATTTTTTAAATATTTTCCTCGCCAAATTTTTGGATCAGCGGATAAAATATTTTTATGCATGTGTGCCAATTGTTGAATAAAAACTTTGACTTGGGTTAAATAAATATTTTCAAAAAATAATAAACATTTTCCTTTTTTACTCAAATCTTCCATATGAATGCAACCTTCTTGCTTTCCATAAAGCGAATCTAAACTTTTAAAAACTTTGGGAATAGGAGCATCTAGAATTGGAGCCAAATGAGTATAAAATTCGCATTCAAATTTATGGATATCGCTATAGCTTTCAATCATATAATTTTTAACATTTTCATCTCCCTTGTGGACATTTGCTTCAATGAGCCCATCCAAATTTGGGATTTTTAAAAGAGTTGTGTAAATATCCGAAGAATTTTTGGAGTCAGTAAAAGTTAAAATACATCGAATAATTTCTGAAACAAAACCTTCTCCTTCTCCAATATTTTTAAAAGTAACCTAAAAATTGAAAGAAAAGGAGAAAAGTAAAAAAGAATGATATAAAAATTTACTTCTTTAACACTTCTGTTTCCATGAAATTTTTGAAAAGTTTTATCATTTCCTCTCAAAGATTCCAATAACCATCCAACAGTTATTGAATGACCATTAATTTTTTGGTTAAGATCAATAGCATCAAATGCCGCCGCCATTTTTCTTGTTTTAATAAAAACAAAAAAATAAATTTGTATTTAATCTATTTTTATACAACTAACTCTATCAATTAAAAAAAAAACGAAACAACATTGTGCAATAGAATCTATTCAACAACAAAAAAGGAATTCCTGTTTTTCAAGTAAAATAGTTCATTGCAAAAAAAAAAACACAGACAAGTCTGGTTTATTTTAATGCGATTTCCTTGCCGCAATTTTTTTCTTTTTATTTTTTAAAAATCAAGGGTACAAACTACAAAATAACTTTTTTTATTTTCGTACGAATTTTTAGCCAAATTCGATAAAGGAAGCATTTGGTAAATTTTTGTTGTAAGTAATCTCGATTTTCTTTTAAAGATTTCGAAATTCGAAATAACTTTTTGCTATTAAAAAGCATATTAGAAAGCTACTGTAAAGTTAATTATTGTTCTTGTAAAAATCCAATAAATATAAAACAACATTTCCGCCAAAACTAATTTTATTTCAGATAATATTATTACCACGTTCTTTGGAAAAAAATACACTTTTAATAAAGTAAATCTAATTATTTCAATTATTTAATCTCGCCTTTTTTAAAAATTAAAATTGTTTTGAAGTAAAAAAATATGATCACAATTTTCATGTGTTTTACAAATCAAATTATTACAAAATTTATTAGCTTGGCTTTCGAACATTTGGGACCACAAAGAAAAAAAATCTGTCACATTTCTTTTATTCAAACTTTCGAGCAGCTGGGTTTTATGTCAGTCATGGAGATGTCAACTTCGTCACCCGATAATGGTTTCGTTCTTGAAGGTGATATAATAAGCATTTATGATCCAAAAAATACTTATGAATACGTTGTTAACTATTCAATTTGTACAAGTTTTTATCTTTGCGCTTTGCTGGAATTTTTATGCTTGATTTTCTTTATTCATTGTTTTGTAAAGAAAATTAAATATTTTTACACTGCGTATTTTTTGTTCCTGGTTTTGGGATATGTCGTTGACCTACTTCAATTTTTAACATATAATCTCAGGCTCATTTGGAGTTTATCCCGACCAATAATAATAAGTGAAAATTTTGTTTATTGGTATTCTGGGTTATTTTTGGGACCATGGAATACTATTTTGGCGCTTAACCGGTTCACTGCAATAATATTTTGGAAAAAACATAAAACAATTTGGTCGTGCGCTTCATTAATTTTTATTTTGGCAGTTGTTTTATTTTATCCTTTCATTGTAAATGCTTATGTCATGGGAGAAGGTGAATGCTTTTTGGATATGCACTCTGATTTATGCCAATCAACCCTCCGTAAAATTGATGAGTTTGAAATGATTTCCACTGGCATTCATGTTTCGGTTACAGCTTTTCTTGGAATTGTAACAGCTTTGTCACGGAGACTCAACTTTATTCAAATTTCTGAAGATAAAAGAAAATTTGAAAAGCATTTGCTTTTTCAATCTATTTTGGCCATAACTCTTTTCGTGGTTTATATAATTTTGGGATATTTGGTTGAAAATGTAATAAACAAAGAAATAAATCCGACACTATTGGATGTAATAATTTCGGATTTATTTGAAGCTTTAATGGAATATTTTTATATTTATTTCTTTACTTGTCCAACTTTGCTATTGTTTATTTTATCGTAAGCCTTTTTTTATTCCAAAGTTTTTAAAATACATTGTTTGTTTCAGGAAAACCATGCGTCAAGGTTTTTTGAGTTTTTATCGATTGGAAAAAATTTTCTGTTGCAAATCGACACAAGTGCACAATCTACAAAAAAGCCGAAGTTCTTTATCGAAAACAAGCATAGTTAAAGTTATTATTTAAGATGAAAAAATTTAAAGGTTTTGACATCTTTGTATTATTTTACCAATTTTTGTATCATATTTTATTAAATTAATAAATATTTATTTTTCGAAATCAAAATCATATCCTTACACAAAAAACACGTACTAAAAAGTAACTACTGTAAATTAATTTTTTGCACTTACAAAGCTAAATAAAGACTTTAAACATCATATTTGAAAATAAATAACAATTTAATTTAAACATCATTTACCCTTTCTTTAAGACATAAAAAATCTAACAAGGGAATATGATTTTTTCAATTACTTTTTCATGCTTTTTTAAAAAAATTTTTTTAATGTGTTTTGTACTCAATTTATTATTATATTTATTAAGTTGCCTTAAAAAAGCGGTATTTAAGAAAAATAAATTGTCACATGTGTTTTTTTTTTACATTTGAGTGGCAGAGTTAAAACGAGTCATGGAAATGCTAAATAATACAAATGCGGAATCTATTAGCATTATGGATCCAAAAAATATTTATGAAACCATTATAAATATTTTCTTACGTTCAACTTTTTATCTTTGTGCTTTGGTGGAATTTCTTTGTTTGGTCTTTTTTATTCATTGTTTTGTTAAAAAAATTAAATATTTTTACACCGCTTATTTTTTATTCATCTTTATTGGATACATTATCGACTTGTTTGCTTCTTTAACTTTTCGCTTTACACGTTTATGGCCTCAATGGAAGCTTATTATGAGTGTCGCGAATGTATATTATTGGTATTCTGGATTGTTTCTTGGACCATGGAACACGTGTTTGGCACTCAATCGATTTACATCAATAGTTTTTTGGAAAAATAATAATAAAATTTGGTCTGGAACTTCACTGTTTGTAATTTTGGTTGTGACTTTATTGTATCCTTTTATCGTCAATGCCTATGTCATGGGCGACGGTGAATGTTTTTTTGATATGCATTCAAAATTCTGCAAGCCAACACTCAAAAAGTAGATGGCTTCCAAATGATTTCCACTGGCATCCATGTTTCTCTCTCAGCTTTCCTCGGTATAGTTACGGCTCTTTCAAGGAAGCTAAATTTAATTCAAATTTCTGAAGATAAAAGGAAATTTGAAAAACATTTATTAATTCAATCAATTTTGGCCATAACTCTTTTCTTGGTTTATATTATTTTGAGATATATGGCTGAAAATGTTATAAACAGAGAAGAAAATTTAACAGTTTTGGATGTAATAATTTATAATTTATTTCAAACAATAATGGATTACTTTTATATTTATATTTTTACCTGTCCAACTTTGTTGTTATTTATTTTGTCGTAAGCTTTTCCTATAATTTTGTGTCTATTTTTTGATTCTCTTTGTTTCCTCGTTATTAAATTTAAGGAATGTTTTAGACAAACAATGCGACAAGAATTTCTGAGCTTTTATCGTTTGGATAAAATATTCTGTTGCAAATCAACGGAAATACAGAGTTTAAACAAAAACAGAAGCTCCCTATCGAAAACAAGCATCGTTAATGTCATAATTTAAGATTCCATTGACGAAACTAAAAGTTTCATCCACTATTGCTAATTATGTCATTATTGTCCAAACAACTTCCCAGTAAATAAAAACTATGAATAAAAAGAAAAAAAATGAATAGTATTTTTTTTTATATACAATCTCGTTGTGATTACAATTCGTTATTAAACATTATTTTTTCATTTGTGTGTAATTTACATCGAACTCACTAATAAAAAAATATCTTTGTACTCTTGCTCTTTTTAAGATTGTTATGCATATTTATAAAATTATTAAAAAACTAAAAACCAGCTGCGTGGTTAATAAAATATAAAGATTAATATGTCAGCTGAATTAAATTAGGTAGAATAGAAAACTTTCATAACAAGGTACTCAAAAAAATTACTTTACATTGGTTTTTTTAAATTGACTTTTCTGAGTTCCTAAGTTGACGAGCCCAAAGCAAAATCTTGGTGGCAATTTTAACCTATATATTTAATTTTTGAAGTTTAGAAAAGTTCAAAATGAGCGTGCTTGATTTGGATTTGACAAATTATAGCATCAACGAACCTGAAAATATATACGAATACATTGTTACTTTGCTTATCGATGTGACAGTGTATGTTTGTGGAATTTGGGAACTTTTATGCTTGATATTTTTTGTTTTTCATTTTATTAAAAAAACTGATTATTATTTCACTGCTTATTTCCTACTATTAGTTATTGGCTATGTTGTGGATTTAGTTTCCATAACATTTGATGCTTTGACAGGATTTTTCCCAGAAGTGCTTTTAATTACCCACATTGACAATTTTGTTTATTGGTATTCATTTTTATTTATTGGACCGTGGAATACTTTTCTTGCATTCAATCGATTTACAGCAATAATATTTTGGAATAAACATGGACGAATTTGGTCGGGAGTTTCTTTAGCGCTAATTTTAGCCATTTCTTTGTTTTATCCTTTCATCGTCAATGGTTACAAATTTTTTGAAGGGTATTGTTTTTGGAATTTTCGATCTATTAAAGAATGCCCATCGGCTTTGTATAATATTGACAACTTTGAAAAAATTTCCACTGGAATCAATGTGGCTCTTTGCGCCATTTTGGGTTTAATTACAGCATTCGCGAGAAAGTGCAAATTTATTCAAATTTCTGATGATAAGAAAAAATTTGAAAAACATTTAATTATTCAATGCGCAATCACAACTTTTATGTTTTCGTTATATTGCATCTTGGATGTAATTGTAAATAATGTCTTTGATCCTGAAAATGATGGAATGGAAGCAGATTCATTTCTATTGTCAATAATATTATACGACCTTTTTGAAGCAGTTATGAAATGCTATTATCTTTATTTTCATATGTCTTCAACTTTATTGCTTTTTATTTTATCGTAAGTTTTTTTTTGACTTTTTAATTTAATGAAGAAATTTTTATGCTTTTTTAGAAAAAAAGTTCGACAAGACTTTATTGATTTTTATCATTTAAGTATATTTTTTAATTTCACTACTGTGGTGAAAAAATATCAAGGAAGCCAACCGCTAACAAAATCTTCAAGAATAAATGTTCCTTTGACTATTCCACAAAGACCAAAATAACATTTTAATTATTTTATTGTAAATTTGCTGAACAAAATAATCATAAACAACGAGTATGTCAAGTTATTTTCTTAAAGCCATCAGATAATTGCATTATGGCCTTTTTAGTGCTTTATTTTGCTAAAAGAAAAATGGTGTCATAATGTTTTAAAGGGGTCTTATGTTAGATGACTTTGAAAAAACAAAAACAAATTTAAGAAAGCTCCAATGAGTGTGCTTTCTCGACCTCTCCTCTCCGCATTATGTCAAAAAAAATTTTTAGATCGGTTTTAATTTGTTTTCCATGTCTTGACTATTTTTTACAGACAATAGGTTTTTATTCAAGCACAATAAAAGAAAATCACGTTAACAAATGATTCATGCTCGGAAAAAGCTTGTTTATGGATAATTAGTGTATGATTTTGATAAAAATTGCTATAAAAAGAATCTTGTCCTCTATTTTTTAACATTCATAATGTATTTTTTCGCATTTATCCTTTCTCTCACCATTTTTGGTGCTCTTTCTGACTGTGGTGCATATGATCCTCACTTTTATACTTGCTGCAATGGAGTCTTGAGTTTCGGCCCTGGGCAGAGTTGCTGTGGAACGCAAGCATATGATTTTCATTTTTACACTTGTTGCATTGATGTCCTTAATTTTGGTGCCGGACAAAGCTGTTGTGGAACGGAGGCATATGACCTTAACTTTTACACTTGCTGCAATGGTGTCCTCTATTTCGGATCTGGATTGAGTTGCCAAAAAAAATTAATCTAAACTTTATTTGGATGTTAATTAATTTTCCAATAATTATTTTGAAGTTAAAAAGTTTATTTTCATAATAATAAACATTTATTTGTTTGTAAAATCAGTGTCAGTGATATTGTTAAATGATTAATAAAGGGATTTTTCGTTGGATACTAAAGGTCGGGGCTATCTAATTTTAGAAGATTTGCATGAAATCGAGGAAATTTTAACCAATCCTCTTGGAACTCGAATAAATGATGCATTTTTTATGATAAATAATTCAAATTTATTATATTTTCAAGATAAAGTACAATATTATCTAATTTTCGATCCACAAATAAAAACTAAAAAATTATTATTCCATTATCAATTTTTTTATCAATCTTTTGATATTTTGTAAAGAAATACAATTTAACAATAAAATGTATTTATTTTTAATTACCACATTTTAATTTCTTTTAAAACCTTCAACAAAATATATTTGTCCGTTATAAAAGCCAAATTCATATCGAACCAATTATATGTTTTTCAGTTTTATTTTTATTGTAACAATAAATTATCCAATCATTTGAATATGTTATTTGTAACTTTTGAATAGGATAATCTTTAATGAAAATTGAATCAAACGCATTTAAAGGAATTGATTTCCATTTTAAATCTCTCCGATCCCATACAACAACAGTGTAAATACACAAACATTAAAAAAAAGTAAAAATTATAATCCTCAATTTATTATTTATTTTCCTGGTGTTGCAATTTTGGAACCAGGTGGAATGTTGGTAAGTCCGCCACCGGGTAAGCTGACGACTGAGGGTCTGAGCGGATCAGTTTGAATTCCGGGTACTGGAGCACTAGCATCAACAACTTGACTTCCAGCAGGTATGGACGCAATTCCGCCTCCAGGGGTGGCTACAGCACTTTGTCCAGTAACAATTTGACGACGAGCTCGACGGCCAGGAGTAACAATAACGGATCCTGGAGGGATGTCTCCTCCACCAGATTGACTAAAACCTGCTTGTTGGTTTGGAAAATTTTGGATTCCAGGACCATTTGAATGGACTACTTGACTGCCAGTTGGAACAGGAATGACTCCGCCATCAGGTGTTACGACGGATGATGATTGACCATTGTTGAATTGACGACGTGCACGAATTTCAGCACTAACAGAAATCACCAAAACAGATAAAAATAATACAAAAACAACTTTCATTCTATTTTTTCGATTACAAATAAAGTTAAATATCAAAAATAAATTGTTTCAAATGACCGAATTTTGCTCTCTTTTATAGTATTTTTCTTAAACTCCCAGGAAATAAAGAGAAGGAGAATGCACCCGATTAAAATACCCATAAAAACAAACACGTAGAGATGCGAATTTTTGTGGTTCAAAAAACAGCCCATTGTGTGCGTGAAAAGAAAAATAAAAGTTTAATTTTTTTTATTCATTCATTCACAAAACATCCTGTTTCATAGTGGCGATTACATAATCTCGAGAGAAAGAGAGAAGCTGCTGTAAGAAAACCAAATATTTTTTTTATTTTACGCTTCAAACAACCTAATTAGACATAATTTCGGGAAGAATCCGACGACGGCCGAGATTTTTCTCTGTAAAAAATTGGATGTTTTTTTTTGAAAAATTTTGTTTTTTCATTTGCTTTACTATTTTTTATTTATGAAATCTTTAGAATCTGAGATTATTAAAAAATATGAAAAACTTTTAAGCTATCCAGACAATTATTAATTTTTATTTGTTTGTTTGAGAAAAAGTATAAAATATGAATAACACATTTTGTTGACGTTAGAGTTAATGACGAAGAGAAAGAATCATGAACACGTGCAATTAAACAGGTTTTTTGTTGTTTATTATCACTTTTTTATAAAGTTAAAGAAGAAAAATGATGAAACATTTTTTCTTGAGAGATAAACATTTTTCTTTTCTTTTTTTGATTTTCGTTGAATTCAATAAAAAGTGTGATGGACTAGTTTAAAAAAATAAATAGGGCAGAAAATGGACAATGGTTTATATTTTTTTAAATCTCTTTGATACACTTATTGGAAATTAAGGAAATAAAGAGATAAGATATTATGTGTATTTAGAGAAAATTCAGAAACATCTTTTTACTTTGATTAGAATAAACATTTTTTTGTTAGAGCTCTCTATCTGAAAATCATATCCCACAAAGACGGATAATATTTCAATTCTAAGCCAATACTAAAAAGGTTTTTTTCTTTGAAGAAATCATGGGAAGTGGGATATGGCAAACTATCGCAAGGGTTTTGCCTTTATTGTTACCTAAAATGGCATGCTTTTAGTTTATTAAGTTTGTTTAGAAGTGCTAATGTTAAGTTGTCTAAATTCCTTCTAAAGTTTGATTACTTTTTTAGTTTAAACTTTAAACAAGGTTAATCACCGCAAAAAAGCTATTTATATAATTTGACATAAATAAAGAAAGTGAAAAGACAAATCTTTGTCGAAGTGAGTAAGGTTGCTACCGCCGCACAATGAGCCGGAAAAAATAACACTCATTTTGCGCTTTTCTCGCGATTTTTCTTCAGTATTGTTTAACTTAGAGAAGAGGATAGCTTTTTTTTTTTTACCATTGATTGGTTGTAAAGCACGAAAAAAGTTATAGAAAAAGGAAGAAAAAAATTACAATAGTGAGAGTGTAGGTTAAATGTTTTTTTGTTTATTCATTTATTGTACTGAAATTTTATTAAGAAAAAGGAGAAATGAGAATCAAATCGTTTTCAACACTGATAATTTAAAACTCCAAAATATTTCTATTCCATTTTCAATTAGTTATTATATCACTAATTGTCCATCCTCATCACCTTGGGGGTATTTAAATCTTCAAAAAACATGCAAATATTTTTTCTCCAAAAAACAAATTGTCGTTGTTCAAAAAATTGTTTGGCTACATGAAAATAAAGTCAAAATGGGAGAATTATTGGAAAATATCCATTTTTAAGACACACATTTAGTTGAATTGCCTTCTAACGACTTTAAATATTGGCCTTTAAAATCAATATTATCAATAAAGAAAAATTCTTCATTATCATTTGAAAAAATTTATGGATTAGAAAATATTGAATATTTTTTTATTCAAACTCAAGATCTTACTTTAAATGAATTTAATTATTTGGTATCGTTAAAAAAATTAGAATGTTTTGCTTTTGATAATGGCAATATCAGAGATGATTCTGGCAATCCTGTAGAAATAAATTATATTCTTTCAAAACTTCCAAATATTCATATATTTGTTTATGGAAATAATTGTGAAACTTTCAACACAAAAAAATTTGAAATCCTGAATTCAATGACTTTTAAGAACATATTTGAACATTTTGTTATTTTTATTTCACTTATGGAAGAAGAAATTGATCCATCATTATTTTGGAAACTTATGAATAAAAACATGGCAGTAAATGGAAAATTTTCTATTAGGTTCTCTCTTTTAATTACAGAAACATATAAATCAAAAGTTCAAATTTCTCTTGAAGAAGAACTTCAAAAATTAGAACTTAAAAATGAAAAAATTAATGCCACTGTTAAATTTTTTGATTAATTACGTTTTTGTATCACTAATAAATTTTTTTTTATTAAATTGCTGTCCGCATTATGCCATAAATTAATCGCAATAGGTTTTGCTCTTTTCATATCTTTTCTTGTTTTGACCTATGCAACATGAAAAAAGCAGAGGTTCAGTCTTTGCACTTTTTTGACCTCTTTGCATTTGACAAATAAAAAGTCCCCACTCCCTGCTTGTTCCTTTTTCGCAGCAGCAAACTGTTTTCTTCATTATAGTTTTGTTGCGCTGCGGTATAAATTTTTTTCTTCTTTTCATTGATTTTCGATAAAACGCGACAAAAAAAGAAAAAGCCAGCTTGAGAGTGTGTTTTTGTTTTGTTGTTTTCTTATTCATTGGGCTTAAAAAAGAAAAAAGAAAATGAGTTTTAAAACTTCAAAGTTTCCTGATTCCGATATTGTTTTTAATGTTAATTCTCTAAAACTTCAAAATTTTACTCTTCCATATTCTGTTATTTCTTATATCACGAATTTTCCATCATCGCCGACGAGTTATTTCAAACTCCAAAAAACATGCAAATATTTTTTCTACAAAAAACAAATCGTGGTAACAGAAAAAATTATTTCTTTTTCAAAAAATAAAATAAAGCTTTGCGAATTAAATGAGGATGGATTGTTTGTTGAAAAAGCAGAATTACCATTGGATAATTTTTATTATTGGCCTTCGTGGATTTTAGGAATCTCTGAAAATTCTCATCTATCTTTTAAAAAAATATATTGTTTGGATATTGAGCTTTTGCAAATAAAGAAACAAGATCTTACATTAAATGAATTTAATTACTTGAGTTTTTGCAAAAAAGTAAAATTGTTTACCTTCATTGAAGGCAATATTAGAGATGATAACAATATTCCTGTTTCTTTTAATTATATTCTTTCCAAATTTCCCAACATTAGTGCATTTATTTATGACAACCATTGTGAAACTTTTAATACCAAAAAATTCGAAGTGCTTAATTCAGTCAATTTTAAACAAAAATTCAAATATTTTAATCTTTATATTTCACATATGGAAGAAGAAATTGATCCATCATTATTATGGAACTTTATGAAGAAAAACATGGCAGTAAATAGAAAATTTGAAATATCATTTTGTGAACCGATAGCAGAAGGTTATAAAACAAAAGTGCAAACATCCCTTGAAGAAGAGCTACAAAAATGGGAACGTCAAGAAGAAAAGCCGATGGCAACGGTAAAATTTTATGATTAAATGAATTTTTGATATAGTGTTTTTAAAATAAATGATTTCATTTTAAATAAATGCAATCCTCAAATCTTGAAAAAAACAAGGTTTTTTATTAAAAACTGAAAAAGACAAAAAAATTAATGACCATATTTCTCAAATACTTCTTTCATTTCTCCATCAAGTAATCGAGCAGCATCTTCTAATCCATGAAGAGATTTTAAAACAGCAAAATCCAAATAAGCTTCAACCAAAATTTTGTTTGGTTCTTGCTTTTCAATGGGTGCTAAGAGGAAGGTTGACGCAGCTGGAACCATAAAAACTTGAGCCAAAAACATGTAATTATATGATTTTTTGAGTTGTTCCAAAGTGTATGGAACTTTGCTGGCATCATTGTCAAATTCTTTGGTTAAACATTCCAAATAATATTCGACAGCAAATTCTTCTGCTTGTCTACGAACAACTCCATCGCAAGCAAAAAGAAGAAATTTAACCAAATCTGTGATGGGTGAACCTTCATTGATTCCTTGCCAATCAATAACCCCTTTAATATCATTTTGAACATCACCTTCCTTGTCTAGAGTCCACATAATATTTCCAAGATGCATATCACCATGGAGAAGAACGGGTTTAATTCCAAGATCTTCATGAGATTTGAGAACTGCATATCGAAGAAAGTCTTTGTTTTCAAAAATTTTTCCATATTTGTCAAGCAATTTTTTGAAGTCGTCTAAAAGAATTTGCATATTTAAAAGAACTTTTTTATATTTTTTTACTAAAATGAAACGAATGATTTTTTTCCTGGATCTAAAACCTCACCTTCACGTTTGGATTTAGGTAAAAATGAATCATAAGCCATTGGTTTTATCATATCCACGACATTCACCAATGCTTCTTTACTTTTTAAATATTTTCCTTGCCATAAATTTGGATCAGCACATAAATTAGTGCACAAGATTACTATGTAAAAAAACAAAAGGCTGTTCAGGAAAAAACTTTTAGACGGTTGAAGAGATTAAATTTTAATTGATTTGGCTTTTAGACGGCTAATGAGATTAAATTTTTTTTATTGATTTCAATAAATTATTTTATATGTTACACTGAAACAAACAGCCGCAGCACCGTCTTCGATTTTTAACAGTAAAAAAATTTTTGGTCCGACAATTAGTTATATTTAAATTTTTTGCTTAAAATACCTTTTTTCAAACATGCTTTGTTTCAGAAAACAATAGAAAATTGGAAAAAAAAACTAAAAATTTTATTTTGTAATTGACCTTATAATTATTATTTTTTTCAATTTTCACCAAAACATTTTTTTCATCAATAATCTTGCGAATATACGAGTTGCTTTTACATCTTATCTAATCAAGAATAAAACAAAATTTTTAATTTTTAACATTTTTAAAAAAAATTTTCAATATTAAATAGTTGGTAAAGAAGTTGGGTAATAACAATCGAAGACGGTGCTGCGGCTGTTTGTTTCAGTGTAACATATAAAATAATTTATTGAAATCAATAAAAAAAATTTAATCTCATTAGCCGTCTAAAAGCCAAATCAATTAAAATTTAATCTCTTCAACCGTCTAAAAGTTTTTTCCTGAACAGCCTTTTGTTTTTTTACATAGTAATCTTGTGCACTAATCTCTTGAGCCGTCTGCAACAATAATTACTAGAAACTCCGCTGCCTCCGGTCGGCGATCTTACTTGTTTTATTGAAAAATACAAAATTGCCACTCGTATTAATGCCTATGTTTTAATAATTACTTTTCCAAAAAGTTATTGTATTGACTTTTATAAAAATTAAAACTTTTCCCGAACAATCTTATCACTCGTGTCTATTTTAATCACTTAATTTTCAATAATGAGATCCTAAAAATTGAAACATGTGTAAGCCTTTAAAACTTTTTTTTTGCACGAATCAAAATAAACAATGAACTGAACCATTAAAAAAAAATTTATACCAGCTTGTGAAAAATTCGCAAAAAGTTAAGGTTATAGTCATCGAGCAAGCTTACAATAGTTAAATCACTTAATTTGCGCAGCAAGCAAACCCATGTTTTGCTGATTTTTTATGTATATGAAAATTACCCAAATCATTTCATCGCGCTTGGAAAACAAAATATAGTTTCATTCTAATTTATGCAAATTTTTTAGGTGAATTTCCTATTTTAATATAAAAGATTTCAAGATAAGATACAAAAAAACAGAGAGAAAAAGAATAATAATATGTATGGGAAAAAGCGAAGCCTAGTAGCCCTGGGACTGCGACCAAAAGTAATCGAAAACGAACGAACAATAAAAATTAATAAGAAGGAAATATTCAAGTTACTTTTCGATTAAACTCACCGAAAATAATAAAAAAAGTTCCCTATGTTTATTCTTTTCATAAACTAAACGTCAGCGTACTTTTAATTAAATTTTGCGTTTAGAATACCTAAAAGTTTTGTATGCTAATCCAATTAAATTTAGAAAAAAAAATATACGATCCAAAAGCTTAGTTAAAAAAAATTTCATTGAAAATCGTTAAAAATAATTTCGCTTTAATTTCATAATAAAGAAACTTAATATTCATAAAAAAAGTAAAATTTGTGAATATTTTATTAAAAATTTGCATATTTTCTAATGAAAACATTATTAAAAATCATAAAAAATTATTTGGATATAATTGTCTCAATTCAATTAAAACAATTTATTAAAAAAAATTGTGGGGATTCGAACCTATGACAGAAATATCCAAACATCACCGCCTTCAACGCCTACGCCACACAGCAAATGTATAACAAGGAACTTTAGCCAATGATATTTTTACTCTAAATCAAAATATTTAAATTTCCATAGCGGCATACATCTATTTTTATGTGATGTTTTTTAAAGTTAGCTTACTCATAGAGGTAATTGAGGGTGGAGAAAACGATTTTTATAGCCAGAATATGCGTTAACTTTGCTGCAACGCTCAGCGGGACATTGTGAACTTTTAAAATGTTGTGATTAAGCACTTTTTTTCTATACTTCCTTCTATTTTTTTTAAAAATTCGTCAATGCGACGAAAAATTGACCCTAAAGAGCCCTCTAATATCAACATAATTACACGAAATAAAAAAAATCATAAATTTCGGTTAGCAGATCGGGCGTTCTCATTGCTAAAACAGCCGCACCCCTCGCTTCGCTCGGGGTGCGGCGGGAATATTTTTATGGAATTTTGCAAAATTTCGAATAAAACATTTTACTTGGGGCAAATTAATATTCTCGAAAAATGATAAAGTTTTGCCTTTTTGAGTTAAATCTTCCATGTGGATGCATCCATCTTGCATAATTTCAAGGATCCATTCTTGCATTTTGAAAACTTTTGGCATTGGAATATCTATCACTGGTGCCAAATCTTTATAGAAAGCACATTCATATTCATGGATATAACCCCAATTTGATACTTGTTTTTCACCCTCATCTCCAACGCCGCTGTCTTTGCTTGTTTCAATCAAAGAGGCAAAACTAGGAATTTTAAGAATGGTTGTGTAAATATCGGAAGAATCTTTGGAATCAGTGAAAGTTAAAGTGCATCGAAGAATTTCAGATACAAAACCTTTTCCACCAGAGACATCACAAAAAGTTACCTAAAATATCGTAGCTCAAAATTCGATAAAAATAATTACTAAAAAGCTTACTTCTTTAACGCTTCTGTTTCCATGAAGAGCTTGAAAACTTTTATCATTTTCTCGCAAAGATTCCAATAACCATCCAACTGTTATTGAATGTCCATTAATTTTCTGATTGTGATCAACATCGTCTTCGACCATTCTTATTCTCAATAAAAAAAATCAAAAAGGAAAGGAAAAAGTTGAAATTGCGCTTTATTTTATTTATTTTTTTATTTTATAAGCAAAAGTCAACAAGGAAGAAGAAAATTGCACAATGTTATCACATCATTTTTTTCTTCTTCAAGCCACCCCGAGAAAGGCTGATTTTTGTGGTAATTATTTGGTGCTGCAATGATGTAGCTTATAATAGTCCAAAGTTTATATATTCATTATTTTATAGATATTTGGAGAATTTTTTTTAGCAATCTTAAAGTGGCATTTGTCTCGTTTATAAGATTTTTTGATTCCATTTTTTATTGTTCAACATCATGGGTAAAAAAATAATACAAAAGAATATAATAAATAAATTTAAAGAAAAAAAAAGTAATCAAAACAAATAAATCAAAATTTATAATCCTTATGTTTCTTTCCGCTGCTTCCGGTATCTTTTGTTTTCTTTGTTTCTTGGACTTTCCGCTTGCGCTAAAAAATGAATAATTAAATTTAATCAAATTTTGCATGTGAATTATAAAACTTACATTTTGTTGCTTAGAATGTTCAGCAACGAGATCAGACAAATCTTCAGTTCCCGAAGATCGAAAATCGGCTTTTTTACGCAATTCATCTTCATATCTGGCTTCCAATACCTTTTTATTAGTATTTTCCAAATCATCGGGGTTAATAGAAACATCAACGGAATCGCTATGTTTTTTCTGAAAAAAATGGGTTTTAGTAAAAATATAATCGCAAAAAGTTAAAAATCTCACTCCAATATCATAAACATGAGTGGAACCCATCATTTGGCCTCGATGTCGATCAACTTGTTTTTCAGGTAAAACTGTATATAATTGGGGAGTATCTCCACCGCCAACGCTGCTTTCATCCACTCGTTTTTTACGTAATTCAATGGCATCGGGGGTTTCCATTCCTGTAATCGTGGAAGTGCCACTTGGAGTTGCATATCCTCCTTCACTTGGGGCTGGAGTTTCAAATCCATTATCGCCTGCGCCAGTGACTTCTTCATCCTCTTCGCCTTGTGGTTCTTCCTCCTCCTCTTCTTCAGATTCTTCTCCATCAGTTAAGAATTCACCCCAAAGTCTTCTATCAACTTCAGCATCCTCTTCAAAATCGGCTGCGTGACTGGCCTAGAAAAAATAAAGAAATTTAATATTTGCTTTTTAGAAACTTTTAAAATTTGCATATTTTTTGAAGAAGAAAAAATTAGGGGTAAGACTTACTTCCATTCCAAATACATCTCCATAAAGAGGTTTGCCATATTCATCAACCGGTGGTTTACCCCATCCACCTGCATGATAACCAAATGAACAACCATCGGGAATTCGACAATTAAGACCGGGAATTTTTAAATTTGGATATGATGGAGGAGGGCCATATCGTTGCATCGCAATCAACCATGGTGGAGGGAATCGATTTGCGCTTGGACCAATTGGCATACCCAATGCAATTCGAAGTTCATCCGAAAGTTGACCGGGTTTTTTATCCTTCATTTGAGCTTCCAATTCTTTTCCTTCATAATAAAGTTCTCCCATTTTTGTGAGAATGGGTTTAGTTTGCCATTTAAAGAAGGCATCATGCAATTTTTGATAATCAATATCTATTTTTCCCATTTTTGGACGTACACGTTCACGCATTTTACTTTTTAATGATTGGGCTTCTTCCTAAAAAACAAATTTTTATATATCCAAAAAAGCTATTCAAATTTCTTACCTTTTCCCAAACAGTTTCTCTCATTTCCATAATTCCTGTGCGTTTAATAAAATCCGGCAAATCAAAGGGTGGTCGTTCAAAGCCTCGCTTTCCAGCTAAATATTTTCTTTTTGCATTCCAATGCTTTGGAACGGGAACGGTATTTCGATAAGTTTTAAGTTCAACCAAAAGGAAGGGATCTCGAGATGTGACATCAGCCCATTCAACAATATCAGCTCTTTTTGATTTAGCTTTTAATGAAGCAATCGAAGGTTGCATGGACATTCTCAATTTTTTACGACTAAGATTTACCGCTTCTCCAGCAGCTTCAAGTTCTTTCTACAAAATAGGAATATATAAATTTATAAAAAAAATGAAACAAGAAACTAACTCTTTTTTCTTGAATTTCTTCTTGCAAAATTTGTTCTGATAATGCTGCTTTGGATTCGGTGCTTTCCACTGTTGTATCACGCTTATATTTTCGAGTTGCAAATTCATTTGGATCTATTGGCTGGGGCTAAAAAAATAAGTTTATCGGATGTCAAAGAATATAAAAAATTTAAAGCTAAAACTAACTTTGAAAGCTTCAAAAACTTCATTAAAACATTTTAAATTTGAATCATTAATTGTGGTCATTTCGGGAACGTATTCAACTTGAACATCGGGGATTTCTTCCTTAATTTGTTTTTTAGTAGTTGTTCCATTAATTTCTGCTTTACTAGTTTTATCACCCTCATCATCGTCAGTTTGGGAATGGTCTGTTGCTGATATATTTTCTTTAGCTTCAGCATCATCATCCGAGGCAATGCCATTTTCATTATGGCCATTTGGAATAACTTCTACGCCATGGGTTTTACGCTTTTTAGATTCCTTCTTCTTTTTATTTTTTCGACGAATTCGCTCAAGCTCCTATAAAATTAACCGATTTCAAAATCAATGAAAATTTATAAATAAAAAACTTACTTTTCGCTGCTTTGATGTCATTTTGGTCTCGTCTTTTTGGTTTTCATATTCATCGCTATCATAGGTGTCTTCATCCGCATCTATAACGCCATTTGTATGAGCCATCTTTAATGAAAAAAAAATCTCTGCAAAAAAAGTTATTCCTCGAAATCTATTTAAAGAAATTATTGAATGGGAACTAAAAAAACAAACTGCGCCAAATAAACTTAACTTGTTTTTCGTTTTAAGACCTTTCTTTATTTATGCGTTTTTCTTGCTTTGAGGAAAAAATTTTTATACTAATTTTGCCTCTTGGCACAAATGAAAGAGAAACTAGGGTATTATCAATAAATATAAAACAACAACAAATAATTTTTATTTATTAATAAAGTAATTTTTTTGCTCATGGGTATAAAAACCCCCGCTTTAATAAATCTACAATATTTTTGGAGAGTAATATAAAGTAACTCACTTTTCCTATTAATCTCTTCACCAGTAAAAATAAAAGCAAAGATTCAAAAAACTTTGTTACTATCAACTTTGATAGTAACCAAAAAATTAGATAGTTGATGAGATTTATTTACTGTTATCTGGGTAGTAGCTTGAGAAAAAATTAATATGTGCTTGGCAAAGGGAATTAAAATTGCTTATTCTACATTGGCTATTAACAGATTATTTTTATTCAGTCTAACTTTTTGATCTAATTTTTTCGTCCTTCTAAAACACAAAGATGCGATTTATGAATTGTTAACTGCAAGAAGAAGTAGCAAGCAAAAATGAAAAGGAAAATTACATAAAAAAAACGCTCTTCCTGGTTTGATGTTGTGTTGTTTACATGATTTTACATAAAACCTTTTGCACTTTATTTCATTTTTTTGTTTTAATTAAAACATAGCCATACAAGAATGAAAAAAACTGTGTTTGCTCCAAATGTTTTAATTTTTTTTTGATCCATTTAGACTTTTTTTTTTGATGCACTTTTCCGTGAATATTTGAACTCTAATTTAGAGGATTCATGTATGTATTGTCGTTGTCGTGTTGGATGTATGGATGTATGCAAGTTTATTGTGGTTTAAAAAAATGTTGCTTGTTTGTTTGTCAATGAATTTTGGAGTTTCAAATAAATTTGTGTTTTGCTGACTTCATAATAAAAATATAATACGTGAAATTGTGTAGAAAATAAAATAAAAGAGGCGTACACTGAGAAAAATCGAAAAATGTCACACTTTTGGTGTGACAAGCAAAATAAATATACGGTGGTTGGCCCGATAAAATTTTTTCTTCTAAAAAATTGCTCCTCATAATTATCTACGATGCCTACTCAACAGATTTCAAAAAAAATGTTTTTCAAAAAAGTTATGAATTTTTTAAGCAAAAAAAAGTGTTGTACAACACGTCACACCTGTGTGACAAAATTTTGACAACTTTTTTTTTTCCAATCACAAATTAATAAAACGGTTGAGAACGCATTGTAGAGAAACTAAAATCAGGAAAATTAAACCTTACAAAATTTATTGGGCCAATCACCATATATTTATTTTCCTTGTCACACCAAAAGTGTGACAAGCAAAATTTTTCTCAGTGTAGATTAAGCTTCAAATATGACACAAAAATTTACACAAAAATATCAAAATTAAATTTTTTTAACGTTACCAAAGGCATTTGTTCAAATATTAATAATCTAAAAAGCTTATGCAAATTGTAATTACAAAGAAAACCATGAGTATAAAAGCACGTTTTGAATCCAGAGAAATCATTATTCAAAGCCATGGTTTGTTGGTTTTACAAGTTGTTTTTGATTTCCATCGTTGCCTTACTTGCAGTTGCGGTAACCGCCATTGAAGTAGAAATTATCGAAGATGATATGACTGAATTTAATAAATTCGTGAAAACTCTTGATTTAAAATTTAATTCTGCCGCAGAATTAATCAAACGTCTCAATAATTTCAATAAAGTTAAAGATGCAATTAAAGAGTATGCTACTAAATATCTAGGAGCTACTTTTGAAATCAACAAATTTTCTCTTATGTCTAAAGAGGAATTAAAGCGGGTAAGTATGGCTTATTTTGGTTGAATTAAACGACCTTCATAAAAACTTTGATCTATATTTAAATTTTTTTATTTATTCTAAACTCAATTATTTTTTTAGTTTATGAATGTTACCGATTCTCATCCACCGGAATCTGAAGAAGACATTCAATCCCGAAAAAAGCGAAATGCCTTAGATAATATTTGGTCATCAACAATCCCAACTTCTTATGATTTCCGTAATTATGGCAAAGTTTCCCATACAACGTTTTTGTTATATGAAGGCAAGCTAATTAAAAGTTTGTTCGTCCATAAAAAAACATTATTCGATTGTTTTCATCTTAATTAGCTATGTATACCATGAGCAACATACGCTAACTTAACTCAAGGAGTTTTAAGTAGGTATTTGGTGTCGCAAAAGTGTGACCAAAAATTTAATTTGTCAATCAAAATGTGACGTTAGTTGGCTAGCCCGATAAAAACCTACTACCAAAAAAAAATTTCGTTCAAGAATGAACGAAAGAAGCCAAAAACTAATAAAAAAAAATTTTGTAATAGGTTTTTATCGGGCCAACAAATTATCATCACATGTTGTGTGACAAATTTAATTTCTTATCACATTATTAAAATATCACAATATTTTGTCTTTTTTTTTGGCGTGTCCCATTTAATTTTGTCACCTTTTTTTTGGTCACATTTAAAAAAGTCACACCTTTTCCGTCACGTCATGCAGCAAGTGACATTTCATGAAAATGTGACCATATGTCACATTTTCATGAAATGTCACCTATCCATTTTTTTCAGTGTAGTCTAGCATCTTGCGATCGGGCGTGGCTTAATAGCTCATAGGCGTTACACATAAAAAAAAGTTACATTACTTTATTTGTATCACTTTGAATTGAACTGGCGATGGCTCAATAAATGAATTAGTTATAACAACAGAAATTGCAGTAGATGATTGCAAAAATCTAAAACCCATAATTTTACAAAGCAAATTCTTGACAAAATTTCGATAAGGGGAAACAAAATACAAAGTAACAATAAAATCTAAAAAACAATGGGATGAAAGAAAACAATAAAAAATGCATCCTATTGTTATAGTATTTGGAATATTAAAAGCTATGGCACCGCAAATAATTGCGAATGGAAGAGATAAAAATAAAATGGTAAATAAAATTTGCATTATCGAACTTATAATTAATGATCGCTGGATTTCAGATGTTAAGATTTTTTGATGTTTAGAAACGAGAAAATTAAAATAAAATATAAGAAAAATCCCAAAAATTATTACACCTGTTAAACAAAAAAATGCGGGCACAATAAATTTATTCATATTTTCTCGAGGAACATAAATTAATGCTGGCTCATTAGCGATAAAATTGATTAAAGACGGATCAGAATTTAATGCAATTTTATATATTTCTTTAACATCCGAATTCAGCGCAGATATTCCAACATAAATAATTGCAACATATAAAACTATTGTAGAAATAAGGCAAAGCATAAAAATAATATTAACATTACAAGTTTTAGCTAATTTTGATGGAAAAATAATTATATATCGATTTGCTATGGTTGCACCTAATCCAACCACAGTATTAATTGCAAATAAAATAGTTATTGTCGAAGCAATAGTTGTGGAATAAAAGCTTCCAGTATACCTCGAAAATCCAATTGGAATCCCTGCGGGTGTTGGAAGTAAAAATAGTGGTTTATATATTCCAATCACAGTTTCAAGCAATAAACACCAAAAAGAATGATTAAAAATTAACCATTTAAAATTTTTCATATTCGTAGATTGAGTTAAAATTGTATAAAATAATAATGGAGCAAACAGCCAACTTAAAAATAGCGTTACAAATGAAAAGTAATAATAAAATTCAAGGGTGCTGGATGAAATAGAAAGTGGTGGAGATGAATTCGTTGACATTAAAAGTATAAATAAAAATGTTTCATTTTTTTATATTTTGCATTGAAAATTAAAAAGATATGTCAAAGAAAAAAAAACAGCTGCTTTATTAAAATTTTTGTTTGTCAGATATTAAAATTTGAAGTTACAAAAAAATTTACGTGACGAAAAATAAACAGGTGAAAAGTGACAAATGCATTTTCACCGAAGCAATAATGGTAAACATTTTGATATGCATTTTGTTTCGTCTGGACTTTTTTCATTTTTTTCATGAATTCTGCAAAACAATGAAACAATTATTGTATAAAAAAATTCAAATAAATTATCATTCCGAGCAATAACTTTAAATTTAAATATTCCTAGAATTTTTTCATGAATTTTGATAAACTTTGAATAATTTTCCTATTTTATTCTTTTATTTCAAAAAGTTTGAAAGTGCATGGTTTTTTTATTGTTTGAACTTTTTTACAATATTCTCTCATTCTCCAATTAAATTCTTGTTTAAACTCGAGATGGCGACCAGGAAGTAAAAAAACGTCAAAACACAATCACGTAAAATTCCGATCATTCATCTTATTTACTTTTGTTTTTTTAGGATGGAAGAAATTGGGTTTGCGCAAACGTTATTTTTCACTTTTGATGTTTTTTGTAACCCTGAAAGAAACGAATATAATTTTATTTTCTTATTTCAAATCAAGCCTTTCATTTTTTTATAACTTTGTGATACGCCACAATGTTGGGTGATGAGAAGTTACTACGTCTTCCACTTTATGATGGCTTCTTTCTTGATACTCGCCAAAAAGGCGAAAGAAAAATTATGAATTCTGCTTGGATACCAAGAAGTGGAAATCATCCATTAAGAATTGAAATTGCTGATAAAAATGACTTAACTTTAGTCGCTAACTTCGTTAATTACCATTTTATTGAAAATAGTATTATTAGAAAAGCAATAGGTATAAACGATTGATAAAAGAATGTTTTTTGTTATCTTTTTTAAAGTTTAGGTGCAACTTTCGAAGAAATGGAACAATTTTCATATGAAAGAGTGGCGAAAGCTTTGGAAAAGCCTAACACTTGGTTGGTATTTGAAGATAACAAACTTGTAGCCGCTGTATTACAAACATATTACACTCCGGATGAATTTTATAAACTTTTTAACGGAGATCTTTTCCATTCAAATCCAAAATTATCAATTAAGGAAGATTATGCTGAAGGTAAGAGAAGTTCAAAAATACAATATGTTTTATCGAGATAATTGCATTTCCATAAAATTTTAGACATTAAAAACGGACCATACAAAAATCTAAATGCAAATAGTATTTTTGTTCTTAGTAATGAATGCTTTAAACAAATAGGAAAATTTCTTCCCAAAGATGTTAAAAATTTAGCTTATGGGGCGGCTATAGGCGTTCATCCAACTTTTATGAGGTTTGCAACCAATTTCCAAAATTTAGAGAAATTATACAACATTTTTTTTAGAAGCGGATTAGGTGAATATTTGATGTATGAAAATATAAAAGATTGGGAAAATTTTAATTGCAATTATTCGGTTGGCATTTGCACCGCACTTGCAAGTTATGAAGCAAGTAAAAAAGTATGAACTTCTAAAAATATTAGGGGTAATTTAATTAAAGCAAATTTTTAGCTTGGTATGAAAGAACTTTTTTGTTTTCCTTTCAAAGAATTTAAAGAAAATGGAAAATCTATATTTGAGAATATTTCAAATGGAGAAACAGGCGGCTGTCATGTTATGCTTGTAAATGTAAAAGAATTTATTGAAACTTTTGACAAAAAAGCAAAGTCAAAAATATAATCACAAATTCGATACTTTTTAATTCTCAAACAGCAATGATTTGAAATGTATTTATTTTAATAATATTTATAAAGAATCAATAGGGGAAGGGTAAAAGGCGGCGAAAAAAAAAACAATAATAACTTAAAATTGAATAGAATAATGGCAGGGTTAAAAAGATACTTAAAGCTGGCGCCATCGTTTTCCACTTGCGCCAACTTGAAACCAAACTCTCACATCATTTTTCCAAGCTTTTTGTAATTCAATATAAAATTTTGCAAAACCATAATCAAGTAAAATTTCACCAAGGGCTTCGCTTTCAAAGGTAAATGGACCCAATGTTCTGGGATTTGGGTATTTGACCATGGCTTTCAAAAGCTTTCCATGTTTTTTAGGGAATTCGGTATTATCACCTCTAACTACAGGTTTTGGAAGGGTTTTAGAAATAGCAATAAACCATTTTTCAACTTCTTTGTCAGAATCAAATAAAAACCAATGAACGTCAAATCCAAATGGATCTTCTCCGATAGCAACTCTCTGCAAAATTGAGTGATGTTGCGATGGCAGTTCTGGAGCTGATGTAAATGGGTTGAGTTCTGCTAAAGCACCAACGCAAATATATTCCACTACATTTTTGAGAAGTATCGATTTCAATGGTTTTGAATGATTTCCCTTAAAAAAATTAGGGTATAATTAAATATTTAAAATTTTTTGGTAAGCTGAGCTAAATCCAAAGAAAATATTATTCGTTTCTAACTTTGAAAAAAAATATTTACCTTTTTATCAAACCATTCAAACGTTGAATCGGAATATAAAATTGCGTAACACTCTTTCCAGTGATTCCTTTTGATGCCGTCCCAAAGTTTCAATGTACATTCTTTAATCTTTTCTGGACCTTCAAAGGATTCAGCCACGATCGCCGCTAAAAAATGTAAGAAAATAAACAGAGTTTAAAAAAAAATGTGTACAAGTTTTCAAACCTACCGCTAAAGTCAATAGAGTCTTCAGACATCAAACAATTTTTCTTAAACTTTAAAACAATTTAGAGGAAGAAAAAATTTTTTATATTTGAATAAATTCGATTCCTTTTTGGTTATATTTTTGGAGGTTGTCAATGGCAACTTTTTTTAATCTCGTTAAAATTTTTTACATTTTTCTCTTTAGATTTTTTTCTCAAACTTTGTGGTTAAAAATAATAAATTTATTAAATCAGAGAAACAAATAAAGGGGAAAAAATAAATTTAAACACAATATTTTTGAAAAACATCTTTCATTTCTCCATTAAGCAATCGAACTGAATCTTCCAATGCGTGAATTGCTTTCAAAACTGAAGCATCGAAATATGCATCTTTGAGTGTTTGGTTAGGTTCTCTCGAGTCAAGTGCAGTAAATAAAAACATAGCTCCAGGGCCCATCATAAAAACTTTAGTCATAAATAAATAATTATAAGATTTTTTGAGTTGTTCGGCTGTGTATGGAACTTTAGTAACATCATTGCCAAATTCTTTGGTCAAACATTCCAAATAATATTCGATAACAAACTCTTCAGCTTGTCGACGAACTACTCCATCACAACAAAATGCTAGGAATTGAGCCAAGTCTGACATTGGTGAGCCTTCATGTATAACTTGCCAATCGACAAATGCAGCTATGTCGTTTTGAACATTTCCATTTTCATCGATGGCCCACATAATATTTCCACCATGCATGTCGCCATGAACCAGGATGGGTGTCAATCCTTGGTCTTTGTATGATTGTGCACTTGCATATCGAATGAAATCTTTACTTTCAAAAAATTTGCTATATTTTTCAAGAATAGGGCGAATTGCATCTGTAAAAATAAAATCAATTCTTTGTTATAAAAAGCTTTAATGAAAAAAAGGGAATTCCTATTTTTTATGTTTTTAATTTTGCAATAATTTTTTAATTTCGAATAACATACCTTCTCTCTTCGATTTTTTCAAAAATGGTTCAACTAGAGGCTTCATCATGTCGACAACATTAACATGATTTTCTTGATTTTTCAAATACTTTCCTTGCCAAAGTTTTGGGTCAGCAGATAAAATATTTTTATGCATGTGGGCTAAATGTCGAATAAAGCATTTAACTTGGGTTAAATTAATACTTTCAAAAAATAATAAACATTTTCCTTTTCGAGTTAAATCTTCCATGTGTATGCATCCATCTTGTTTTCCAGAAATCCATTCATGAGTTTTAAAACATTTTGGAACTGGGACATCCAAAATTGGAGCCAAATTATTATAAAATTCGCATTCGAGATCATGAACATCATTGACGCGTTTAATTATTTCATCTTTTTTATTGTCGTCACCTTCATGACTATGCAAATCTGCTTTCACGAGAGCATCAAAGCCTGGGATTTTAAGAATAGTTGTGTGAACATCGGAAGAGTCTTTGGAATCGGTAAAAATTAAAGTGCATCGAAGAATTTCAGACCAAAACCCTTTGCCTTCGCCAACATTTAAAAATGAGATCTAAAAACAGATGATTTTTATAATTTTGGAAAAAAAAGGTTTTAAAAAATCTTACATTTTTAACTTTTCTTTTTCCATGGAGTTTTTGAAAAACTTTATCATTTTTACGCAAAGATTCCAACAACCATCCAACAGTTATGGAATGTCCATTAATTTTCTGGTTACCATCAACGATATCGGCCGTCATTTTTCGTGTTTTATAAAGAATCACGAAAACAATTTATGCGTCTAGTTTTATAACGACCAGATTTAAAAAGGAAATAATTGTTGCACAACATTGAGAAAACAATTTTTGTTCTTTATTTGTTTGGTTGACCTTTTTTTCTGTCTGAGTTCACCATAAATTTTTGTGTACATTTATTTCTTTAATCACAAACTATAAAATACATAGGATCACAAAAAAGCAATAAAAAAAAGAAGAAAAATAATGCAATATGTAAATCATTTGAAAGATTATTTTACATTAAATTACTAAGGGTTGAATAAAACTGAGTTTTTTTGATGTTTATTTATTCGACAAACAACAAACAACGTTAAGGAATAAACTTGTACGCACGTTTTATTTTATTATTTTTTATTGCTTCTTTGGCGATGTGGTTTTTTACTTTGTATAAAAAATTCTTTTTAAAATAAAAGCTAGTTTTCATTCATGAAAAAAAGAAAAATTTACTTTTAACATCTTAAATCCCAAAAATTTTTGAATATTTTTTTAATACTTTTTTGTATGTTTTGTAGTATTGTAATTTTGGATTTTCTTTGCATAAAGGCTATTTGCGACTACACACAATTTGAGTTTTTTGAAAACAAATTCAGTCCGTCCAACTGGAATTGTGGCGATTCACATTCGTTTTGCTTTTTTCAATTTAAACTCTCAATATTTGTCTGCTCAAGAAATTACAGCTTGGCTGTAAGAAAACTTTCAACATTACCATGAAACGGATTACAAAGCATCGTCGGTATATAAGAATTTCTTTATCAAACTTTTATCCCTCATTCTTTAGCATAAGATTTTTCAAACTTTGGTTATCTCAGCTTAAACTTGATGAATGCCGATTTATCTGATAAAAAAACAAGATATGTATCATAAAAAATAACAGAACTAAGCGCATCTAAAGAAATAAAGAGGGAGTAACAACGAGCTCCGCAATCGATGTTAAAGGTCAACAAACAAAATAACGATAAAATGGCACAATTTGAGGCTTTTTTAAATTATGAAATGCGATAGTACGAAAAAGATGTGCAAAAAGTAAAAAGTGTGTTTATAGAAAGTTTGTCTTTTCTATCCATTGAAAAATGCAATAAACCATAACCAACAAAAAAGTTTTAGCTGCTAAAGATGTTCAATTTTTTGTTTTTGAATATTTTAATTGTTTTTTTTTCTTTCAATTTTTCTATGTTTTTTCTTTTCTAGACTTAAATAATTAAAGCGCGTAATTAAAATCACAAATGTATATCTTTTAATTTCCCAATCAAATATGCAATAAATATGTATTATATCATTGCTTTTTCAAGTTTTGATGAGTCTATTAATTACAGTTTTGTGAAATTTTTATATTTACAAAATTCAATAAAACATAGCTAATCATATATATAATGGAAAAATAAACCAATAAAAAAGATGGGACTTGGTTCAAATATACCTCATTAAAAGTCTGGAATCCAACACTTTTCATAAATAAATTTCATTTTAAAACTAAAATTTAAACACCATATTTTTCAAAAAAATCTTTCATTTCTCCATCAAGTAGATTTGCAGCATCTTCAAATCCATGAAGCGCCTTGAGAACTCCATAATCAAGGTAAGCGTCTTTGATAGCTTGATTTGGAATTTGTTTTTCGATGGCTTTTAGTAAAAATGTTACGCCGCATGGAAGCATATAAACTTGAGTTAAAAACATAATTTTATACTCTTTTTTTAACTTTTCTGCTGTGTACGGAAGTTTAGTTGAGTCACCATTAAATTCTTTTGTCAAACATTCCAAATAGTAATCAATTCCAAATTCCTCTGCTTGTCGACGAACAACTCCATCTGCACACATGACAAGGAATCGCGCTAAATCAGCCATGGGTGAACCTTCATAAATAGTTTGCCAATCCACAAATGCAGCTATGTCATTTTGAACATCTCCATTTTTGTCGATGGCCCACATGAAGTTTCCTCCATGCATATCTCCATGTACGATGACAGGGTTGAAACCTTTGTCTTTGTAAGATTGTGACATCGCATAATGATAATAATCTTTGCTTTCAAAGAATTTTCCATATTTTTCAATAAATGGTCGAAGTTTATCTAAAAAGATAAGATTATAATTGGAAGATTGAACCAAAAAAACTAACCTTCTTGTTTTGAATTTTTCAAAAATGGTTCAAGCATGGGTGTTATAAAATCAATGACCTTTGCCATCGCTTCCTGATTTTTCAAATATTTTCCTTGCCATAATTTTGGATCAGCACATAGTATATTTTTATGCATGTGAGCCAAATTTCGAATAAAACATTTAACTTGAGTCAAATTAATGTTATCAAAAAATGATAGAGTTTTTCCACGATGGGTTAAATCTTCCATATGCAAACATCCATCATGTTTATCAGGAGCAAGTTCTAAGGTTTTATACACTTTTGGAACTGGAGCATCAAGAATTGGAGCTAAATGCTTATAAAAATTGCATTCAAAATCATGAATATCATTGAATTTTTCAATCAATTCATTTTTCATAAAATCTTCGTCTCCACCGCATTCAGAATTGGCTTTAATAAAAGATTCAAACCCAGGGATTTTAAGAATGGTGGTGTAAACATCAGAAGAATTTTTGGAATCCACAAAAGTTAATGTGCATCGAAGAATTTGAGAAGCAAAACCTTTACCATCTGAGACATCAATAGCTGCGATCTAAATAAGCAAATTTAATAACAAAAAAACCCCTGTATAAAATTTACCTCCTTGACTGGCCTTTGATTGTGAAGTTTTTGAAAAACTTTATCATTTTCCCGCAAAGATTCTAATAACCATCCAACAGTTATTGAAGAACCACCAAATTTTTGGTTAACATCAACTACATCAGCGATCATTTTTGAGTTTTTTTCAAAGTTTCCCAAAAAGTATTATTTTTATTTATATATTTTTAAAAAAGTGTCATTTTAGAAAATATAAATGTAGATTGCACAAAATTATGTACATAAGGCTCTTGTAATAATCGCATTAAAAGGTTGGAAGGAAAAAATGTCAAAAAACCCATTCAATTATTTCTTTTACATCAATTTTGTTGTCAGATTAAATCACGTCGAAATGTTTAGTGATAGATAGTGTAATTAAAAAAATCAAAATTTTAATAATGCAAAAACGTGTATTTTTTTGGAACTACAATTTTTCTTATTCTCTTTGCTTTTGAAAAAATATTGCGACTATTTTTTTCTTCAAAAAATGTTTAGAAATTCACCATTTTTAAATGATTTTTGTGAAAAAAAACTTTTTTTATTAAACAAAAGAAAAAAAGAATATCATATTTTTAAAAAAATAAATCCAAAACACAGCATTTCAAAAATAAAAACGAAAGCAAAATTAATTACGCATGAAAACAATTTTCTTGCATTGTTCTTCCATTTCGTATTGATCTGCAATAAATCTTTGACTAATAGTCAAATTGTTGATGATTTGAGTGACACTACCACCATTTTCAACTCGCGCAGTCACACTAAGATTTTGAGTTGCATCAATATCAAAAATTATTTCAATTTTAGGAATACCCCAAGGAGCTGGAGAAATTCCAGTTAGTTCCAAAGTAGCAAGATGAATGTTATTTTCAGCCATGGCTCGTTCGCCTTCGAATATCTATAAAAAATAATATTGTAAAATTTTGGATCAAATAAAACAAACAAAAAACTTACTTTAATTAAAGTACTTGTTTGATTATCTTTGAGCGGGGTAAATGTTTTACTTGCCCGAATTGGAATGGATCTATTACGCTTGATAATGGTAACATATGACCCATCATTGATTTCAACTCCAATAGAATGTGGTGCAACATCGAGGAGCATAAAATTGTTAAAATTTGAGGGTGCATTTGCAGAAATGCTAGCAGCAAAAAGTGTTGCGCCATTAATAACTGCTTCATATTGATTTAAAATTCGATTTAGATTTTTTCCGCTAAAAAGTTGAGATACTAAGCTTTGAATTTTAGGAATATGAGCTGAGCCGCCAACAAGAACAATTTCGTGGATTTGATCTTTATCCATTTTTGCATCACGAAGAGCTTTTTCAATGGGATCCAATATGTTTCTAAATAAATCAGCACACATTTCTTCAAAACGGATACAAGTGATACTTGAATAAAAATCCATACAATCATAAAGTTTTGGAATTCCAATGCTAGCTTCAGGTGCATGCGACAATGTACACTTTGCTCGTTCACATGCGTTCAGAAGTAGACGAAGTGCATGTGGACTTGAAGTTAGATCTTTTTCGTGTTTTCTTTTGAATTCAGCAATAAAATTGTTTACCATTCGATCAATAAAGTCTTCGCCACCAAGATGATTATTGCTTGCAACCGATTTAACTTCAAAAATTCCATTTTCAATAGTTGTAATTGTGCAATCAAGAAATCCACCACCAATATTTACAACAAGAATATTTTTTTCTTCCATTTCATTTGCGGCTTTAAATCCGTAAGCGATGGAAGCAGCGGTAGAATCACAAAGGAGGCGAATAACCTTTAAACCAGCTTCTTTTCCGGCATTTTTAATTGCTTGACGTTGGAAATGATCAAATCCTGCTGGAATAGTTATAACTGCTTCAGCAACAGAATGACCCAAAAAATCCTCAGCGATTTGCTTTAATTTCTTTATGATTTCTGCGATAATTTGTTCTGGCGTAAATCTTCTTCCAATTGTTTCGATTTGAACATATCCATTGTGATCCTCAGTAATTCTAAAGGGCCAATATTTTTTGTTTGCTTCAACAAATTTATCATTAAATTTGCTCCCAATCAAATGTTTTATATCGAAAATTGTATTTTGGGTATTCGTGGAAGCTTGATCTTTGGCTTCTTGACCAACAACAAAAGAATTACCAGAAATGGTAACAAATGATGGAATTGATTGATTACCTAAAACAAATAAATGATAAGATAAGAATAAGAAAAGCCAAAAAAATATACCATGACGATCAGCAATAATTTTAACATTTCCATTTTGAAAAACTCCAACTCTTGAATAACTAGTTCCAAGATCAATTGCAATATAATTAGCCATAATTTAGTAAATAAAGTTTTATAAAAATCAGTACCGAAAGATAAATAAAAAATATAACCAACTAAATTTTTAAAGTTTATCAAGAAAAAATAAAAAAGCTTTAATCAAAATTTCACGAAAATAATAGTGACCTGAATAATTGTTTTTTTTTCTTTTTGCAAAATATATTTGCACTTCTTTGTGTGAGGATGTGCATCGAAGGCCATACATTTTTCTCTCTTTTTTAATCGATTTTTTTACTTAATAAAAAGCACTTTTAATTTTTTATTTCTTTTTTCTAAAAACGGATTAATGGTTCATGAAAACAAGTCAAATGCCCTTAAAAGCATTCTTCAAACTTACACATTCTGACGACAAAAATGGTTATGCAAAGCCCAATAAAATTATTATTTTTAAACCTGCAGTGGTGGAAAAGACAAACAAACAATAATAGGTCAAATTGCAAGGCACTAATAGTGTACCAGTAAAAAAACAGCATATATACAATGTTTTTATATGCATCGATTAGCCACCAAAATCGGATTTTTTTCTTGCCTCTTCGTTAGCAAATTTTTTCAGGCTTTATTTTTGCGTTTTTTCATTATATTGTTTTTCGAGAGAATTTTTATTAATTTTGTTTTTTGAGAATGAAAGAACCATGGTTTATTCGGTATTTAGTTAGAAAGTTTTCTTTTTAAAACACAAAATAAAAATTCATGCACCATATCTTTTAAAAACATCTTTCATTTCTCCATCAAGTAATTTTGCAGCATCTTCAAATCCATGAAGAGCTTTAAGGACACCATAATCAAGGTACGCGTCTTTGATGCTTTCATTTGGAATTTGTTCTTCGATGGCTTTTAACATAAATGTTACACCACATGGAAGCATATAAACTTGAGTTAAAAACATAATTTTATATTCTTTTTTTAATTTTTCAACTGTGTATGGAACTTTACTAACATCGTTTCCATATTCTTTGTTCAAACATTCAAAATAATAATCAATTGCAAATTCCTCTGCTTGTCGACGAACTACTCCATCTGCACACATAACCAAAAATCTCGCTAAATCAGCCATGGGTGAACCTTCTAAAATTGTTTGCCAATCTATGAAAGCAGAAATATCATTTTGAACATCTCCATTTTCATCAATAGCCCACATGAAGTTTCCGGCATGCATATCTCCATGAACAATGACGGGTTTTAAATTTTGATCTTTGTAAGATTGTGACATTGCGTAAAAGTAGAATTCCTTGCTTTCACAAAATTTGCCATATTTTTGAGTAAATCGTCGAAGTTTATCTAAACTATCAAAGATAAAAATAATGTTGGAAGATTAAATTAAAAAAACTAACCTTCTTGTTTTGATGCTTTCAAAAATGGTTCAATCATGGGAGTTACAAAATCAATAACCTTTGTCAACGATTCCTGATTTTTCAAATATTTTCCTTGCCATAATTTTGGATCAGCACATAGTATATTTTTATGCATGTGTGCTAAATGTCGAATAAAATTTTTTACTTGAGTCAAATTAATGTTATCAAAAAATGATAGAGTCTTTCCACGAAGAGTTAAATCTTCCATATGCAAACATCCATCATGTTTTCCAGCAGCAAGTTCTAAGGTTTTATAAACTTTTGGAACTGGGCCGTCAAGAATTGGAGCTAAATGTTTATAAAAATTGCATTCATAATTGTGGATAACTTTGAAAGTTTCAGTCATTTCATTATTCATAAATTCAGCATCTCCTCCACATTCATTATTTATTTTAATAAAGGATTCAAAACCCGGGATTTTGAGAATGGTTGTGTAAACATCAAATGAGTTATTGGAATCCACAAAAGTTATAGTGCATCGAAGAATTTGTGAAGCAAATCCTTTTCCATCGGAGACATCAATAGCCGTAATCTAAATAAGCCAATATAAAAACTAAACATCTTGTAAAAAATTTATGTACCTCCTTGACTGGCCTTTGATTGTGAAGTTTTTGAAAAACTTTATCATTTTCTCGGAGAGATTCAAGCAGCCATCCAACAGTGATGGAATGACCATTAATTTTTTGGCCATGATCAACAATATCGACTGCAGCCACCATTTTTTTAGAGTTTCCGCTTCTTTTTTTTTCAAAATTGGGGTTATCAATCATTTATATACAATTTTTTTAAAGTATAAATTTTAGAAAAATAAAAGTCGATTGCACAAAATTGTGTAAGTCTCTTGTAATAATCGCATTAAAAGGGTAAAAAAAAAGTGTCATAAAATCATTCATTTTCCTTTTGCATTATTGTTGTCTCATTAAACCAAATAAAAAGATTTAGTGATTGACGATGTAGTTTAAAAACTGAATTTTTAATAATGAAAAAACGGGTATTTTTAGAAACTTAACTTTTGTTACTTTCTTGTGTCAATATTTTTAAAATGATTTAGAAATTAATTTTCAATTATTGTGTTAAAATGTGGTCGAGAAAAATTGTCACGATGAAGAAGACGTGGAGATTTAGCGGAGACGAAAATCCAAATAAATGAAATAGTTTTTGAATGTTTTTTCTTAGTTAGTTATGCCATCTTCATTGCTTGTTAATTAAAATATACTTGTTCAAATAAAAATATTCTATTTACCTTTTTACTTTCTTCTATTTATTTTTACAAAGATTATTGCAGAAGAAAATAATCGATGAAAAAAATTTAACAGTTGAAATTTTAATTTTTATACATTGAAAAACTATTTTTAAAACGAAAAATGCCACTTTTACTGGTGCAACAAGACTTTAAATTAAAGCTTTTAAAATTGTCAAACATTTTTTTATTGATTTTTTTATTTTTTTGGAAAAAAGAGAAATTTTTTGTTGTCGACATCAGTCTGGTGAAAAATAATGACGACGATGCCAACGCCGTTGTCGGCATTGGGTCAAACCAACACCCGTCACAATGGCGCTGCGCCACTATGTCGACTAGACACAATGTCGACCAAGCCATAATGTCGACCGGACACAATGTCGACCGGACACTATGTCGACTAGCCATAATGTCGACTAACGAAAATTTTCCCATGCCTAAAAAAAGCCATGGTAAAAATTTTGCCGCCTAAATATTTGGAATTTTTATCATCAACTGATAATCTTTTTTTCTTTATCGTTTTATCTTTCTATTTTGTACATCTTTTGAAAATGGAAGTTATTTGTTCTCGAAAAGGAGGTTCATTAATTATTGATAATGGTTTTATCTTCAAAAAGCATCGTGAAAAAGAAACCGCCACATATGGAAGACGATTGTATTGGCGTTGCTGTGAATTGAACTGTAAGGCAACTTTAACAACTGATCCAGAATTTAACTATCAAGGACGTGGAAATGAGCATACACACGAGGGTGATCCATTAAAAGTAAATTTGTTTATTATTTTATTGTTAACGGAGTTCTTTGTTTTTAGGCCGAACGAGCTCGTGCCATTCATACTATGAAGAGAAGAGCTGTGGATACCGTTGAAACAACTTCTCAAATTGTTACAAGAGCTCGTACAACTGTTCAAGAATCTTTTCTTATCTCATTACCAAACACTGATGCTCTTTCAAAAGCTGTCCAACGAATTCGTCGAAAAGAACGCGGAATTGAACACGATCATGATGATAATTTTGAAATACCGCAACATCTCAAATTTCTCGAAAGAATCAACGAACGTTTTGAAAGAGAACAAGTATCATTTTTACTGTTCGACTCTTATGATGAACCTGCAATTGTACCTGATGCTGCTTCAGATGATGAATTTATTGACGCTTTAGAAGATCTTGAAGATGGTAGGGAAGAAGGTGGCTTTAATGAAATTATAAATGGTCATGCTGGTGCTGTATACAATGAATCGATGGCAGATTTAACAGATGATGAAGAAGCAGCAGAAATCGAACAAGAAGAAGATGATCCACAGCCAAAACCTCCAAGAATAATTATCTTTGGAACAAATGAAGGTTTAATTCAACTTAGAAGTTCTCATCATTGGTTTGGTGACGGAACATTTGATGTTTGTCCAGCTTCTTTCAACCAATTATTTACCTTGCATGCTAGATATCTAGATACAAAGTAAGTTTATATTAATTTTCTCGAATTTTATGTCTCGTTTTTAGGGTCACTTTTCCTTGTATGTACATTTTGTTGAAGCGAAAAGATGCAGCTACCTTTCAAAGAATGTTTGCAGCTGTTAAATCCTTGGTCGGAGAAGAACATGTTCCAGCTTCCTATTTATGCGACTTTGAAAAAGCTCAAATGATTGGTTTCGAACAAAACTATCCTTCTACAAATATTACTGGGTGCTTGTTTCATTTGGCTCAAAGTGTTCAAAGGAATTGTCAAAAACGCGGTTTAAAGCAAACTCTTGAAACTGATAATGTTCTGAATCTTCAAGTCAAATGTATTCGAGCCATGGCATTCGTACCTGCTGATGATATTGTTGTTGTTTGGAATGAATTGGCGCCAACTTTAGATCGAAGACTTCGTGAAGTAACAGCTTACTTTGAAAGAACCTATGTTGGAACAGGTGCAAGATTGCCATTGTTTGATCCCCGAAGATGGTCTGTTTATGAAAGGTAGGCTTCCATGTATGAAAATAATCTAAACTTAAACTTGCTTTTTTAGGACTTTAAACAACGATGCTCGATCCAACAATTCCGTCGAAGCCTATCATGGAGCATTGAAAAGATTTTTCAACTGTAGTAATCCATCACCGCTCGTCTGTGTCGACAATTTGAAGCATTATCATCAGAAAGTTTTAGCTGATCTTTGCCAAATGCGTATTAATCAACTTCCAAGATCCAAGCAACGACCTCAATGGCTAGAAAATGATTTACGAAAAAGAAGAATTGCACTTACTTATCACAACGTTTTAAACAAAATTCAATATGTTAAAGATGTCGCGGCAACGTTTATCTGAATTTTTCTTTCTTTTTTTCTAATTTGTTATTATCTTTTGTTTTACATTGTTATTATCTTTTGTTTTACATTGTTCTTTTCTTTGTTTTCAATCATTCATATGATTATATTTTTGCACTTTTACTTTTGTTGTTATAAGTTGATTTGTTATTTTTAATAAAAACTTATTGTTACCTTTTGTTAGATATATTTCATTTAAAATTATGTGTTTCAGCGCGCCATTTTATCAAACAATTGAGATTTTGGTAGTTGAGATTATGAAGCCGCACTAAAACAGACTACCAAGATGATTAGATGATTATCACCTTTTTTATGAAAAACGTATGGATTTTACCATGGTCGACATTGTGTCCAGTCGACATAGTGGCTGGTCGACATTGCGTCCAGTCGACATTATGGTTAGTCGACATTGCGTCCAGTCGACATAGTGGCTGGTCGACATTGTGTCCGGTCGACATTATGGCTTGGTCGACATTGTGTCTAGTCGACATAGTGTCGTGTCGCCCCGTCACAATATCGTTGTTTTTAACTTGCCATCGCAAGAAAAGGGTTTGGTTTGCTTATTGCCGCTTATGTGGCTGAAAAAAAACGGACAAACGAACAAAAAAAGGTCAATGGCAAAGCACTAGTTCACCAGGGAAAGAACAACACAAAGTTTTAATGTGCATTGATTTTCCACCTAACTAGGTTTTTTTTCTTCTCTTTCATTTTAACTTCCCAATTTATTTGTGCTTTAATTTGAATTTCTTAATAAATTACATTGTTTTTTTTAGAAATTTTGTTATTTTTATCAAAAAAGACTGTGAAGCTTTAAAATGGAATTCAAGGATTCAACATTTATTTGTTTTTCAGGTTTATCACTTGCAACATAAACGATTGTCAAAATAAATGATAAAATGGAATTTACTGTTGCTCCATATAAAGTTAATAATCCCTGTAACCGATGTAATGAAATATACAATTCAGGTTATCAGCCTCCAAGATGCGTAGAATTTTGTATCAAAAATAAAATTGGAATTTCTAAAATCTCAAATGTTAAAGCTTTTCATAGAGATTTTGGCGGTTATAACTCTGTAAAAAAGCGGACAGAAAGTTCTACTGGTTACAAGGTTGACTCTCAACTCTTTAGTGGCTGTCCGTCTACCATGAATTTTAAGTTTTATGTCGTGGCAGATGTTTTATCAAAAGATAAAGTTGAAGATGTTATAATTCTTTACAAACTCAATATCTTGCCAAAATTAAAAGATGGTAATTATTTCGAACTTTATATTAAATTAGAAAATTATGAATATTTAAATTTTAAATGCTTTTTTAAACATATTGACTGTGTTGTTGGTGGCGAGAAAGAAGAGATAGCTGACGAAATGCTTCTTCATATTCAAAATTCATATGATGAGGTTGAAATTAATGTGGGGTATGTAAGATATGATCAAGTATACGGGCAAAACTTAAATTATTTTAATATTGGTCAGTTTTCCTTTTTAATATCTTTTAAAAAAATTACAACAAAATTTATACATAAAATTTTAAACCGATTGCTTACTTTTAGATGGCGTAACAAAAACTAAAGGCAATTTAAGTTGCGGTCCTCTCGAGCTTTAATCCATTGTTAACTTTATTTGAATTTTTAACAATTAGTCTATTAAAATGGTTTTCTTTGCGGTGGCTGTTCTTATTCAAATTATTTTACAAACTTTTTTCCAATCTATTGTATTGTACAAAAGTACAATGATGTTTCGAATTAAACATCTTCGACAAAAAGCTACACCAGTGTTGTTAATATTTTTTGGATATTCGATCATTGTTAGTTCCACTATGCTAATTTACACTTTCTACCTTTTGATTTTCTGGCGACCAAATGAAATTATTTATAATGGGGTTGCGTTATATATAATAGGTTTAATTCCATGGATTTTGCTTATTTCTAATCCAATTTTTGAATTTGCCCTTTGCATAGAGCGATGCTGTATTATTGCATTTCCACACAAATATTTTAATTATTGGAAAAACCCATGTGTTTTATAGTTTTTTTCTTTTCCGTAATAATTATTTTAACGAATTTATGGTTTAATAATTTTATATGGCTTCCATTTGATGGCTTTACAACGTGTGAATTTTTCTCTTGTGTGATCACACAAATTCCTCAAAAATATATGACCGCTTATAAAATTGCCATTTCTGTAGCTGAAGGAATTGCGGCAGGCGTATTATTTATTTAATAAAATTTCGAACTATTTCTTTATCAAAAAAAGGTAAAAACAAGAATATCGTTATTTTTTCTATAATTTCTTCAACCATTGTTTGTGAATTTGGACCAAATATTTTGGATTCTGTTTACCTTAATGTAAGTTGTTGATATCCGTTAATTAAAATAAAATGGAGTATATTTGGATTAATTTTTCAGTTAACAGAAAAATATTTAATCAATGTAATTGGCCCATATCGAACTACATTAAGTTCATTTAATATTTTGATTAGCGCTATTTTATACACAAATGTATTAAATAAATCAAAACAAAAGAATGTAATTGGAAATTTAGCTATATTTATTACTGGTAGCACTAAATCCTAGCTTGAAAAAAAATGATTTAACAACAAATTTGAACGTTTTTTTATTGCGAGTATTAATCATTTTTATTTCCCCTTGCGGGACAAACAATAATCCATTATTCTTAATTTTTTTGTATAAATGGAACTACCAATCATTCTTATTTTTTACTGTTGCAAAATTCATTTTTAATATTTTTTTTTTGAATTGTAAGCTAATTCGTTATTTTTTTATTCTCATTTATTTCTTAATTATTTAAAAAATACAAACACTAACAAATAAAAAAATAACCTTAAAAATTTTTGGTTTAAAATACAAAAAACAGCTATATTTATGTTAGGGATTAACTGCTGGAGGAGATACATAAAAAAAAGACGAATATGGAAAAACAAAGGAAAGATTTATTTTAAGTCATAAATTCTTTTGATATCGTCCAATTCTTCGTGAAGCTTTTTCTTTAATTGAAAATCATTATCAATTAATTCGATCAATTCATCGACCATTTTTCGAGAAAGTGAAGGAATGGCATTAATCAAACATTCAGCATAATTTTTTGATTGAAATACGCTTGGCCGCAATTTGCTTTGGTTGATTGAAGCTAAGATGAAGCGAGAAAAGATTACAATCAAAATCTTTTCACATTCAATAATATAATTTTGTTTTCCCGACATATCAACTTTTCCACCATTAATTAAAGCATATTCTTGTTCACTGATTTTAATCCATGCAGATAAATTTTGGTCTATAAAAAAAGAATATTGTAATTACTAAATTAAAAATCTATCTGTTTGTTGACGACTTACAAATGATATGCTTCGTTTCATATTGTAAAATTTCCTTTTCCATTATATCGAAAGTTTGGAAGCCGAAAGTGAAAGTATAAACAAAAGGGCAGTTCGCTTGAATGGTGTTTTTCAAAGCTTTTTTAAAAGCTTTACATTCTTTGAGAATGTAAGTTCCATCAGATTCATTATCAAAAAATTTCATTCCATTTTCTTCAATTTCACCACCATTTTCGAGGCATTTGGTTGGTCGAAATTCTTTAAATTCATCGACCATGTTCGTTTCGATGGAAATTCGCTTGAATAATCGCTTTTTGCACATTTTAATAATTCCACGTTTCTTTCGAGTTGTGGTTGTTAATAATGTTTCCAAATAATTTTCAACATATAAAATCATTTCTTTCTTATCACCTTCGGTACTGTAAAATAAAATAAAATAATTTTTAATAAAAACAATTTTTATATTGTAAACAAAAACAAAAGCTTACATTTCAAATATATTTCCAAGCATCAAACAAACTTCCAAAAAAGTTGTACCTTGAAATTTACTTTGAATAAATGTGGAAATCAAATCGGCGCCAGTTTTATCAAAAAAGATTGGGAATTCTTCAATTGCTTGGTTGCAACCAATTTTTCTTGCAATGAAACTTTGGATTATTTCATTTCCCAAAAATTTAACAAAGCTTCGATCATCTCGATATGATTGGTATGGAACAAATCCATGCACCATTGTTCGTGAAAGTTGGGGATTATAATAAAATGGAAACAAAAGCATTTTCGAAACATCCATTTTTAAAGTTATATTTCACGGATGAAAAAATTGATCTAAAAATTAAATTTTTAAGGAAGTATATAAAAAAATGAAATAGATATTTAAGAATGGTATTTTTCAACCATAAAAAATAACAAAGGCTTAAAAATAATTTGAGTAGCATATTTATTTATTACAATGTCGATAACACTTGAAAAAGGGGGCTAATATGTGTGTGTTAAAATACATAAAAAAATCAAAGACAAATTAAAATTAAAAAAATAAATCATTTCATTATAAAAAATATAATTTTTCTTTTTCATTTTCTAACCATTTTCCATGTTCCATTTTCAAATGGTTTTTAACGATGGTTTTTTTAATGGCGCGTTTATTTCCATCCATTCCTTTGGTAGTTGCGCCAGTTAATGGTGAAGAAGAGTTTTCACGTTCAGCGCAAATATTGGTTGAGCCATCTTTAATTTTATTGTTTTTTTCCACCCCTGTTTCATGCATTTGTTAAAAAAACGCAAATTTTTGTCTGGCATCCCTTTTTCACACGTTGACATTTTTTTGCTAACAAAATTTCAGATCGGTAGTACGGTGAAATTCCTGATAAAATCCAGGTGAGCTTCAATGAAAGCTTGAGAAACAAAAATTTTTTGGTAGAAAAATGTGATAAATCACTGACTCTAGCGAGGAATATAACCGTACCACTTTTCAGGAATTTTGAACAAAGCAAAGTCATGTGTTTATGACAAATTCGTTAGACAAAAAAATAAGCGACAGTAAGTTTCAGGCTAAAAACTTCATAACATCCCCAGAAAAAAATAACGCATTTCCTTGAAGGGATGCCAAACAAAAATTTCTAAATGAAACAGAGGTGGATCCTGGCTGTATATTTTTTTATTCTTTACCAAATTTTTCTGAATTGCCTTGTTGTTGGCACTTTCCTAATGGAGATTCACATTTTGGTTGTTGAAACATGTTTCGTAATGGCGGTGGTGAAAGACTTAAGAGTGATGCTGGAAGCATAAATCGTGGTGGAAGCGCAGGTTCACAAGCAAAGTTGGGTTGACAACTTTCTTGTAAATCATCTTCCGTGTAAAAAGGTTGGTAGTCGTCAATGGAATCATGACAAAGTGGTTCTTCAACAGGCGAGAGAGCATCCATATCATTTTCGTAAGGCTTTAAAAATTATTAGAATTATTTCATAAATTGAATGTTTAATATTTAAAAGGCATCTTACCTTATCAGTTTTATCTCCATTTTCCATTGCCCAATATGATAAAATATGGCTTTCAATGCTGTTTACATCTGCAAGGTTTTTTAAAGAAGGATAAATTGGAGGAATGGTTGTTGGTGAAGCGGCGTCTAAATGTTCAAAGTTTATTTATTTTTATCATTTTTTTGTGTAAAAATAAATAACTTACGGTTGGATAATTTTTTGGATGAATTTTTATTTGCATTATATGATAATGGTTGCTTTTTCTTTTCATGGCGGAAATATCCATTTACTCTAAAGAAATTTTTATATAAATATTTATATATTTTTTGTTAATTAATATTTATCAACTCACTCGGATTCTTCATCGCTGCTACTTTCCAACCACCAATATTCGGCCTTTTGTTTACGCAATTTCTTATATTCTTCCATTTTTTCCTCCTAAAATTTACATAAATATTTTTTAAATTAATTATAAAATTTAACAAAAAGATATGAAACGAGTATTAAATTACTCATATTCCAAAAAATCAGAAATAAATAATTCCAAACGAAAAAAGTTTATTTATTTCCACAAATATTAATCAAAAAAAAACAAAAGCAATAAAATTTCACTCATTTTTGAGAAAGAAAAATTTTTTAAAATAAAATTTCTAAAAAAGTTATTGCATTTTATGCAAATTCAGCGACTGAAGCAGCAAAATGAGGTGCTTTTGTGGAAGCATTGACAACACGAGGCTTATCTTTGGGAATAATGAAACCTTTGGGCCTGCAGCAAACGCAACAAACTACGCAGGATACAATACTGCCAAAAACAATAAAAATAATCCATCCCAATAATAATTGGCCTCGAGAAAATTGAGAGAACCATTCTAAAAATTTGAAATATATTTTAATAAGAGACATTTTGTTTTAAGAAGATTTGACTTTACCGTAAATCACGTTAAATAAATTGTTTGGATTCATCTGGAGGAACGTTGAATAATTAAAAGACTGCAAGAAAATAAAAAAACCAAATAAATATTTTTTATGGATAGTTTTAACTAACCATTTTCCAACATCAATAGTATGCCTGTTGTAAGCTTCAAATCTTTATTTAACACAAAACAAAAATAAAAAAAGCATATTCAAAATTTTGAAAGAAAAAAGTGTCTAAATAAACAATATTTAAACTCTTACCAATTTAAACCAAAACATTGGTATTGTCGCCAAATTTTTTGCCATCTAACATTAAAACAATGTTAAAGAGATTATGAAGATAGTTAACTCCATGCAAGCATTTTAAATTTTCAGCGACAATAAACTTTTGCTTGAAAACCATTCCATTCAAATTCATATATGCATGTGTTGAAACCAACTATCTTTTAGTCGACATTATTGGCAATTTTCAATTTCTTCTTTGATGAAGCAATAGAAAGTTAAAGTTTCTTTACGCATTCTTGTGATAAAAGCGTAACTTCGCTTGCTGTACCACAAATAGCAATCTTCTTTGTTTCACCAAAAATGAAAATCACACGAGGACCATGATATATATAAAAAAGATGATATTAATAAAGATAAGAATTAATGAAAATATAAATTTAAAACTTACCATCGATCAGAGATGCCATAGATAATTTATGCTAATATTGGATACCAATTTTGGTTTGAAAGATGCATGAAAATCATAAGGATAGGAATGCATGGGCCCATTTTAATTTATGAAAATGATAAAGGTAGTGTAAAGCGTTTGAGCACAGTCAGGCAGCTTTGTCTAAAAGTTAAATTTTTTTCGATCAATAGAGTCTTTCAAATTTTCGTGTGAAATTTGAAATTCTATTACGATAGAAATTCTAGCCGAGTTTGAAATTCTAGTGTCATTAGAAATTCTAGTCGATTTAGAAATTCCAGAAAAAGTGAGAGAAACGGTAATTCGCACAAAAAAAAGTATAAAAATGGCTCTCTTAAATAAAATAATTCAATAAATTCGTGTAAATGCGATAATTTAATGAAAAAAACATTTTTTTTTCAAAGCTAATTTTCCCGAAAATCTAAAAAACAGAGATGTGCGAGAACTATATGCCGAATATCAAGCAATTTTTTCGAGGCAAATCTTTCCAAACTCTCGTTAAAAAAAGTTCTAGTTTCGAGCAAAGATGCGCGACATTGAAATTTTATATTTTTTGCGTCGTCGACATAAAAGTTTTGAAGGCGCGACATTTCGACATTTTTTTTATTATTTAAAAAGAGAAAGTGTCAATTTTTATTGTTAATTATTTTTTTCCATTTTTATGAAAGTTTTTCAGTTATGAAAACGAAAAAACAAAAACTAAATTTGTCTAAAAAATGCTTCAAAAATGATGATTTTGTCAATTTTTTTTTCTATTTTTGTTTCAGTAAATTTTCTTATGTGGACCAACAAAAGTTTTCATCAATATCGATGTCGCGAATCAGCGGTCTCAGTTTTCGTATTGTATATTTTTTTCTCGACATTAAAGAATGCTTCTTTAGAAATTTTTACAGAAATAAGATTGAGCAATAAAGAAACGTAATTTGTGATGAACAAAAAACATTTTAGTTTTTAATTTTAAACTTGCGCGTCGCTTTTGATAGATAAATGATTAAAAAAATTAGGTCATGAATCTCGGTATGGATCGAAAAATTTTCGGTTTTGAATATTATAAGTTTTGGTGAGAGAAAAAATTTTTAGAAAGCGTTTATCGAGTGACGGTCTTGTCTTTCATGGGCAGGAGACGAGATGGCAATCGAAAAATAGGCAAATATTTTTAAATTTAAAAAAAGAACCAGAAATAAAATTACTTACCTTGATAAAGCCAACCAACCAACCATTCAACATCGACGAAAAAACATACGAATGGCAAGAAAATAAGATGCAAGAAAGAAATATGTAAGGTTATGGTGATCTTTCTTATTTATTTTTTTTCATATCCTTTTTCAAAGTTTCTTTGTCTATTTTTCGCGCGAAGCAGATCCTAAAAATGGTGAGAAAACAACCTTTGAAATAAGCAAGAAAAACAATTTTTAACAGCGGCCAAAAATAGCTCATTTTGAAACATGGCTGAGAAAACAACTTTTATCGGAGAAAAAAATTAATCATTCACTGGCAAAACCAGTCAATTCATCGAAAAAAAAATTTTTTTTTATTCACGCCTTCAAATATCCTTTTTCGTCCACTTTTATTTTACCATAGTTTTTTTCAAAAATTATGGCACTTCGCTTCTTTTTTTAACCTAAAAAATCTGTCTATCATTTTTACGGTGTTTTGATTTGTTGCTTGTTGCTACAAAGTAACAGTTTGGATTTTTATTTCTTTCTTTTCACTTTAGTATTTTTTTATTTTTCTCTCTCTCGAATTTGTTAATCTAAAATCGTGATTTAAAACGCGATACAACACAGTAATATGTGTGAAATCCATCATTTTATGTAAATAAATTAATTTTTTACAGCTTCACCTTACTTTTCCATCAATCATCCTAAATCTCAACCATTCTTCTATCACTCCCTTAAAATACGTGTGAAAACTGTAAGTCTCTTACTAAAATAATTTTGAGCAATAGCATACAGAGTTCATCAAGATTTTGAAACCTCGAGTATTGACCGATTTTTTCGAGGCAAAAGTTTTTTTATTCATATTTTTCGAAAATTTTGGTATTTTACAAATGCGAATTAGAGCCAAAAGTAAAAAATAAAATAAAATAAAATAAAAGATTTTGTCAATAATTTTTTGTCCAACTTTTCCTTTCAATTTAAAACATTTTGGCCCAAATCTAGTGTCTCCATCAGAAAAAAAAATGTCTCACAGAGCCCTGAATATCTAAGTTAAAAATTAGGCTAAAAATCAATTTTCGAAGTTTTGAAAGAAAAGGTCCAATAGAAATTCTATTTGAATAGAAATTCCAGCGCCAATAGAAAATCTAGTCAAAATTAAAATTTTAAGATTCACTTATAAATTAACCAAAAGTATAAAAACCAAAATTTTTCGTACCAAGCCAAGCCTACGAAAGTTGCTTTCAAAAATTTGTAAATCTTATTTAGTTTTTTTGTTGTATTTTTGTTAAAAAGTATTTCTTACTTTTTGGCTTATCGAATTTTATTTGGCTATTTAAAAAAAATTATTTTTTAATAAGCCTCGATGAATTTATGAATTTATTAAACTTTTAAAATACCTTTTATCATAGAATTTTACGGAGTATTTTAACGATGCATCTATGTTTTTCAGATTATTACATATTCCACTTGAAATATGAGTGATTGCAGGGATATTGTTGAACTTATAGAACTTCTGAATGAAGTATCCAAAGAATTGGAAGTTGAAGGATACGATGGACCTTTGGAAACCCCTACCAAAGAAGAATTGGAATCAGAAAAAAGACTCATCGAACTTCTTGCCGAAGTATCAAAGGAATTAGACGATGAAAGAAAATTGGAAAAAGAAGCAAGAAAAAAGTAAATTTTTCAATTAAAGATTGGTTTATTGATCTAATAAATTATTTTTATATAGGAAAAAAGTTCCATGTCCAACACCAAAATATGCTGCAAAGATTATCCCTGATGAACGAAAAATTAAGAATGATGAAAACAAAAAAGAAATGCAAATTCCCTCAGAAAAATCAAAAAAAGCTCTTCTTGAAATGACTATCCTTGAAAAAAGCGAAGCAGCTGATGATAATGGTAATAAAAGTTAGTTATAAATCTCGCCTTTTTTTTCTTTCTTAAAAATACTAAAAAGAATAATTGATATGGCCTAATTTAAATTAAAGTCATACTAAAATCAAATTGACCATACCAAAGCTACTCTACTCGCTTTTGCAAGGCAAAAATTAATATAAATATTTGGCAATGGAATATTTTATTAGGAACACTTTTTCGTTTGCATTTATTTGTTATTTTCGAAATTGGTGAGCGCCAGTGGCACAACTTTACCAATATTTTTAAATGACAGAAGCTTTTCCCCGAGAACCTAATAGGGATACAATTTTAGAGATATAAAAAAGATAGCGCCAAATGTTTTTGAATTTTTTGTATTTTTTCCGACTATTGGTAAAGTTTATGTGAAAATCAGAATTATTATCAAAAATTTTTGTTTCAACTTTTTTTCGTCATAAGTGAATCACCTACCAGCTTTCATCTAAATTAAAAACTTTCAAAATTTTTTGACAATGCTTTTTTGGAAATCCTCTTTTATTCTAATTTTATCATATTTAGCTTTAATGATTAGCGATTTTGTTTTTGATGGAAAAATTCGTAAACTTCAAATTTCTCGGCTTACACCTTTTAAAATTGCAAAAATTTTTCGAATTGCTGAATCAACGCTTATTTTAACCGACAATGAAGGTCTTTGTTATATTCCTGAAGGTGATACTTTTGATCAAAGTTTATATCCCTGTAAAGTATATACCGTTGATGGTATGCAATTGAGCGAAACACCTGCAGAAGAAATCTCTGAAAATCGTCGAGCCGTTAAAAAACAAAATGTAGCTCTTCAAGGTATTAAAGAATCTCAGCAGCTCGTAAGCTTAATTTAAAAATAATTACTTACTTAATTCCATGAATGAGTTTTTAGGATTTTGTACAAAATATTATTTTAAATTGCAAGAAAATTAACGAAAATGCAAATATGCTTTACAATGGGCCTCAAGCGGTTATAGTCATTCAAGCATTGGCAATTTTGTCTGTTTCCGCTCCAGATCCATCCCTTAATGTTGTAACACTCAATTCAAGACATCGTATTCGGTTAGCCGATTCCAATTCCTTTCGAGCTTCTTTAATTCATGTTGCTAAGAAAATGTGCAGCGCTTTCAATCAAGCTGATCAAGCTATGAAATTATTTCGTGTTACCTTAGTAGCTCTTCCAGATTACTTTGATGCAACTCTTGAAGTGGTTGGACAGGTAAAAACGGAGATTAAAATTTCCTATTAAAATAAAATTCTTGTTATAGGATGATAATGGAAAGGCCAAAAAGATTTTGGCAAGAACCTCGTATCAAATTGCAAAGGCAACTGAAACATGTAAAAGAATGGCAATGAAAGCAAAAAATACATTTGAAGATATTATTGAAGATATTGATGCATTAAGCGTAGCTGCAACCTTAAGTAAAACCTCTAACGGTCGCCAAAAGGTTGAATTTAAAAAGCTTCAAAAAGAAATGGCAATTTGGCAAACGGAATGTAAAATTGCAGAAGAACGTCTAAAACAAGAAAAAGAAAAAGCGGATACAAAGGTTAAAGAAGCGCTCAAGGAATATCAGGTAAAACGGGTGCGCTACACTTTGCAGAATTTGTTCCTTGGCGCCAAGGAACAAGCTATTTGCAGAAAAATGGCGCCAAGGAACAAGGAACTAGGGCATTCTCAATAAGGAACAATAATAAATAAGTCAAGTGCTTTGACGCTTTATTATCTTTTCAAGGACGTTTGCTCATATTAATATATAATTTAATAACTAATTCTTAATTAATTTCTCTAATTAATTAACTAACACTTGGTTAAAAACTATAGTCTAAATTTTGTACCAATAGAGCTAAAAAACCTCCATAAGTAACAAGTTTACTGATTTATTTTATGATAAATAGCACATAGTCGTTGTTGTTACTTTATCTTACGAAAAGAAACACTGCATTCATTGTTCCATAAAACATTAATTTAACTGCAACAACGAGAAATCTAAGGAAATTACCTTCTAATTTGATAAATAAAACGGTAATTTGTTATTGTGAAGGACAATTAAAGTTGATCAAATTGATAAAGTTTTCTAACAAGCTACTTTTATTTTTATAATTGTATTATTTAAAGAAACTTATAAATTTTTAAACATACTTATTCAACTTAATATTGAAGAGAAAAAAAGAGATAAATGTAATCTAATTTGTTATCATAGTAAAAGTTAAAGCTTGAACATGTTTTGTTTTAGTGTTTAAATTTTCTTAATTATTAAAATGCTAATTTTCATCTCAAAGTAATAATTCAAAATAAATCCATGTGCAACAGCATTTGACTTATTTATTATTGTTCCTTATTGAGAATGCCCTAGTTCCTTGTTCCTTGGCGCCATTTTTCTGCAAATAGCTTGTTCCTTGGCGCCAAGGAACAAATTCTGCAAAGTGTCCTTTGCCCGGTAAAACATAATTACAAAAGTTTTTAAAACAATATTTAATTTAGAAACAAATGAACAAACCCGCGGATTTGGAAAAGCTTTATTTGACAACACTCAACCATGGTGTCATTAATAAAGTAAAAAATGTTGATACAATGCTGTATCAATCTGGTAATGGAGCTACAAATGCCATCAAGCCAAAAAATAGCATTAAATGCTCTAATGATATGAAATATGTTGTGGTAATTATTAAGTTACAAAAAGCTATAAAAAAAATGGTTCGCAAAAATTTTAGGAAATTGAACTTATAAAATGTCTCAAAAAATATACAAATGCATTATCAAAACCTACGGAACTCCATGATTATATCATTAGAGACTATATTGCCACCCTCAAACATTTTCAAAAATATTCTGCTGCAACCAAAGAAGGATTCAAGGTTTTTAAGGAAGCAAAAAAATTTCGATATTTTTTGGTAAAACATCAATCAGAATTTAAAAATGTTAATAAAAATCCTGTGCTTGTTAAAGAACTTACCGAATTAAAAGGATCTGTTTCAAATTTACTATCAACAATTTCAATTGCACGGAAACAAATAAAGACTGGTAATTTTGTAAGTAACTGCCTTCGTGAAAAGTTGATCAAAGCCGATAGTGTATGTTTTTTATAAAATAGAAAAAAATATAAATAATATTAGCAAAACATTTCTTTAGGAACGAGTTAATTCTGCTCAACATCGCTTGACAGCAGCAGAAGCCAAAGCAGAAACTCGACGACGAAATGGAATATATGAAAACAAAAAAGAATTAACCGATATTCTTTGCAACCTTAACTCAGTTGACACAACTACACCTGATCTAACTGAAATTATCAAATATCTTCGTAGCGGCGTCGAACATCTTGGTAAAGTCAAAAAAAATTGGGAACATCTTACAAAATTTTTTGATCACATTCATATCATTGTTGATGAAAATTTGACAACGAATATCCCAATTTTTCTCGACGAAGCAAAGGTAAAAAAAAATTAATTTATAAGAATCATGCTAATAATTTATTTAGGACCATGTTTCACGAAAATTAATGCTCCAATCAGCTTTTAAAGCTACAGCATATTGCATTCGAATTTCCAATCAAGCTAGTATTTACTGTGATGTTTCAGAAAAATTCATAATGCCTGTAATTAGTTGCATCAGGGAACAATTGTCAATGGAACCCCATCAAGCTAAGGTAAAAAATTTGTTAATTGATTTTTTTGTTGATAATTCTATAATACAATATTTTTTTAGCAAAAGCAACGTGAAATTGATATCACTAAAATGGGCGATGAAGTTCGCGAATTTGTTGAATCGAAACAAGTTAAATTTTATACTCAATTTGATAAACAAATGTCAAAGCATGCATGCAACATGGCTAAAGCAGTAAAAACTGGAAATACTGAAGCTACTAAAGCTTTTAAAAAATAACTTTATTTATGCGAAAATTTATTTTTTATTTTGTTATAATCTTTTAAATTTATCTTTGTTTGCATGGAAGTAATGTGGTTTCAAAATAATAAATTTATATAGTCTCACATTTTATAGCTAAAAATATTGTACTTCTTTTTTTTTCAAATATGATAGTAAAGTGGAAAACACCACATTTGATGGTCATGTTTTTATAAAAATGTTACTAAAGATCTTGCAATCAAAAAAAAAAATACGAGCCTCTTTCACAAACGTCCATTTTTTTCACTTCCCTATTGGACAACGACAAGAACTTTGACCTTTCTTTTTTTCAAGTGGGAAAAAAAAGCAAAAAAACAAGAAAAACTGGAGTGTTTTAAGCTTTTTGTTTGAAGTTTTGTGAATTCAAAAGATGTTAATTGATTTAAGCTTTTTTTATAATAAAAAATATGAATAAAGTATGTTTGAATAGGTAGGTATTGTTCCAAAAGACTACGAAAATTAATTTGTGATTTTTTTTAATTTAGTTCTTTTGCCAAAGTACAAATACTCAATCAGGTGGAAATCAAGATAATAGAAACTTTCAACAACAAAAAAATAATAAAAACATGTATTTTTTCCATTCGAAATTATGGGCAAAAAACAAAAGCTTACTTTCATGTCGCTATTACATTTCTGTCTCGTAGCTTATGTTAAAATTTTACGGCTTAACGGAAACTAAAATAACAACTTTTTATGTATGAACGCATGAAAAAAAAATTTAATTCGTTGATCAGAAGATAATATGTGTTTTAACATCAAAATCAAAAAATATTTTTGTATTATAGTTAAAACTACATACAACCGATTAGAATGTAATTTACATATAATTAAATGACTCCAAAACTTCCTGAAAAAAGGCATATAAAAGGACAATGGAAAAAATGGAAAAGGTATCAATAGCGGTTGACTTTCAACTGCAACTAGTGGTTGAATTTGTTTCAACTGCCTCACACAACTCCTCAAAAGCTTTCTTAACTGACTGCTTGTTTGCTGACTCTCTGGAAATCATGAAGCTCCTAATTTTGGCCCTTCTTTCAATTGCTGTTTCTCTTTCATTTTCATCGCCTATTAATAATCTTCCCAAGAAAACTAATGTAATTCCCAAGGAAATTGATCCCCTTCTCATTGCTGCCCTTCCCAAGAAACCTGAGATCCATTTCAAGAAAAATGGTACACTTCCCAATAAAAGTGATACAATTCCCAAGAAAACTGAGACACCTCTCAAGAAAACTAATCCAATTCTAAAGAAAGCTGACACGCTTCTCAAGAAAGATGGTGAACTTCTCAATGATGTTAACAAGAAAATCTTAAAAGGAATTGATTTTTCTGATATCGATGATGCTGTTTCTGATAAACTTAAAAATGTATGTTTAAATTAGAGAAAGAAAATATTAATTATAAATATGAATATGTATTATTTTTTTCAGAAATTTGCTGATCTATCTAAAAAAGGTATTGGTAAAAGTGAAAAAGAATTAACCAATATTCGGAGAAAATTAAAAATCATCCGTAAAATTTCAAAAGCTCAAGGTATCGATATCAAAGACGTGAAAGCTGACGTCGATGGTGGAACTTCCTCTGCAGTTGATGAAATCTTATATGCAGTAAATACAATTTACATTTAGATCAATGAACATTTTTTTATATAGGGAGATTTGCTTTTAAATGAAAACCAACTTGATGGTATCATTGAAGGAATATCAGAAAAATCTGGTTTGGATAAAGAATCTCTTGCAACCCTTGGTGTGAATAATATCCGGAATAAACGCCAAGCTATTCGAAATCCATCTTCCACTCCATTATCCAATAATCGATGGCCGACAGGATCGATTCCTTATGCTTTTGATGCCAACATTTGTAAGAATGAAAAATAATTCAAAAAAAAAATTATATATTTAAACCTTTTTAGCAACAACCACAAGAAATATCATTGATCAAGCATTTATAAATATTCAAAATCAAACATGCTTAACTTTTTATAAAAACTCAGCAGTTTCCCCAAGAGTTCAATTTAGAGATATTGATCCAACAAAATGCTTTTCCACTCTTGGTTTTTATGGTGGTGATAATAGAATCAATATTGCAGCTGGCCAATGTGAAAAGAATGTAAGCATTTTAAAAGGAAATCATGTTTTAACAAGGAAATTTACATTTTAGTATGGTACCATTTCTCATGAAATTCTTCATACTCTTGGAATTCATCATCATCAAGCTCGTTATGATCGAGATAATTATATAAGCAATGCTGGAGAAGCCGCATTAACCACTGATAATAGTTTTAATTATGGATCTCCATATGATTATGGAAGTGTTCTTCATTATGGAAGTATGCCATTTTTTTTGTTATTGTTGTTGTTGCGACATTTTAAATATGTCGTCAATGTTTTAGCTGATATTGTTACCTTTGATGAACCATTATATCAACAAACCATTGGTAATCGAAAAGGACCAACTTTCCAAGATATAGCTTTATTGAATCGACATTATAATTGTAAATGTACTAGCCCAACAGTTACTTGCGTGAATGGAGGATATCCAAATCCTGCTGATTGCTCTAAATGCAATTGCCCCGGTGGATGGGGTGGCGTCACTTGCTCTAGTGTAAATGCAGGAACTTTTAATAATGGAGCCTCACATACCAGCGGAACTTTTAATGCTAATACAAACGATGAATGCCGATCCTTCACATTTACCATTGGAACCGATAATGATGAAGAATATCAATATCCTAAAAATGTTTGGTATCATATTAAAGCCCCAACTGGAAAACAAGTTCAATTGATTGTTCTTGAAGCTGATGCTGCTGCATCGTATGGTAAAGGATGTCCATTATATGGAGTTGAAATGAAAACCAATAATTTCAATCGTACTGGTTACTTGTAAGGAATTTGAACTGCTGTATAGCAAGATCCCTCTAAATTTTACTTTTTAATTCTGAAAGATTGAGAATTTGAACTTTTTAAAAAGCCAAAAAGATGACCCGATCATCAAAGACAAAAGGCATTAAAAACCAACTAATTTTTTAAACGTTTTAGAATTTGTGCAAATAATGAGGATTTTGTTACCACTGATGTTAATGAAATCAAAAAATTTACAACCGAAGGTGATAGAGCCATGATCCAACTTTATTCCAGAAAAAATCAACTTACATTTAAAGTCAATTTCCGATATGTTGATTCTAGCAATGAAGACGATATCCCAGATTCATGCAGACCCTGTAAGTTTTTTTTATCTTGAAAAGTACATATATGTCACTTAAAATAAACCCTTTTTTAGCTGTTGAATGCATGGATATAGATACATCGTGTGAATATTGGGCTGAAAATGGGGAATGTGATAATTTTCCAGATTTTATGCGCACCAATTGTCCTGCTTCATGCAATTTCCAAAATTGTGAATGCAAAAATGTCGATTCTGATGCTCAATGTGAATCATGGGCTGCGTTTAATAATCAATGCGAAACAGCCGCAGGATACATGTCCGCAAATTGCCGAAAAACTTGTGGCCTTTGCGGAGCTAATGCTTTTGCCCAATAATTTAAAATTAGTTGTCGTCAGTAACATATGTTTTCTATAACTATTTTTTAAAAAGCTTTTCATCGGAGTTGCGGAGTTAAACATGAAAGTTTTGAAAAAAGTTTAACTTTTGACTTAACTTTCAAACAAAATTTGTTAAATAAAATATTTCAAGCTTGAATTTAGTTTTAATCCTTATAAAACATCTTAATTCCATTTATAAAAAATTATCTAGAATATCTTTTCAAATTACAGAGGAAGATTTAATCAGTCATGAAAGCTCGACAATTATTTCCTGTAATGCATCAGCCAATGCTAAAATTAATGGAAGAACTTCGAGCACGAAATCGAATGGAAAAAATTGATTAAAAATAAAACAAAAATATGGTACTTTCTAGCATTTATTTTTGCCATGAATATTTTATTTTTCATTTGCTATAATTTCCATTTTAAAAAACCAATTTAATTTTTTTTGTAACATTTTGTTTATAATCTTTAATCTATATAAAAAATTTTATAGTTTAAAAACATGAGTGTCACTTTGATCGTCTTTGTCCATTTTTTGTTTGAAAAATTAAAAAATCATTAAACATTTGAACTTTCGACAATAAAAAGTGCGACGATTGTTATGTTGTTTATTGTCAACATCACTTAACATCTTTGAAAAAAAAGGTGAATGATTTTTGTGCGTTTCTCTCCATGGAAAAAAAGAAAGTATAAAAAGACTCAAAATTGATTGTTTGGCTACATTCGAAAAACTTTTAAAATTTTTAACATTGGAAGAAAAATGTTTCTTTTAATTGTTTTTTCTTTATTCACAATTTTTATTTTTCATCAACTTTATTGGCGCCGCAGAAATTTGCCGCCAGGACCTATGCCATGGCCAATTCTAGGAAATATTCCAATATTGGATGAAAAAGATATGGATGGGCAGCTTTTGAGATGGAAAAAACAATATGGCCCTGTTATGACTTTATGGTTGCCTACTCCCAATGTGATTGTCTCGGATTATGATGTTAGTTTTTAATGCTTTTTATAAAAATTTTTTACCATCCAAAATTTTAATTTTAAGATTATGAAAGCCACATTTATACAAGAAGGAGATAAATATGCTGGCAGACCTGAACCGGTGGCAGTGAAAGATTTATTGCAAGGAAATTATGGTTTAGCTTTTTCAAATGATAATTTTTGGAAAAGTCAACGTCGCTTTGGCCTTCACGTTTTGAGGGATTTTGGAGTAGGTAGACCAATTTTAGAAGAAACTGTTATTAACCAAGCCGCAGATGTTTGTGAATATTTCAAAAATTTAAATGGGGAAGCTATTAATCCAATAAATATTCTTTTAGTAAGCATTTAATTTATTAAAGACTCTCTGCATTTGAGATTATTTTTCTTGACATGAGAAGTTTTCCTTTTTTTGATATTAAATTTTAAACTTGCGGCAGTCAAAATGTTAAAAAATAACTTTTTTTACTATTGTAAAATTTTTGTTTCGCCATATTTTTTTTAAATTAGAAAAAGGAAAATTTTTTTCTTATTTTTTTATCTTTATATTTTTTTAAATTTTTTTTCAGGTTGCTATTGGAAATATAATCTACAAATTAACTTTTGGTAAAACCACGAGCCTTGATGATGATTTAATTTTAACTTTTCATAATAAAAGTTTGGAAGCTTTTTCAATGTTTAGTCATCCAATAACATTTTTAATAGAATTATGGGAGCCATTTCGATATTTGGATAATATACTTTTTGGTGGAGCTTATAAACGCTCTTTGAAAGTTAATGACGAAAATATTCAATTTTTAACTGAACAAATTAAAGAGCATCGTGCCACGATTGATTATGATGGCGAACCTCGAGATTATATTGATTCATTTTTAATTGAACAACGAAAACAAAATCCTAAATTAATTAACGAAGGAGAATGGAGTGATTTACAATTAATTGGATCAATATATGATTTATTTACAGCTGGAATGGAAACCACAGCCACGACTTTGCAAGTTTTAATTTTACATTTAATTCGGAATCCAGAAATCCAAAAGAAGATTCACGAAGAAATTGATAATGTTGTTGAAAGAGATCAAATTATAACATTAAAAATTCAATCCAAAATGCCATTTTTTAACGCATGTCTTCAAGAAACTTTAAGAATAAATACTCTAATTTCTCTTAATTTTCAACATCGCTTGACTGATGATGGAGTAGTTAATGGATATAATCTTCCAAAAGGAACGATAATTATTCCACAATTTGAAAGTGTTCATAAAGATAAAAATGTTTTTCCAAGTAAGCTTACAAATTTAATTAATGAAAATAATATAAAGTCACAATTTGCAAAAAATATTTCAGAAATAAAGATTTTTTGATATGTAAAAATTTTGATTAATTAATGTTTGTTAATTCGAATTAAATTTTTCAGACCCTCAAACCTTTGATCCTTCCCGTTTCATCGATGGTCAAGGAAATTTCAAAAAAGATGAAAGAGTTATACCATTTTCGGTTGGAAAACGAGCATGTTTGGGTGAAAGTTTGGCGAGAATGGAACTCTTCCTTTTTGGTGCAACTTTCCTTCAACATTTTGAATTTCAACCCGAGGAATTTGGAAAACCTCCGCCATTAGAATTTAATAAAGCAACCATTTGCTTACCCAAACCATTCAAAGTTCGTATCATTAAACGTGATTAAAATTATTTTATTTAGAATATTGCATTTTTTATGAAATTTTTTATATGCATAGTTTTTTTGACTTTAAAAATAAATATTAATATTCTTGAATTATATATGAATGAAAAAAATAATGCCATGCTCTAATTATTAAAAATTGATGGTAAAACTGTTACCAAAAATGCTGATTTTACTTTTTCTGCCAACTTGAATACCGGTTCCAAGAATACTTACGCCAACTCCATCTTCATTATTAGTGAAACCAGTATCGGCTGTAAAAAAAATAAATTAGAATTTGTGTAATTAATTTTGAATTATTTACCCCGAAGTCCAGTTTGCAATTCAACTGGACCAGCTTGTGCCTTTGGACCATCAATTCCAAAATTGACCCCAACTTTTCCATCGCCATCGTCAAATCCAGCACTGGCACCAACACCCAAGTTTAATTTAGCGACTCCAGATGATTCAAGGCTTAATAATTCTAATCCAACTTTTGCATTATCGCCGTTATATCGACTTGTACTGACATATGTGCTTGGCAATCCAATGGTTAGTTCTTCCTAAAATACATATTTTTTGTCGACGTGTTTTTTTTCTTTTTGATTTTAAAATAAATAAAAGCAGGGAAAATAAATAAATTAAAATTAAAAAGCTTACTGTGTTAACCAATTTCCCTAATCCTACGCTTTTGTATTTGTTTAATTGATTTGAATGGGAAGCATCATCTGATTTCCAAGGATTGTCGCTACAAGCATTGACGCCATATCGGCACCATTTTGCGAAATGTTCAGAAATTATTGAGTTCACTCTTGGTCGAGGCCCGTTATCAATTAAGGCTGTTCCTCTCTCTCCAGCTAAAGTTTTTTAATTTATAAAATCATAACATATTTCTCGTGGGTTTCTTATAAACAGTAAAAAATTACAAAAAACCCTTAAAAAGTGTACCTTCTTGTTGAAACCAATTTCTTGTTTTTTCTTTCCAATTAACTCCAATCTAAAAAACATGCTACATATTAGCAAAAAAGCTTAAAAGGATATTCATCAAACAGAAGAAAATATTTATTTACCAAATCTACTGCATTTTGAACTATAACTGTATCTTTAAATGGTGGAACTCGATCATCAAATTTTCGATTTACTTGAGAATGAGAAAACTCCTTTGCCACATAAATAACCTGGAAAATGACTTTTTTTAAAATCAAGCCTAAATTTTTGTAAAACATGTTAATTACATACTTTGTAATCATTTTCTAAATCTACTTCGATAAAGATATCATTTCCATGGTAAATACTCCAATACTAAAAACAAAGATACAAAAGATGCCAAAACTAATGGAGAAAAAAAGCCTACAGAAAAACCATCTTTTTTATGCTCGAATATATCGCCAGGATAAATTGGTGCCATAATTTAAACGAAACAAAAAATTAAGTAATCTTTTATCAAAAAAAAGAAATAAAATATAAATTAATCGATATTCCAAGTTGTTAAAAAAAAGCAAGCTGGAGGATTATCTTCAACAAACAAGCAACAAAAAAAATGATAAGCTTATCAAATGTGCATGCTATAATGTTTGTGATTTTGAAACAAAGAAAAGATTTTAAAAGTTCACTAAACACTAAACAAAAAAATATTGAAAATTGTTAATCAAAAATCCCGTCGGCTAGCTCTAGAAAATCCAATCGGCTAGTTCTAAAAAATCGATTCGGCTATCAAAAAAAATCTGTTTCGATAAAAAAAAAATTAGTTATCTTTCAACAAATAGGCTACCTACATAAATTAAAAAACCGGTTAACTTTTAAAAAGTAATGCGATTGTAAAAGTAAAAATTAAAAATTATTCAAGAAAAATTCTTTTATACTATTTGTTATAGGTATTTTACAATATTTTAATTACAAAAGTATAATATTAAATTAAACATCATATTTTTCAAACACATCTTTCATTTGATTTTCAAGCAATCGTTCTGCATCTTCCAATGCATGAAGAGCTTTGAGTTCAGCAAAACCCCAATATGCACTTTTTAATAATTCGTTTTTTTCTTTACTTGCATCAACAACAAAAATTACACCGCCCACAAGCATAATGACTTGAGTTAAAAAAGCATAATTATATGAAATTTGGAGTTGTGCCTTTGTGTATGGAACTTTAGTGGAATCTCCATCAAATTCTTTAACTAAACATTCCAAATAAAAATCAATTGCAAATTCTTCAGCTTGTCGACGAACTACGCCGCTGGCAGCAATAGATAAAAATCGAGCCAAATCAAACATGGGTGAACCTTCAAAAATAGTTTGCCAATCAATGAAAGATGCGATATCGTTTTGAATATCGCCATTTTCATCTATGGCCCACATAATATTTCCTGGATGCATATCTCCATGGACTATGATTGGAGTAATATTTTGATCTTTGTATTGTTGAGTTAAAACATATCGATGAAAACCGATGTTTACTAGGAATTTTTGATATTTGTCCAACAATGGTTTGAATTCGCCTTAAAAAAAACAAATTATCAAGAAATACAATTTTTTTGTACAAAAAAATAAAAAATTTATTAAAACATTAACTTTTTATTTTACTTTTCTCAAAAAATGGTTTAACCATGGAATTCATCCAACCAACCATATCAACCACAGAATTATGAGATTTTATATGTTTGCCATGCCAACTTTTTGGATCAATGGATAAAATATTTTTATGCATGTGAGCCAAATGTCGGATAAATACTTTGATTTGAGTTAAATTAACGCTTTCTAAAAATGACATATTTTTTCCACGACGAGTTAAATCTTCCATATGAATGCAGCCATGATGTTTTTCAGGGAGCCATTCTTGAATTTTATATATTTTCGGAATGGGCACATCAAAAATGGAAGCCAACGTTTGGTAAAAGTTACATTCAAAATTGTGAGATTTAATAATGCCTGCATTCAAATCAGTTTTGAATTCTTCCTCGCCAGCTTTTTTGCTAACTTTTTTTAAAGCTTCCAATCCTGGGATTTTGAGAATAGTAGTGTAAACATCAGAAGAGCTTTTGGAATTGGAAAAAGTTAAAATGCATCGAAGAATTTGTGAAGCAAACCCTTTTCCATCGGAGATATCATAAGCTTTGATCTGAAAGATTCAAATTCAGCTCAAAAGTCAGCTTAAAAAGTGTACCTCTTTAACAAATCTATTTCCATGAAGTTTTTGAAAAAGTTTATCATTTTCTCGCAAAGATTCCAACAACCATCCAATTGTAATTGAATGCCCATTAATTTCTTGGTTATGATCAACTAAATCTGCAACCATTTTTTAATCGATTTTGCAACCCTAAAAAATAAAAAATGTTTTTTTTTGCAGAAATTTTCTCTTTTTATACAACTTACTTTTAAACACTCGTTGTCGATGCATACGAAGAAATTGTATCCCTGGTTTGCAGGAAAAGGTAAGATCATTGCAGCTTTTTGGCCAATTGTTTTTCTATGGTCAGCCATGGAACGAACACTTGTAAAGTCCTGAAAGTGTTTAAGAAGAAAAGTTATGGTGAAAAACGTTGATTTTTACCTTTTCATCAACAATCAATCGATCGTATTTGCAGTTTTTGCTTCGATAACAATAAAGAGGAACAAGTTTAACCAGTATTTTGCATACTTGCATCATATCACTTTCAAGGCCTTGGTGAACATCATCCAAAAAGATTCCTTTGACTTTGCCCAGGGCGACGATAGCTGCAGCATAACGTTGTAAAGCTAAACGAACGTTGAAAACTGGTTGATGTTTGATATTTTCCATGGTGAACTTGTAGTCATGTCGAAGCTATAACAATTGAAAAGAGTATAAAAAGTGAATACAAAAACATACCAACGTTGCATTTCTAAGAAAACAAGGAAACTTCTTGAGCATGGTTTTAATTCGGCGATGCTTTCGAGATAGATCTTCATCCATTTCTTTTAACCATTTGCGTCGGAATTGGCTGTAAAAAAGAGATAAATAAGTCATTGCAAAAAAGAAATGCTTCATAAGTACTCATATTTCCTTCCTGACACTCCCCGCGAATATACAAGGTTCCTTTTTTCCTATCAAAATTTTAGAATTTCACTTACCTTGAGTTTGCTACAAGTTGATCGATTGCCTCTGGCATATCCGCCTCAAATAATGCAGCAGCTGCTTCATCAAGATCAAATGTTGTTGAATGAGTAAACGATAGCTTCATCTTCTTCATCCTTGGTGATTCTTCATTTTTAACAGCTTTTTGCGCCTTTCTTTTGTTCACAGCCATGACAACAGAGTTTTTTGATTCCGGGATAAGTAAAGTTGAAAACCATTCATTTCCAGTCATTTGAAGGAACACAGCTACCACAGGTTCAAGAGCATTGGATGGAATTTCACATCTAAAAATGTATTATGTATGGGAAGTTTGTGAAACACTTACTCTTTATAAGCCTCGGCAATCAGATCAATAACAGCTTTCTTTGCATAACTTCTGGCAATTGGAAGAATAATTACATTGAACGAAGCCAAGGATTCCTCCCGCAGTAAAACAAGAGAAGCAATGGTGATTGGTGTCGATAAGAATTGGTTTAAGTGAACCTAAAAACAAAAAGAATAGTTGATCTTTTATAAAGAAATACTTACTTTTTTAACCATTATAGTTTCAGTTGGAAGCATTTCCTTGAACATCGCATCCATAAAGCCTCGGTTTGAGGAATACAAGCTCACCAGGTAAAGGTTCAAAGGCATTACAGCTCCTCTTTGAAATTGGTTTGGTAACATTATCCTTGGAATCAAAAGTGGTTCAATTGGAGAGATTTCTGATGTAGTCGAAGCATGAAAAGAAGGTTGATAAGGTGAGCCGGTAATCCTTGGAGTATCATTTTCTTCTTCCCTGGTTTCATCTTCAAGCTTCTCCTAAAAACATAGTAAAAAATGTATGGAGCCTAAGTAAAAACCATGCCTTCAGAAAGTTGTTGAGATCATCGGAAGGTACATCAGTGATACTAACAATAACTTTTGCTGTTGATGAAGAAAAAGATGTTTCTAATCCAGGGAGAGCGACTTCAACCGAGGTATCTGAAATTAGAAATTAATGAAGTTGTAAAGATAAAGATAAAAAAATCACCGATTGTTGAGTAATATGTTTGCCCCGGGATCAAATCAGCCATGGTGTCCATAATCCATATCATCGGTTTATCATACAAATCCTTGGTTTTCCATTTGATTTCAGCTTTGAAACCATTACGTAAAGCATACGCATTTGCAATAAACATATGCACGTCCTCGGCTGTTGCTTTATCGAAACGATAAGTAAAGAATTGAGATCCTTTCGAATCAGGAGCAGTGTCAGTAACAATGATGTTCGATTCGTTACTCATAAGAGGCACTAAAAAAAATTGTATCAGTTGATGAATAAAGAAAATTCGTGGAAAAAAAGAAGGAAGAGAAACGAAGGAGAAGCAAAAACTTGAAAAACTGAAAAATCAAAGACTTGCAAAAGCTTGCTGCATGCGAGCGCGATACTGTAGTTTTCGCGCTAAGATGCGCGACTGCATGTGAAAGCTTTCATTTGCTTTCATTTTTTCCACTCTCTTGATTGATCATTGTTATTTTATTCAATTCCCTTTGTTTTTTTTTTATTGAAATAGACTAACTAACTAACATACTCTAACCAACATACATATTATTGGCATCCATTTTATCGTGAATTTATTGCGTTGTTCTAAGTATATGTTTTTGTAAGAGATAATGTTTCCATTCTTCTTTTTAGCTATGATTGTTAATTCTAAGCTTGCAAGTGCGCTTGGAAGTGCTGCAACTGATCGTCTGGCATGTGCTTGTAGCCAAGAAGACCATCAGCAAAAATATTTTCCTCGTCATGGTTCAATGACTCCTGGGCTACCTATGGAAATAAATAAAAATGGCATTCAACCTATGGAAAGAAATGAAGGAAGCGAAAAAGAAAATATGAAAACAACGGCAAGAATGGAACTCCATGGCACACCATATGAGGTAAGTTTTGTTAATTACACTTTTAATGTTGAGCTATTTCGAATTTTATTAGTTTCTAAGATTTTCATTGCAAAAATTATACTTTTGTACCGATTGCGAAGGTGTAACAGCAGTCATTAATGAAACCATATGGGAAAAAGTAAAATGAGGATTTTACAACCTCAGAAAGATCATTTTCCTCGGAAAAAAGTAACTGTTATTTGCTTATTTACTTTTATGTTATTATTTTACAGCTTTTGCTACTACCATAAGATTACATAACTTTTTCAATATTATGCTCTTTACTTAATAACAGTGAGAGAAGTTAAGCATTATCTTTTTTTACAGAGATAACCCTTTTTGTTAAATTGTATCAATCTGTACTTTTATAATATTTGTTATTTTTTTTACATAAACATTTTTAGGTTATAAACTTCCAAGATACTCAAGAAAATAACCAAGGCTCGGATGATGATAACCAAGGAAAACTTCCACCAATTACTATTCAAGGAATATGTCTCTGCTCTCAAATGTTACCAAGGCCAACCATGATAGAATTAATCAATGATGACGCTTTGATTACTCTTGAAGACAACACTAAACTTCTTGTTGAATTTGATTCGTTCAATGGATATATGGGAACGGTGAAGGCATCCAGTAATCTTACTATAATGGGGCGAACACCAAGGCAAGAAGAATACAGTGAAATGGAATCCTGGGATGATTTTCTCTCGCATGTAAAGAATATGACTTTCCTTGGGCTCTTCGATTCAACCTTCTTGTTCCGCCTTCTCTCTTCTCGTTATATCATTTTATCCAAGGCAAGAATTTTGATAGAAGAACACACTGAAGAACACATTCGTGAAATTATACGTCTTCTTCCAAGGAATCTCGAAAGCTTAACGTAAGTAAAAACAGATGAAAATAATACTAAATTAACCTTTTTTAGATTGGATGCAACAAAATGGTTTGGTACTGAAGGCTGTGAAATTGCTGATGATATTTGTTTCCGCTATTCAGATGCACAAAATCCACCCATCGCAACGTTATTCCTCATTATGAATTCGTTTCCAAGGCTCGATGTGTTCAAACCAATGCTTGATGTAATTGTTATAAACCATAATGATTAAATTTACAAGAATTCGTTACAGGGTCTTTTGAAATGTGTGAACTCCGAGGCAACAATTCTGTTCATCGATATACTTACCAATGAAGATGTTGTAGCAACGCTCGAAGCCGATGAATTCCATTACGCGTATACATATCAAAGAAACACCGAGGAATATAAAATGTTCGTTGCAAAAAGTTATTATGGTCGTGTTATCAACCTTGGATTGCCTCACAACTCACAGGAAAGCAGCAAAGAAGGAGCTCAAATTATCAAAGTCGAAAAGAGAGATACCTAGGCAATTATTTATTTTTTGTCTAGGCTTTTGTTTGTATTTATTTATCCAAGGAATTATTGTAAATAAACTTTTTTTGAAATGCTTTTGTTTTGACTTATTGAAATTCATTCTATTAGAAAAAATGTGAATAATATATTCGCGGAGGCAGTCAAAAATTATTTTTTTTGAAGTACAAAAATTTTTTGACCATTTTTCTTTTATACCAAAAAAAAATACATTTTTGGCCTCGATTTAGCCATTGCCGTCCAAAAAACTGAACCAAATTTTTTGTCTGTTAAAAATTTACTTTTGGTATACAAAATAGTACATCGACGGGTTATTTTGGACACCAAAGTCAATGTACCTCTTTTGCCGAAGCCAAATGGGACAATTTTTTTTTGAGTGTGTATATTTATTTTAGGTACAAATAAACAATGCGAGGCTACCGTACATATTATTCCTAAACGTGAATCCGACTTTGCTCCAGAATTACGAAAAAAATCCGGAGTAAAATAATTTTAATTAATGGCATAAAATATGTATAAAATTATAGAAAAATACTAATTAAACTTTAGTTTATTTACAAATTTTTCTTTAATAAACGAAACAAGAATTAAAAGATAAAACGAATAATAAAAATGGAAATACAAAATTAAGAGGGAAAAAGTTAATAATTAAAAGGCAGTGTAGAATTAAAAGTAAGAGTAAATAGGATATTGATGTTGAAAAAAAAAGCTGCTTTTTGTCTTTTTTTAGGCATTAAAATAAGCTTTGCTGATTTGCAAATTGAAAGATTGGAAATTGATTATTTAAAGGCATTTGAGGAAATTGTGGCATTAATGGTATTTGTTGCATTAGGGGAAATTGTTGGATTTGATGTATTTGAGGAAAGTAGGGTGTTTGTGGTGATTGAGGCATCTGCGGCATATTTTGCGTTCTAATTCCGTAAATTGCTTGTATGCTATTAATATCTGATTGTAAAAGCTTTGGTTCCATATATCTTCCATTCGAATCAGCTATAGCTTCAGGTTTGAAAGAAAAATACATAACTGAATTTTCATCTGGAGAATGATTTAATCCCAAAACATGACCAATTTCGTGGATAGCTGTCCACATAATATCCTTGTCTTCAATGAAACTATTTCAAAATTTTTATACTTTTTCCATCTTTCATCTGAATCAAAATGTAATTTGCCACCACCAATATCGGCATGTGCAATAACTCCATCAGGTCCATCAAATGCATCATCTCCTAATTCATGATTTAATGATTCAAAACGAATTTTAATAGCCGAGGTACAGTAACGTTGATTTTTCAGGTGGGTACCTTTTCCGAAGAAATTCCAAAAAAATACATACTTTTTGCCAGGTGTTTGTTTAATGACGCCTTCTTTTGCAAAATAATTCAAATGCCTAATAAGTAGCTATAATGTTTTAAGCGAAACGAGCTGCTGCATGTTCATGTAAAATACATATAAAAAATTTTTTAACATTTAAAAACGTCAAGCTACACGAATTTTCATTTTTTAATAAATTTTAACTGAATATAGAGAAAATTTTTTGTATTTAAATTCTAAGAGATTCGCAAAAAAATAAAATTAGTTTCAAGTGGCATTGTTTTTTAGCAGCACAGTTTTTAATAATTTTTTCTTTAGTAAATTCAATGGCTCACAATATGGATGATGATAGATATAACTGTTGTTGTGGCCACATAAAAGTGAGAAGCCAAAACTTAAAAATTTTCAAACAATAATATTGTATTTTTTAGACATGCGCGAAAATTGTCGCAGGTATTGGAATTTTTTGTTCAATAGTTTCGTTGATTTCTGCAATTTTTTATTGGTATTACCTTCCAATGTCCATTGCATACTTAGTTATTTATTGCCTAATTTTTGTTGGAATCAATAAATGTCGTCCAAGTTACTTACTTCCTGCTAAAATTATACTTGTAAGAGGAGAGGGAATTTGATAAAAAAAAATAGGTTCAAGAAAAAAAATTTAATAAATAAGTTCGCAAAATGCATGTTTTGGTTTGGTTTGTGCGAAATTGAGGAAATCGAACTTTTTGTTTAGATTAAAATTTAGTTTTTTGAACAAAGAATTCGCTCAACTTCGACCTTAAAATTAAGGATATCGGTTTTTTTTAATTTTTTGATAGTTAAAACTTTTCCATTCTTATGTCTCCTATTTTTTGTAGTTTTATATCTTATTTTTTTGAATTAAACTTACTTTTCCAGGCTATAAGTATTATTCTCAATATTATACTTGTTATAGCGCTTTTTGTTCTTGGGTTTATTTTACCTTCAACCTTGTTTGCTGAATATAACAAAAAAAGCTATAATAAGCTCGTAGCTGAAGCAAAACAAAGTAAGTTTCTTAACTCCACTAAAAAATACCAAGTACGAAAAACTTCATTTTAGCCATACAAACGACTCTTTTTACCACGGCTGCAATTCTCTTGTTGTCTTCATGCTATACCATTTTTTCATTTGTTGTTATTCATAAAGCTCGAAAATATTTGCTCGAAACTTCAGCTTCAAAAACTATCTGCGTTTCTTCTGCCCCGGCTTTACCAATGTATCCTAATGGAAGCAGCAATCAATGAATTGGATATTAAATGTTTTTCTCTCTCTCAGCGATGGTTAATAATCTTGCCTTCGTGTGTCTTCCACAATTTGTAATCACAACAGAAACTAACAGGTTTTAATTTGTAATGAACTAATTTATTTTTTTACTGTCTTCAAACCATTTAATGAATAAAGTTTAAAATTTATCATGTTTTTTTTTTGCAAGAAAATTATAAAATTGTCAAAAGGAAGAATAAAAGCTTTTAAAAACAGATAAAAAAAGCTGAGAAAATTTTTATTAATAATAAAAAGCACTTAAAAACACACACCCCATAGTTTTTGTGCAGCTAATTATTCTCTGTTGTAATCCCGATGATTTAAAAAAAGGGGCTCAGCGTGCAAAAGCCAAACCTAAATATTCCATAAAATTGTTTACATATTATTCTTTGCTTACACCACTTTAATAAAAATTTAAAAAGAATTTTAAATTTTGATCCTTTTTTTTTGCAAAAAAAGCTTTTTTTCAACAATCAGAAAATAAAAACTTTCTGCTTTTAATACACAATAGTGTATGCTGTAGCTAATTATTTTGATATATAATTTTTTTACTATAAAAATAAGATGAAAAAAGTTTCTTTTTTTAGTTTAAAAGATTTTTTAGGCTCCATTTTTTTCATCTTTAAAATATCATATTCGGAACATTTTCAACTTTCAGGGTATCAACAACAGAGCAATGCGCTCAATATGGTTTGCAATTTTGGCTACCACGTTCTTTATTCATTATTCCGAATCCAAAGTTATGACCATAGCCGACACTACAACTAAATCTACAAAAGAAGTATTAACTGCCGGGAAATTGGTGTGTGAGGCATTGGGTCATGCTGGCGGATTTAAATCGTTTCTATCCGTTGCAGGAGCATTTGGAGGAATTCTTGCAGTGGGATTAGAAATTGGTAAAATGTTTAAAAACGTAAGTATTTTTCAATAAAAAATAAAAAGGATAAACTTTCAAAACTCTAATCATTTTGAGGATCCTGCTGAATGGGAAAAAGTAGTAATCGAAATGAATAAAAAATTTGATCTTTTATCCCACCATATCGAGGATTCAGCAAACAAAGTTATGGCTCATATCGACAAAAGTGAATTTAGACAGGTGCTTGCTTTTATAAATTTAGGAGAGAAGAAGACAAACTAAAGCATTTTTTCATTTTTAGGACATCTTAGCACCTACAGCAGAATTAAAGAAAAAATTTATGGATTATGTAACTTTAATGAATCAAGAAAACAATGACGCTTTAAAAAGGCAATGTAAAAAGACTGATCCAATGAATATCTTTATTGTAAGTTTGTTTTAATAATAAAAAAATTTTTTGTTTAACAATAATTAACTACCGCAATAAATAAAAAATAAACTAATAAAAATTTCTTGTTTTTTAGCGTATAAAAACGATGCTCCAAAATGATTTTGCTAAAGCTTATTTGGAAAGCAATCAGTATACCAATGAGGCGTTTGAAAATCTTCAAACTATAATTAAAGTCCCAATGCATCAACTTGTAAGTACTGAAATGGAAATTCCCGCCAAAATGGACAATATCTGCTACTATTTTGAAAAAAAAGGAGCTTACTTCTCCATACTACATATGTACAACTTATTTGATTTTCTCATTTAAATATATTTCAGGTTCCCATTTATTTTACGTGTAAAGCTATGTTGTATGATAATGAAAACAACGAGGAGCATCGACATAAACAACTTAATTCAGAAATTGAAATAATATTGGATTTATTGCATCAAATAAATGCAAATAGAGAGGTAACATTATATATATATAAAAGTTTTTTTAAAAATTACAATTTAAATTAAAGACTAAAATATGGCCTTTAATGCTTCATAAAATTAAAAAATGGCTCGAAGACAAACGACTGACAACTGAACATATGAACTTGGCGGTTGCTATTCAAACTGAACTTAATGAACAATACAGCGGATTGTAAGTTCCATTCATTCAAAGTAATAATGATAAGATGAAACTTTTCGGATGACAATATTTAAAAAACTAAATTTGTGAGAAAAGGAATGCAACTTCATCGAATCGAGGGAAGTACAAAAAAAACAAGCATTTGCATTGCGTGTTCCAAATTAAAAAAAATCTTTTAATCCCTTCTTCGGCATGGTTAAGAAAGCGCGTACTTCAAAAATCTTCTTAACACAATTATTTTTCTAATTTTAGTGGATACGAATATATTGCTGGAGTTCACTCAGCTAATGATTCTCGATATCTCTTTTTTGAATGCAAACCTGATTGTGAAATAGGAAAAAAGAATGAAACTGTGATTTGGGTTTATCGAACAAAATCATGTCGTAAGTAATTTTTTTATTTTTATACCTCCATAATTAATGCCACAGCATAACATTCAATAAAAATAATTAAAGTGGAAAAATATTAATTAAAATTTGTTTATTTATTTTAGACAATGACAAAAAGTATCAAATGACAAATAAGTGTATTGCTTTCCAAAAGCAATTGTACAATACATTTTATAATGATAATATTTTCTTTGAAGATGATTCCCTCCATGATTATACTGCAGAAACAGTAGTGGAGGTATTTAAAAAGAATTGCAAAATCATAACTCATTCGGGAGCTGTAATATTTTCTGAAAAACTTGATGGAGGTCTTTCTGAACCTAATCCAACCGATAATTCTGTGGCTTTCAATATTCAAACGCAATATCGTCATAAAAGACAAAATTTAAATAAATTTGGTGATTTAACAATTATATCTGGGTGTGATAATGAAAATCATGAAGTATTTGATTTTTTTGAAGAATATTGCTCCCCTCATAGTGTATTTCCTAATTGCTTATTAACTGAGGAAGCTTTTCATCACCATCATTTGCTCGATCAAGAACCAGAGAAAAGTTTGAAACAGAACAAAGCAATGAAAAAAGCGATCAGAGCTGGACGTGGATTTTTAAAAGGATGTAAGCTCGGGAAAAAATCTATTATTGAACCTATTTCACGCGGATGTATTGAACTTTTTGGCGGTAAAAAAGCAGTTGAAATTGAATAAAAAAATTTCTTATTCTTTTATTGATTTTTGTGTGGATTTATTGAATGCGTGAAATAAAAAAATTAACAAAAATAAAAGTTGCTTTAAAGTCATAAAATCTCGATGAACCGCGTCCAAGCATTATTAAAGAAGTAAGTAAAATGGTATAAATATGAGTTTTGTATTTACAAGTGTGGACCACTCAGGCTGGAAGGTGGTGGTTTCGGAATTGATTTTTTGCAGCAACATGAAGTAAAAATACTTATAATGGTTTGACTATAAACTGGGATGAAAAGAAAAAATATAACGATGGTGTATAATGGAAAAAATAAATCCATGACATTATATAATATTTTTTCAAACACTGATGATGTCAAAGGGCTGAAATTATTGGATATCACCTGTTTATCTTGTATTAAAGTTTATTAATGAGACTTACAAACTTAGCTTAAGCAAGGAGCCTATAAAATTTATTGCAAAGTGTGATATAAAGTTTAAGTCAAAAAACATGAATCAAAATATATCTAATTTAATCGAAACTAAACTTTAAAACCCACAAAATATAAAATTTGTAGGCACGATTTTTTTATTTTTTATTATCTGTGTACTGATTTGTATTTTTCTATCCCCTGCCCGCTTTATATCACACCTTGTTTAGATGAAATTCCAAAAAATAAATCCAAAATTGAAATCATTAATGGATAAACAGAGAATGCTAAAAAAGCTTTTAATTCTTGTCTTTCAGCATTCTAAAAAAATGTTTTAAAAAATTAGCATATTTGGAAGGTTGAGAAATTCAGGTTTACTTACGCTAGTTTGGTTTGTTTGAAACATTAATACCACTTTGACCGATAGTATCGTGATTGTTCCATGAAAAATAACAAAAAACAAAGCCTTCAAATGCCAAATGTCCCCCAAAATTCGGAAACCTATCATATATGTTTGGGAATCCGGATTAAAATACCATCCATATGGAATAACCATAAATAGAATTCCTATAAAAAAATAAGTGTTTTGGAGCCAAACTGAGAAAGTTTACCAAAAAATATATAATAAATATGTAAACTTTTGGGGCGAAAATATTTCTTAAAAATAAACGGATAAACACAAGCGCAATAAATGGAAAAACGATGCAAACATAATTGAGCCATTAAAATATCGTTATGAACTAAGGTAATAGAATTCAAATTATTTGTAAGCAAATCAAGAAGTTTATAATCAAATATTTTGATAACAACTAAACCAAAAAATATTATTTTGGAATAAAAAATGTATGCAACGAATAAATAAAAGAAACTTACTTGGACGATTGTCATTGAGATATGAATAATTAGCTGGATTATCAACAAAAGTAACATTTGGAGAATCATAGTGTTTTGTAATAACACCTATAAATTTTGTAGAATTAAATCTTGCATTTATTTTGTTCAAAACATCCAAAAAAAAATAACGAATAAAAAAAAGTTTTTATTGCTAAATGACTTACCATTATTATCCGTTATAATTTTATATTCCAAAATACACCATACTAATTTATATTTAAGAAATTTCCAGATTTCAATATAAAGATTAAGTAAAATTCTGGATATTATTCGAAACGATAAAAATGTCAAAAAATAATTTGTAAAAAGTCGAAGTCCATCACTTTTGATCTTAAAAATGAGAGAGTTTTATAAATTTTATCGAGAAGCCAGAACCGAGAAGTCCCAAAATTTAAAATTATACCCATCGTTTTCGATTAATTTCAAGTAAAAAAATAACAAAAAATGTTGAAATAAAATCAATATAAAGAGCAGCAACTTTGCTGTATAAAAAATTAAAAATAATTTCTTCCTAAAAAAAGAATTTAAAAAAGCGCTTCAAAAAAAAACAATTTATACTGTAGTAATCACGGAATTTTCTTCTTCAATTAGCGGTGGTGAAAAAATCTTTGAGCGCCAAATTGATCCATTATTATATTTATTTAGAAATTCATGAGGACAAAAAATTGGGTCTTCCTTCCATATCCACAATGCCATTATTACAAAATATGTAATTTCAAAATTTCGAGGGTCTAAAAATGTTTTTTGTCTTTTTTATTTTTTTGGAGTGAAAAAAATAAATTTAAACGCTGGTTTTAACAATAAAGTGTGAGAAACAACAATTTTTTATTATTATGCATCACGTCGATTTTGTTCTTTTACCATTTTTTTCTCGAGTTAAATGCCTAAATTAACTTAAATTTTATATGAAATTAATTTTATTTATAAATAAAATATGTTTTTTGAAATTTAGTGTTAGTGTTTTTTTATTTAATTTATTTTTCACAATATAATTTTATTATCTATCATAACAAGTAATATTTTTTTAAAGATCCATGAACTACTAAAATTAATTTGATTTATTTATTGGATATTTTAAGCAACTTTGTTTTTTTAACTTTTTATATATGTCAAGTGAATAAGTGCTCTTTTATAATCTCGTTGCAACTTGCATGATGGGACTCGGGAGATAACAAAAGTAGAAAAAAGATGTTATTGAAAATTTGAAACTGATGTTGGGTTGTTTTTCCAACGAAGCGTAAATTTTTTAAACATGTTTATCACCGAATTTCTATATGCTTTTATGGTAATTAAAACCATAATGGAGGAAAACAGAGGAAAAGTTTTGCCTATTCCAATTGATAATAAATAAATTAGAGGCAAATCAAGATTACTAGGAATTCGATCAGGTGGGAAAAAGAATAGATATAAAAAAATAATTAAAGGCACCATAAATATTATCACCATTATAAATTGCACCAAAAAGGTTTGAAACATTAGTTTAAATTTTTTCTTTGAAATTTCTGTATGAATAATATGAATATTTTTCGAATATATAAAATTTTGATATATTAACCAAAAAATTAGATAAATTCGATATCCAAGCCAAAAAAAGAATGCAAAATAACTATACCATAAAATAATATTTGATTCCCAATTAAATTGGAATAATGAAGGTTGATAATCAAATAATACTTTACTATCGATGATGGTATTATTTAAAATTGAAATAGCTTTGAGGTCACCAGTATTTATCATACTAGAAATTATTACAGCTAGAACACCCATAATAATTGATGCCAGCATAACGAAACATATAATTTTGTATAATCGATTGGCTTTAGAATTAATAACGCAAATAATTTGAAAATGTCGATCAATAAAAACAAGAAAAAATGTATCGAAAAATAACAAAAATGAAAGAACCGCAATAAAAATAAAAAATGCACAAGTTTTTGAATTCATTGGACTTAAAATTCCAACTGGAAACATAATATTTGTATGGAATATCCTAATTGGAATGCACAACCACCAGCACATCTTTACAACATAAACTGAAGCACAGTTGATAAAAACCAAATTTCTAAATTTTTGCATTTCATTGTTTGTAGAAATACAAATTATATAAACATAAAATAGCAAAACTATATTGAAGATAAAAAAATAAATGCTATAAAAAATTTTATAATAATAAATATAATCAAAATTTATTACTTCTGTTAGGTTATGTAACATTTTTTTAAATGAAAGATTTTTTGTTTTTATGAAAAGTTTTAGATTATAGTTTATTTTCTTAAAATTTTTAGTTAGTTGCTAGAAAAAATTTCCTAAATTTTTTTTGGATGTTTCACCTGCTTAACTAAGCTTATAAACGTACTTAGGTGCTATATATTTCTGCGAAATAAATGTCATATTTGCAGGTAAAATATGCTTAAAAATTGTTAACAATATATTTATTTTTTGAAAGCCATTCTTTCTAAGACTCGAGCATTTTTATCAAATTTAAAACTTTTAGGAATTATTTTTCTTTTATTGAAATAAATTCTTTGTTTACGTAGGTTTTTGAAGCGTAGATCATGAATGGGCCTCTTAAAATTCTTACATATATATTTTTCTCTTGATTTTCAAACATTTTTGAAAAGAAATGCGAGAAAATTCGAAGGCGGCAAATTTTTTTATAATGTGAGCTAGAAATAAATTAAACCTTTTGCTGTGATAATAAAAGTTTTTTATAACTTATTTATTTGAAAATTATATATGGTGAAAGAAAGCAATAAGCAAACTTTTATGATATTGTTAAAGCTATGCTTTGAATATTTACAGATGTCATTTTAACTTTTTGTTTAGGGATCCGACACAAAAACATTTTTGTACAAAATTCCATAACAAATTTTCGATATGGCGCAACTAAAAGAAGGGTTGAAAGTGATTCAGCAAATGAATGAGTTGACCACAAACAAAAAGTGAAGCATACAAAATTAGATGAATTTGGAATGCGGAAATATGATGCCATTGCTAAACAAAAAATTGGAATATAAAATAAAAAAAATAAAATTGATGTTTGTACTGCGATGCTTAAAAGTAAAGATTTTTTTAACTTTGATATAGTTGTCGACGAAGATGTGAATGTCGAAAAAAGATGAAAGAAAAAAATTATAAAACCAAGTGAAAGGATGAGTATTCCAAATACTAATATAGTTATAATAAATAATGGCGTTTCTACCAATTTATACGGGCAATAAACTAATCCAGGTTCATGGAGCACTAAATATTCTAAGGCTGGATTTTCATTTAAAGCAATTTGATAAAAATCTTTAATAAATATTATATTAGTAAAAACCGTAATAATCATATAAATGCAAAGGGATAAAGTAAGAATTAAAGCTAAAATAAGGAATGGTTTTCTTCCAAAAATTCGTGCCATACTACTTGGAAATACAAATAAATATCGACAAAATATGGTTAAAATTAAAGATATCAAAGAAAATGTAAGCAATACAGCTACCAAAACTGTAAAAATAAGGGTTGAAATAAAGTTTCCATTTCTTGCTAATCCTAATGGATATCCCCAAAACAGAGGGGTGAGAAACACGGGTTTTAACAGAGAGAAAAAAGTTTCAAAAAGTAAACACCAAAATGAATGATTCAAAATTAACCATTTAAAAGTTTTCATATCTTTGGATTGAGTTAATACAACATAAATTAACAAAGGTGTAATTAGCCATGTTGCAGCTAAAGTAAAATATGAATAGTAATAATATAAATCAGTCAAAAATTGCGATGGCAAAATATCTGTGGAATTCATTTCCGTTTGATATCTGACAAAGTCAAATCGGTTTATAAAAAAGACACTTTAATATTTCTCGAGACCAAAAGAAAAAAAATTTAGAAAGTGAAAAACACCATCATCGTAAATCAAAATAGAGTTTACATGTGCAATAAAAAATAATTTTTAAGAAAGCTAAACCTTTCGAAAATTAAAGATAAAAAAAAGATTTATAATAATTTTAAATTACTTTTTTTCCACCTGACAAAGGTGAATTTTTAATAAATAAAATGTTGAACTCTTGAAAAGCTGGTCACAAAAAAGCTATACATATATTAGTTTGTATTTTATTTCAAACATCATCCTCACCTTTGCTAAGAATATCAAAAATAGTTTTGATAAAAATGTGTGTGTTTCAAGTGTTGCTTAGTCTTTTATGGAGATGATTCACTTTAAAGACATTTTTTTGTTAATTCAAGGTGATGCGTCTTGATTAATTTTAGTCTTAATTTTTTTTTATTTCACCGGAGCAATGTCGACCGAACAAAGTTTGCTCGAAAAAAATTATTATTCTTGAAAAAATGGAAATACAAGAGTTGTATAAAGTATAATTGGCAGTCTAACTTAAAAATGGGCATAACATATTTGAATGACGAATAAAAAAGCTTGAGATTGCTATTATTTATAAAAAAATAAGCACCGCCTTTAAAAAAGTAAGCTAGTCATAAAAAATTTTTCGATTTCTAAAAAATTTACTTTTCAATTACTTTAGTTAAATATAAAAGTACACCGCCATGTTTTTAAATATTTACTCTATGTTAGTTATTTTTTAATTTTTTTTACCATTTAATTTGATCATTTGAATGGTAAAGTATCCATCATAAATTAATTCAAACTTTTTATTTTATGTATGTTTTTAACTTAATCAACATAACTAAAAATATTAGATCTGTAATTGGAGTATATATAGAGACATCACGGAACACGTTCATATTTAAGGTTATCTTGTTGATAATATGTACGTGGGCCACCATCTTTTGTTGAAATACGAGAAGTTGTATTTTTATTCGTTTTATCATGAGCGTAATGCATTGCTAGACCTCCTTTCACAGCAAATGTAGGATCTTTAACAGTAACATCTTGTGGTCCTGATAGCTTTCCCTAAAAATGGAGAGCTTAGCTAAATTGAAAAAAACTTCTTTTTTTTATATAAAAATACAAACATAGTAGGTAGATGCTAATATTAAACCTACTACATACCTGTGTAGACGTATGTTCATATGCTTTAACATTGCCACTTATTTGAATGTTCATTTTGTAGGTAGAGCGATCTGATTCTCGAAGGGCTGGATTTACACTCCTATAAAACAGATGCTGACATGAGTGTTAAAACATGACAACTAACATTAATTTATCAAATGCTTCGTCAAATGCAGCCTTTATTCCTTGATCAAATTTATCTGAATCAATAGCAAAAGTTGTTCTTGGTTCACCTTTAGTATTAATCACCTAAAAATTAAATTAATTTTGTACATATTGGCATGTTCGAAAAATTCGCGAAATGATTAAACCGATTGAACAAGTGTGAGGGAGAAAGGTTTGGAACCGCTGTTTGCTGATGTTTGTAGACATAAATTTTCCGAACATGCCAATAGTTTATAATAAAAAAACGGATTGATAACACTTCTTTTTAATTTTAAGCAAAAAGAATTTTAAATCTTACTGTTATTCCATTTTTTATTCTTTGTATTGTTGACGGGCGTTCAACCAAATTTTGAAACTGGGTAACAAATGGTTCTTCACAACTTTCTGAATATTCTTCCGGATCCGAATATTCATTTATTACGGTAGGTGCTAGAGTATGTCTTTTTGCACTTTTAGAACGTGGCGTACCACTACCTGAAAAATATTTTTAGTAAACATTAAAGTTTACAAAGCTAAATCAATTTTTGTTTTTAAGAAATTACCAGTTTGAGAATTTTGAATATTTCCACCAATCAAGCCCTTTTCAATTGCAATAGAATGCCATCCATTTTGTATATGTTGGCGGAAATATGGATCGTCGGTGATTACATTTGCTAATTCATGTCTAAATGCATCATCATCCGAAAACATTTGCTTCATTTCTGGAATTTGTTTACAAAGTTCTTCATACAAGCAACTGTTTCCACTGTTTGTATTTTCGCTATTGCCTGCAAATAAAATAAAATTCCCCTGGAAAAATTCAAAACAAAAACATACCATAATGTTGATTAGCTAAATTGATTTCAATCACTTTAGCTTCTTGATTCCCTTCACCATATTGATGAGTAAATACTTCGCCATTTTGATTTTTTACATTTACGATTACAGGTTGACCAAGAATTGCACTAGCCATATTAGCAATCGCGGAAGCCCCAGTTTGATCAATTTTTACTCCTTCTATGAGAATTTTAGCATAAACTTCAGGGCTTCGTGTATCTTTTTGCAATTGTACCAATTTGGTTTCATAATCTTTGCGGGCTACTTTCACAATTTCTTCATTTGCTCCAGAATTTTTTACATCTTCAAACTCTTTTTTATATTGATTCATTTTATCTTTATCCAATTTTTCCATAAAAGCAGCATATCCTCGAGCAACCATAGCTTCGAGTTTCCTTTGAATAGCAGATGTTGCTAAAGCCAGCAATGGCATAGCTACCCTTGATTCCAATGTTTTATCAACAATATGACCCATTTGTTTGTGCCATGCTTCAATAACATTTTTAGTTGCTTCTTCAACGACATAAGGTTCATCCTTATTTGTTTTTTCATCGTCTTTTTCCACTACGCTTTCATCTTCAGAAGTCGAATCGTTTGATTTTTCACGTTCGAGAACTTGCATTCTTGCTTCAAATTGTATCCGTATCATTGTTTCAATTTCGCCCATATAGCTAGTAATTTTCACATACATTGATTTTATGAGTTCAGTAAATTGTATTAATAAGAAAGTTGTTGGAATTACTTTCATAATAATTTTAACTTTTTCTGCCGTAGCATTTCCTCCTCCACCATGATTCATTCCATCAGAAATACCTTGACCAAAATTAATAAACAAATGACGATATTTAACAAAAATAAAGTCACAAATATCGCTGAGCCAATCGTTTGATTTTCCTTGAAGAACGTGCTTCCCACATTCATTTACTAATCGTTTGCTTTCATCAATTCCAAGCTTAGTGTAAACTTCTTTGAGTAATGATCGCAAACTTCCAAGTCCATTAAATACATCATCAACTTTTCCAACAATCTGCTTTCGTGTTGATGTTATTGCATAATCGATGGCTGCTTTTAATGCTTGTTGAAGGGCTGCAAATAAAGCAAGATTCAATACAGCAGATCCAAGTCGTCGAGCTATTTGTTTTGCAGTTTCTTTAAAAACTTTCCAAAATCCAGCTTTTGCCACTAATGCACTTCCTTTGTATGCAATATGCTTAATACCTTGAGTTGCCCAGCCTGGTGCGTATATTCCATGTGCAACTGTATTGAATTGGCTGCCACTTGCAAAATATCCACCAACTCCACATAAAATTCCAGATGCAAGCATGCTCATCATTTTATGTTGCTTATAATTATCAGTATATCCGGAACATGCTCCTTTGATAACGTAAATAAAATCGCTTATGCCTAAGAAATTTATTTTATATATGTATATTATTTTAAAGATTAAAAATCACCTTCTGAAATGAAAAAATTTGCTACGAAGGCTCCACTTCCGGCTGAACATACTAGAATTACGCCTCCAACAGCGAGTTGAGCTGCAGCAGCAAGAGCTACAATCCCTAATTTTCCCATAGTCCATAAACTCCATTTTTGTTCATGCAAACTTATCAAATGTGTAGGGCCGTGGGTTACCATTAAACAAGTTGATCGTAATTCAATCAAATTGCATTCACTTAATTTATCCCATAAAGAAATGAGTTTTACGTCCAATGTTTCTATTCGTTGAATAGCGGGTGACTTTTGAACAAAAATATTTTGGAATTGTGATAAGGCTACGCTATTCGTCATTTCTTTGTAAATCTGAGGTCCAGTTTCACCGAAAGTTGGTTGTGTCATAAATTTATCAACTTTTTTTAAAAATCCAGTAATTCCTTTCTCAACCTTTGTCTTCTTTTCTCGCGCTGTTAAATTTTTTTCACAGATTTTACTAACTTGTTTAGCAGCAGAAGAAACATTATGGGAAGCTTCATTATCCATTAAATAATTATATCCTTTCATAATTATATTTGTATTTTTTGCATTTTCATTTAAACCTTTAAAATTAACATTTGATTTTTGAAGAACACCCAAATCAATTAAGTCAAAAATGGACGAAGTTTCTTTCATAGTTGGAAGCGTAATTGTTAGCTCTTCATTTTCTTTTAATTTTTGCTGTAAGTTACGATATGTAATAGAATATGCTAATTTTTGATTGAGAATTCCTTCAATAACGGGATCAAAGCAATTTGGAAGCTGTTTTGTTTCAGCTTTTAAAGCTATCGGATGTTCAGTTTTGTTTGGGTTTTCTACTGACGCTTCGTTCGTTTCCTCTGAATCTTTAACATCGGGAAGAGGAGATAATTCATAAATATTTGAATTTTTCATTTCTAAAAACTTGGTTTCGACAAGAATTTGTAAAATATTATCAAGTTCCGCTTCAGGAATTCCATATAAAATCAAATCATTTTTAGCAACTTTACTGAACTTTTCAAATGTTATATTTGAGATATCTTTTTTTGTTTTCTCAAGAAGTTCACCAGATTTTGTATAACAAATAGCTCCAATTTCCATTAAAGTTTTGATGCATTCAGGGCGCAATCTTTCTTCAGTTTTAATGAAATTCAATTCTTTCCATTTTTCTTCCAAAACAAATGAATATTCAAAAATTTGATGATTATCGCATTTTTTTGAGAAAACTGCTTTTTCATCAACATCTTGTTTAATTTCAAGCTCTTGTATAATTTTTGCCAATTCAGTATTCAAAGTTGAATATTTAGTGATATCAACAAACACATGTTTTTTCTCATTCACAACCAAATTATTTTTAATAAGCTGCTTCCAAAATTCTTCAGCTGTTGCGGGATTCATGCTTTCGATTAATTCGCTTTCATTAATGATTCCATTTTTAAATCCTTTTATTTTTTTAAAAACAGCTTCCGATGAAATTCCACGCTTTTGACAATATTCAACTAACTTTCGTTTTTCAAAATTATCTCTAACTTTAGTTTCTGTAATTGGGGGATTCTTAAAATTATTGGAATCTGAGAAATGTTTATGAAGCAAATATGAGGCTTCTTCATTAACTAATTCAGTCATAAAATCCCGTGAATCTATTCTTCCACCAAGAAGAACGTCGATGCTTTCAATAAAAAGATTCATAAGTTGGGCCAGTTCGAGTTGTTGTTGAGAAAATGCATCCGTTTTAAAAATCCGATCTTCTTCATTCTTCTTATAATGTTCAATAATTGCTCGATCATTATAATATCCAAATAAACGCTTTTCAAAACCGTTTCGAGCTTCTTCAAAAAAATTTTCAATTCTTTTATAATCTTGAGTTTTTGATTGAGTCATATTTCCATGTTTTTTAACATAAACAAAAGTCAAATAATATTTTGCTTCAGGTAAATAAACAGGATAATTTTTTATAATCCAATTAAAAAGTTTTTCAGCATGATCATAGTTTGAATCATATGCCTATAAAGGATTTTATTATTATTAAACTTTATTGTATGTCAAATATTCTGTTAAAACTTACTTCTAAGATTCCATATTTGAGAACATTTAATGGTAAAGTTAAATTTAATTGTTCATTCACAAAAGCTAACTTTTGACAAAATTCTTCTGCAGCTGTGATTCTCGCATCTCCAGTTAAACCTTCATGGCCACTTTTATCAAGCCATAAAGCCCATTGATCAAGCAAATCTCTTGAGGCCAATTTATGACGTTCTTCATTAATATTTAATAAATCAAGTGCTTTTCTTCGAAGTTTAAATTGCTCGCTAAAATGTTTAAAACATTTTTCTTCCACTAATAATTTGTCTTTGTAATATTCTGTTATTTTTTGAATTCTTCGAATTTCTTGAGCATTTCGTTTAAGCTTAAGTTTGGAAATATTTGCAATTTTACCATTTTCTTCTTCATCTGCATAAATCACAAGTTGTGCAGTTCCTCGATCTCCACATCTTGCTGCTCTTCCAAAGGCTTGTTCTTCCACTCTAAGATTATCAGGCAAAAACGCAACAATAACATGAAGGCCACCATTGCTTCTTAACTTATCATTAAGTTTTATATCTGTGCCACGGCCAGCTAAATTGGTGGAATAAATTATTTTTCGTGGTTCCAAAAGAGCTGTTCCATCGCCATAAATAAACTTTTCCTGGTCGCGACGATAAAGTAAAGCGTCTTCAAAAGGTTTTGAATTTTCTTTTGAAAGTTTCTGTTGAGCAACAAATTTTACTTTTTCACTAAGTTCCGTTACTTGTTTAATAGATTCACAAATAACAAGGACTGAACGTCCTTCATTCATTTTTTCATTTAAAACATTAAAAATTTGCGAAACATGAGAATTTTCCTCATCACAATCTTTTACAGTTGAAACTACACTTGGTTCTTCATAAAATAATTTTGGAAGCGATGAGGGTAAAGCAATGCATTCAAGATCATACATGTTAGATAATTGTTTACGCTCGGCTGCAGCTCCTAACGTTCCACTAAAGCCATAAATTTTACCATACTTTTTAAGATATGAAACATTCGAAGTGAAAACAGCTTTCATTGAAACCGCTGTAAGTCGTAAACCATGTTTTAATTGCAAAAATTGATGAAGGCCATTACTCCATTGGGTGGTTGGAAGATCCACACCAGTTCCTTGATCAATTATAATAATTTTAGGTTGAAATGATAGAGCAACATTAGAACGTACTGTATCCACTTGATACCCCACTCCTTCCTCTATAAATAATGCTCCTTTCGCATTCGAAATAAATTCTTTTAAATGGCGTTTGACATATTCATGAAGATGTTGAGGAATATCAAGTCTTTGTTCTTGCATCAAACGATCATAAGCATAAATGAAACGAGTAATCGTTGATTTTGGAACATCTTGAATTTCATTAAGTTTTTCAATCAAACAAATTTTTTCGATAATTAAAACTTCTCCTTCGTTGCTAATAATTTTTTGTTTTAATAAAACATCCTTAAAAAATCCGGCTTCATTTTCAGAAATTCCAAGCATATCAGCGAAATGTTGCATTAAAAATAAGGGAAATATGTTTCGATAAACTGCTTGATAAACATTTTCATTATCGAAAGCTCCATTTTCTTTACCAAGAAATCCATTAACAATTTGCCAAATTTTAACGAATAGTGATTGCAACATTTCCAAATCAGGAATTTCGTGAGATAAATAAAGCATATTGGATCCTTGATCAAGTAACATGGAATCAACTTCATCGACAATCACGACACCAAATCCTCGACTTCCAACAATATTCATGGAATAAAAAGTATCCAAAAGGTAATCTCTTTGAAAGCTGGTTAAATCACCATAAATAATTTGATTGCTTGCATAACGTTCAGTTCGAATTGTAGGGGAATCAACGCAAATATGGGATGCTTTAATTCCAAATGCTTCATAAATATCCATACATCCCACAGGTGCTGGAGATTCTGTATCCCGCTTAGCTAAAGTTGGTGAACTTGTTACAATATTAACACCGTTTCCTTTCAACACAGAAATAATGCTGACAGCGGTGACAATAAGAGATTTGCCTTCACCAGTTGCAAGTTGTTGTAAAATACCTTTTTTGCTTTTAACTGCGCATAAAACAGCAATTCTTTGATTATTTCTCAAATAAAAACCCCGCTTTTTGCAAATAATTTCATCCACGATTTTAAGTAAAAATAAATCGAAATCTATTGAATCTTTAATTGAGTCATAGTAAGCTTTCTTAAAATTTTCCATCAAAGTTTTAGGATCTAATGGCTCATCATCATCATAATCACTCATTGCATCAATACATTGTTCTATAATTTTTTCAAGTAATGAATCTTCACTTTTTTTTACTAACAAATCACAAGCATCCGAAGCAGCTTCAGAAGATTCATTGCATTTTCTTAAAATATTTAATAAATCATCCAAAGATCGAGCGGGAGATTTTTCTTTTTGTTTAGGAGCGGGTTTCATCATTTCTTTTGCAATTTCATAATCTTCTGAACTAACATTTATTTCCAATATTTTTGGAACTGGTGAAGAATTAGGTAACGATGGAATACCACAGGCAAAAATTTTGCTTGGACTTGGTTTGGCTTCCATTTTGCCAGAAATAATTTCATTATTGCATAAACGTTGAACAAGGCGTCCCATAATTTCTTCGTCAAAATCAAGATTTTTTTGTGCTCCCAAAATATTATAAGCTTTTACAATCTCATCCACATCAAAATATCCCGCAAGTTTACAGCACCAAAATAAAGCAAGCTTTCGTTGTTTTTCATTTTTGAATGTTACTTGTTTGCTATTAATCAAAAAATATACTTGACTATCTTTGATAATGGATGGCCATTTCTGTAAGTCAACTTCAACCAATTCTGGATAAGCTCCATGCGCATCTTTCATTACTCCAACTGTTTCAAGCAATTGTTCTGGAGTTATTTTTTCCGATTGAAGTTTATGAGAGCAAAGAATTTTTAAATTTTCATCTGAAACTTTTTTAAGCCTTTCTTTCAATTCATCTTTTCGTGAAACAGGAGCTTTTAAAGCTGATTCAGCATTAAAAATAAAGAATTCATCAATCCATTGAGATTGCTCCGTGGAAAAAATAATACAGGAAAATATGTGTTTATTTCGGATAAAATTGTTTAAAGCTGCTACAAAGATAGTTTCAAGCATGTATTTAAAAGTTGTAAAATCAATATGACAACCATCTACATCAAAAACATTTTGAAGTGCATCAACAAAAGTAATACCAATAGAAGGAAATTCAATGCAAAGCAGTTCCAATTGAGGAAGAAAAATTCCAGCTTTGCTTTCAAAAAATGATAAAAGGTTTTCAAGCTTCGGCTTTAATTCTCCAATTCGGTTTAACGAAATTTTACCTGAAAAAAAAAATAATGTAAAAAAAGTTATTATTCAAGAAAAATTAGCAGAAAAAAATTTAAAAAATTTTTTTTCTCTTAATTTTTTTGTTACGAATTTCCTAAAGCTTTTTATTTTTTTAACTCGAAAACCTACCTTCTTCTTGTTTATTAAAGGCTTCACCCTGGATTGAAATGGGAAGAAATTCTTGTGGAAGCAAATCTGAGCAATGATATTTTTTTTGTAATTCTTGAAGCTTTTTTTCAAATGATATTGCTTTTTCAAGGCGTTGTTGCTCCAAAATAATTTGATTCGAGTTAAATACCAATGGAGTAAATTCACCGGTTACTTCATTAATTTCCAAATGCTGAACATTTCCAATTATTCCAGGCATATGGTCTTCAATTAATCTTCCATCATTATAAATTCTTAAATTTACTTTAGTTTCCCAAGCTAAAAGCAAACGACCTGCAGCGCATTTAGTTCCAAATTTAATAATTCTTTGAATAAATTGGTAATATTTAGTTTTATCATTTGCAATTTGTAGCCATGTTATAACCAAGGCATCTTCACTGAAGAGATGAGGATTATCATCAAGTTGGATTTCATCAGCTTGTACACGGACAATAAGTTTCAATGCTTCTGCTAAAACTTGATTTGATACAACTTTTTCACAAACTTTTATGTAAAAATATAAAATTTTTGTTTCATTTGTTTGAACTTTTTTAGGAAGGCCACTGTAGTCTTTTAAAATATAATCAAAACAAGTTTCCTTGAACATTTGATTAAACTTCTCCAAAGTTGTGTTTTCCAAAACAACATTTTTGGTGATTTCATTCAATTTATTAGCTAAAATAGTTTTATCCGCTTCAGTTTGTTTGAAACCATTGAAGAGAGTTTCAAGTTCAAGTTTGTGTTCATTCACAGGATTTCGGCTTATTGTGACTTTCTGAAGTGCACTGAGTAATTCAATAAACTTTTTATAATTTTCAACATCAAGCATTTCTGTAGCAAGTTTTGTGGCTGCATCTATGATAATATTTTTATAACTTGAGTCACCCATTAAAGCACCAACACATGCATCAATTATCTCATCATTATCAATGGCTTTCTTCAAAAATGAAGCACAATTTCTTTGTTGATTCTGTAAGTTTTTTGCCATTCTTTGTCGCCTTAAAACATCCAACAATTTTGATTCCTGCGTGGTGCATTGTGATTTCAAAAATTTCATTACAGTTTTTGCAAATTCTCCCTTCGAACTGCGATCATTATGCCGCAAAGTCGTTAAAAGGGCTTTTCTGTTTAGTTTTTCTTCGATTTTTCCTTTTGGCGCTTTTTGAAGCAATTTAAATAATTCGGCAGATGATGACGTTGCCTTCCAAATGCTTTCCCATTTTGTTTCATCCTCTATATTGACATCATTTAAGATTTCAGATGAAAGAATTGGAATTATATGTCTTTCTTTAGAAACATATGGTGAATCTTTAGGAATATCAAAACCTTCTGCAATTTTGTTAACTTGAGCTTCAGTTTCTTCTCCCTCCTCCATTTCTTGCTCTTGATCTGCCGCACTTTCAGCTTCAGCTTGGCATAATTCTTCATATTGCTCTTCGACCGAGCTTAAACTGATTGCATTGGTTTTTCGTGCAATCGCATCCGCTTTTCTCTCCGCATCACTTTTTTTTTCTGCCATTTTTTCATTTTCTTTTAACACTTGTCGTTCACATGATTTTGTTACTATTCGCGCATAACAAAAACTACCATTTCCTGTGTATCGAGCAGAAACATAAATGGTATCATCACAATAAACATTAGTAAATTGTATTTCAAATTTTTCATTATGATTTTTCCCATATTCCCACCATCCTCCAAGAGTTTTTCTGAACCGACCAACATCCCATCCATCTCTACCATATTCGCCTGTTCTTCCAGGCTTTCCTGATAATCCATTTTCTCCATCAATGGCTTGAATCTGAAGTAATTTATAAATAAATTATAATTTCAACAAATGATTTAATTTTTATAAAATACCTTTGAAATTTTAATTTGATCTTCACCTTGATTTAAAATTCGAGAGGTGCCTTTTTTGCCGCCTTCTCCACCATTTCCATTTCTACCTCCTTGACCTCCTGGTTTACCCTTTGATCCTTCATAATATTCCATAAGATGGGTTGACCAATAATAAACTGATGAACTTTTAACATGTGTAATTCCATTTGATAAAGTTGTTCGTGTAAATCCACCAAACGCTCTTACAATCGCTCCGCCATATATAGTGTTTGAAAATGAAAGATACCATGTTGATAATGTATTACCAAAACCAAAGACATCATCAAACTTGGCACCGATTCCATCTTCTCCAACAGCGCCATTACCTCCATCTTGTCCTTTAGTACCATTTCCACCATTTAAAATAACATTTAAATTTTCATTGTTAATAATTTTTGCGGTACTAATAACTAAATTTCCTGAAGAACCTCCAGCAACCCCATCTTCTCCATCATCGCCATCTTCGCCTTTTTGTGCTCCACTTTTTGCTGGTTTTTCTAATTTTGAATTAGGGATTGCATTTTTACCGGAAAGATCACAAATAATTTTATTTGGAAAATTTATAGTTGGAGAAATAAGTGATAAATTTTTTCCAGGAAATTTTAAATCTTCATTCAGAATAATTTCTTGTACAGCAGAAATGCGAATTTGATCAATGATTGATGGATCATATTTAGAATAAAATTGTTCAGAAACTTCATTCCAAACGATATTTCGCCCACAAATTTCAAGAATTTCATCGCCATCTTCATCGTAGCGTTTAAATTTAATTGGCTCAAACATGTTCTAAAAATATATATTTCTAAGTCGTTAATCGTAAGAATTTATAAATATTTTTTTTGTATCTAGTTAATAGATGGTTGAAAGAAAAAAAATACCTTGATTTCACCGATAATAAATTCATATCCTTTAGCATCGACGACATCAAAACTTTTAATGAGTTTTTCAATCAAATTATGTTCTATATGGGCTTCTTCGATCTCAAGTTTAAGATTAATGAATTCATCATCACTAAATAGCTTTGCCCAAAATGAATTCACAGCATCACAAAATACTTTGGATCTCTTCGTTTTTGCGTTACAATATAATAAACAACGATAGATTCCAAGCATGCCCTTTAAGCTTGTGGCATTCAAAAACGCTATACGAAATTGTGTTCTCATTTTTTGACAAAATGATGAAAGTTTTGATCCATCAATGATTTGATTCATGTCTTCCAAAGTTTCAGCAAAGATTGATTTTTGGAATAATCCAAGAAGTTCTTCATCTGATTTATTTCCATAAATAACGAAAATCCACTTTTTAATTGTTCCAGGATCAGCTACACTGATAACTTCATTAATAAATTTTCTACCTTTATCAGGTAATGAAGAAAAAAAACGATCAACAAAAACGGTTTGAATAAAAGAGTAATCTTTTTCATTCATTTTTCCTTTTTTATTGACAAAAAAATAATCTTTCACTTTTTCCAAACTTAAATTTTCTGTTACAAATGATTCAATTTGTAAAGCAGCTTCAACCATGGTCCATTCACTCTATAATTTTTTACATTTATTTTAAAAAATTTGTTTTTATTCGACATAAAAATTATTCTTTACCTGATCAATATCATTGTTAGTGATATCATCTGGATTTTTCAATGTTTCAAGCGGCTCTTGGGGCGGCATAACTTTACCCTAAAAATAAAGTGAAAACAATTATAAAAACTCTTTTACTTGTTTAAATTCCCGCAAAAATGATAAAAAATAATATATTTTTAGAACGACTTAAAATAGGAATAGTGTAAGTTCGTGTTCTTGGGACGGACAAAAAGAAAAAGTTTGATCTGTTTACGATATCGTGTAATTATGAAGAAGGAAAAGAAAAAATTCTTCTTCCAAAGAAAGAATGAAAGTTAAAAAGCAAAATATTGCCCTTTCCAATATTTTTTCCAGGGATGTTTACTTTTCCAACTAAATGGCATCTAACCAAAAATATATGAGTCTTTGTTCTGTTGTTTTTTTCTTCTAAATACCAAAAGAGCATCTTTTTCAAGGCGTTTCTTTTTTTGTGTACATAAATATTAGCGCCAGTTTTTTGTTCATTTTTTAATTCTTTTTTTTTTTTCAATGCTTGCAAAAGTGAAAGCAATAGTGTGCGATTGTGATACTCTGGCAATAATCTAGGCAGTCAACACACTATAAAATAGTATAAATCATTCCCAGCCGGGAGTGGAAAAAAAGAACTAAAGAGAAAACGTTTTTTTGGTTGTTAGTGCAATTTTATATGTACATTTTTTTGCGAAGAAATGTGAGGAAAATAAAGAAAGAAAAAAAAACGATTACAAGATAGAATAAAAAAAGGAAAGAAGAAATAAATGCTATTAATCAAAAGGAAAAAACCAAAGGCAATCATGCGATCGTTCTTTGACCCTTGTATATATTTACTAACTTGCAATTAAAAAAAAGAAGATTTAAACAAAAATGGCCGCGTAAAAATGAGGACAAAAATGATTATAAATCTGGTATTATTGGAACCAGGGCTGTTCGATCTCGCCTTTTGGGCGATCTGAACATCCGAACTCCGAACAATGTTCGGACAAAAATGGCCAAAAATCCGAACATTCGAACTCGGAACCACGATCGACCGAGCAACCCTGATTGGAACAATCACTAAAAAAACCAATACTTTTATTATTTGATTTAATATTTTTAAAGTGACAAACGAAATGTGTGATATTTGAAACTTAATTAAAAAAATTTTTTATACTTAATGGTTATTTCTGAAAAAGAGTAATCTTACATTTTTTATAGAAGTATTTTTTTAAACAACAATTTTAAAAAACACAAGTCTTTTTATCAATGTACTCTTTTTAATTCTGTTAATTCTTTCTTTTTCTCTCTTTTTTTTGTTGTTGTCGCTGTTTGTGAAAAATGGAAAGGAATGGTGTCAGCAATACTCTAGCAAAAGTTATAGCATGTAACAAACTAAAAAAAGTTTATCAGTTCCAGCTGCTGGTAGGGAAAAAAAGAGCAAAGAATAAAAAAAGCGTATTTTTGGCGGCGATGTAAATATGCTGCTTTTTACGTGACTTTTTTGTTCTTCTTGTGGCAGGAATAGTAAAACCGGTCAGAAAACAGAATAGAAAGATGCTATTAATCATGTTGATTTTTTTGTTTTTTGCTCTTACACATTCTCACTTACGTTTTTGGCAACAAAAAATAGAACAAAAGCATTTTTAGTTTATTTAAAAGGGATTTATTTTCGCTGCTGTCAAATAAAGAATATGTAGATGGCAGATGGGAGCTAAAAAAATATGACTAAATTTATTTCCATTTTATTATACTTCATCCGTTATTTTTTTCATTATCTTACATAAAAGAAAATAAAAATAATGTTTTACTTTACAAACTCAATTGATGATGGTTTTTCTCGTTTTTTAACTAGAGAAAATTAAAAATTGCGTGTTTATTGGAACGAAAGAAGGATCAGTGTCTTGAAATTGTATGAAAGTTAAGTAAAAAAAGTGAAAAACTCATAATGGGAAGTAATGAAAAAAAATTTTATGATAAAAAAAAATTTCTATAAAAAAAAAGTTTGAAAAGTTAACTGCTTCCATCCAATTTGGGCCAAGGTTGCGTTGCATATGTACAATATAAAAAACTCCGAGCATAGTAATTATGGGAACTATGAGGTCACCTGGATGTTGTACAGCAACCATGTAAATTTGCTTTCCTTTTGTTTAGTTCTTTAATTGAAGGAATACTTGATTAACGAAGGAAAGGCTAGGGATTTTTTACTCCTTACATTTTTTTCAAAAATTTTTATGATATTTTTCAAGATATTACATAAAAAACCCATTAAAAAAAGTTAAAAAATACGATAAATGAGAGATGCAAAAAAAGCGGTTGTCCTAGATTGGGAAGAAATGAACCTTGATGAATCTTATGAATTTAGTAATTTAATTTCTTTACAATAAAAATTTTTTTTTAATTTACTAATAATGATTAATTTTAGTTGGAATGATCCATTCATTAAAACTGTTGATAAATTTCCATGTTCATCGGAATTTGATAGCGAAAAATATGATATTGGCGAGGTAAAACATTTTAGTATTTTTGTTAGTTTTAAAACTATGAAATTTTTTTTAGTATAGAATTATACCGAAAGAATATACAAATACTTGTTTTGCCACTATTGATAATAATGTTGGTTCAACAAATACATATTGCCGCCCTACATTAAAGGAGAAAGAAGACGATCTGATGACGTATTTATTTTATCCCCATGATCGGTTAAAAGACATTTTTAAATTATATGATGAAAATTGTTGTATGCTTTTTGAAGAAAAAAAAATTAGAAAATTTCAGATAAACTTTTTTTAGGTGGCCAAATTCCAAAAAAGGTTTTGGAAGCCTATCATAAAAATTTGGATTTATTTGAGGATTTAAAAAATTCTTTGGATGATCCAATGAAAAAATTTCACGTAGTAAAAAAAGCTGAAGATAAAGAGTTTATTGCAACAAACATTGAATTACTTCTTGGTGATCATCCTTATCATGTTGAACTTTGGAAAATATGTCTCGAATGCGCTGAAAAACTTAATCTTTCTTGTGTGAGTTTTTTGTTATGAAAAAGTAAACATAAATTTGTAAATTTTTAGTTGCAATCCTGGTATAATCGATATTGTGGCATATTTTTCGATGACAAAGAAGCCATTAAAAAAAGAGACGAACTTAAGTCAATGAATTTAAGAGAAGAAAAAAATAATGAATCAAGTAGCTTTGGCAAGTGATTTAAATATTTTAGTGAATCAGATTCTAAAAAAGATATAAAATCAACTTCTTTAATTATTAAAAAGCCAACGTTTAGCAATGTTCGCTTCCAAATTTTTCCATTTCCGACTTTTATGAAAAATTATATCTATGAAAAAGTTGGAGCAAATAAAATTTTAAAACTACAAAAATCGGCAAAACATTTTGTTCAAATTTTCCCAAAAAATATTATTCGTCGGATGTCATTTAACGATGGAAATCCAAATTTAAATGCTTACAAACATGGTTTAAATGTGGAAAAGGAAATGGTTCACAAATTGCCTGATGTTTGGCTTACAAATTCATTATTTATTTGATATATTGAAAATGATCAGCGTGGACATGTGGATGTTATTTCAATTCTTATGCCAAAAATCATTAGATGCGATTTAAAATATATTCGAATTTACTGTCAAACTATAACTTTCTCTGATTATAAATTTTTAACAAAATTCGGAAAGGTTGAAATTCTTAAATTAGATAGCTTTCATTTTGATGGAGAAAATGGTGAAGATATCGAAATTCCTCTTGAAGATGTTTTGGCCCAAGTGGCATCATCGATTTACTACTTTAGGTAATTTTTTGTTTCACTAAAGATTTTTCATATTTTTTATAAATGAGTTATAGCTGGTGCCCGTGCCACATTACACCTAAAACAGCTAAAAATTTATTGAACATTAACTTTGGAAAAAAGTTGAAATGGTTCGAAATTTCATGTTTGGAAGGATATTTAGAAACAGAAAATTTTGTTAAGTTTTTAAAAAGAAATATGGATTCTGGTTCTCTTGTTTCAATTATTTGGGATATTGAACTAAAAAAATCATATGAACTTATTCCAGCTTTGAAAGAATTAGACAAAAATTGGGATCCAAAAAATGAAAGCCCCTGTTTTAAAATTTGTGATCTTAATCTCTGGTATAATGGAGGAGATGGCAAATGGGAGTTAAAAGATTACGATTGAATTTATTTTTTTGTTATTAATTTATTATTTGTGTCTTTTGTATATTTCTCAATAAAACAAAAAAACTTGTGTTTTTCATTTTACTTTCAGTAAATTCAAATTCACAAAAGAAAATTTATTTGAGCCATTTTCTTAATTATTGATTGCTAAAAATTTGACCCCTTCCCAACTGTTTTGGATTGGCCAAAACAATGAAGAGAGAAGTGTATAAAAAATTCGCGGTAAAAAAATTCCTTTTGCTTTCTTTTTGGCAAAAAATTTTTTTTATTCATAATAAAATTGTAGGATCAACAACTTTTGCGTTTTCTCTAGTTCTGTTTTATTTGAATATACTTTCATTAAAAATGTTAATTAAAATTGATTATTTCCATAAATTGCCAGAATGTTATCAAAATGTGGTTATGGAGTTATCACAAAATTTAGCATTGGAGAGTGATAATTATGGAAAAAAATCTCAACTTAAGAAATTTAGCGAATCGTATCCAATGATTCCACCACTTTGGAATTATTGGATTGAGTAAGTTTTTTCTGAACAAAATAAAGCTTTACAAATATTGTTTTAGAATGGCTGAAAAATATGAAAAGCATGAAATTATGAAAAGGGTAGTTCAGGACTTTGCGTGTTCCTTATATGCCAATAGTCGAACTTATTGTTTTAGAAACGTGCGTTATGATTATAAAATTTTTTTTATATATTTTATATTTTAGTGTGGAATGATGTCAAAAACTTACAAATTCGATTATAATATATTAATTGAAATTGAAAAAAATATTGGTTCAAGAGATACTTATAGCCGCCCTACATTAAAAGAAAAAGAAGATGATTTGATGTTTTATTTATCTTATCCTCATGATCGATTAGATGACATTTTAAAATTTTATGATGAAATTTGTGGCAAGTTATTTGATACACTCAATATTTATTTTTAATAAACTTTAAGGTGGAGAGGTACCCAAAGAAGTTTTGGAAATTTACCGGAAGAAAATGGAACTATACCTAGAGCTCATTAATTCTTTGAATGATCCAATAAAATTTTTTGAAACCGCTTTAAAAGCGGACGATGAAGATTCAATTTTGGCTAATGTTGAAATAATTGTTGGAGATCACCCATATTGCGTCGAACTTTGGCAAAAATGTTTCGAATATGCTGAAAAGCATAGTCTTTCATGGGTAAGTCACATTTTTTTCTGGTTTTTGTGTAAAAATGCAAACACGACACTCATCACCCAATAATGAACTCGACTAAGTTTAAATTTTTTTAGTCGCTTTCGTTATATACCCGATATTGTGGCATATTTTTCAATGATAGCGAGGCTTTCAAAAAAAGGGAAGAAATTAAATCCATTTATTTTCAAGAAAATATTGAACCAAGCAATTCAGATAAGAGATTTAAATATTTTCTTGAGCCTCTTGATTATGATCCCATAACTATTATGAATGTAAAAAAACCAAACTTTGAAAATATTCGATTCCAAATTTTTCCATTTCCGACGTTTATGAAAAATTATATTTACGGCAAAGTTGGGGCAAAAGTAATATTGAAATTACAAAAATCAGCAAAACATTTTATTCAAATTCTTCCATTTAATATTATTCGACGATTAGAAATTAATGATGGAGATCCAAATGCTTACAAACATGGATTAAATGTTTCTGGAGATATGGTTAATCAACTTCCAGATATTTGTCTAACGAATTCGTTATTTGTTACTCAACATAAATATGAAGATGCGCCTATTAAAATTATCCCAATTCTTATTCGAAAAATTGTTCAATGCGATTTGAAATATTTGCGAATATACTTACAAGATTTAACATTCAGTGAATTTAAATTTTTAACAAAATCACGAAATGTAGAAGTCTTAAAACTCAAATATTGTACATTTGTGGATGAAAAAGAAAATGAGTTTGAAGTTCCTGTGGAAGATGTGTTGGCTCAAGTCCTTTCGGTTTATCACTTCAGGTAATAAAAAAAATCTTCAAAGCGATGATTTAAAGCTTTAAAATGTGAATTAATTTTTTAATTTATAGTTGTTCTACTTGTTACTTAACACCAAAAACAGCTGAAAATTTATTAAATATCAATTTAAAAAAGAAGCTAAAATACTTTAAATTAGGACCGGATGAAGGCTCGATTGAAACTAAACCATTTATAAAATTTTTGAAGAAAAATTTGGATTCTTGCGCGTGCGTTAAACTTAGATGGCATATTATAACACTTGAAGAAGAAAATGATTTAATTCCTGCTTTAAAAGAATTAGAAAATAAATGGGATCCTATTTATGAAAAACCTTATTTTTCAGTCAGTAGTCACAATACATTGTATGCAAATGGTGCTGAAGTGATTGATGGTCAATGGCAAGGATGGGAAAATTGAATTAATTTTATTTGTTCAAAACTTTGTTTTATTATTAATATTTTACGTTTCACAAGTCTCTCGCATAATTTTTTTGAATATATTTTTCGTTTACGCTTTGATCACTTTTAATTGTTAAAAATAAAAAAAATTATAATAAAAATACTCTCATTTGTATGTTTCAAAAAAAAACATCAACAGAAAATTTTTAAATGATTGAATTAAAATTAAACGATAACGTTTGCAAATCCAATTTTTTTATTTCCTATATCATAAATATTACAATATCCACGAATCCAAGGAGCTCCAAGAATCCATGACTAAAAAAATCTTTATTCATTAGTCTATATATTTTCTTTGACAATAACTTACTGGACCAAATCCACCCAAATTCATCGGAAAGAAAGCAAAATTACATTGCCCATTTCCTGCATCGACTAAAAAAATTTTTTTAAAGAAAAGTATTGAATTTTAAAATTTTACCTAAAACTTGTTTCCCATCAATAATATATTCTTTTCCAGCAATAAAAATTTTAATTTGTCCAATATTTGCGTGGCAATTAATAAAATATGTACCATCTTGGACACTATAACTTGCACCAACAATTACAGCCATAGCATTCGTAATTTCTTGTGGGCCTCCAATAAATGATGTGCTAGTATCAGAGATGACTTCCCAGCCTTGGGAGGAGGAATATGATTCAATTCCAATGGAATCCATACGAAATTGAAAATATGTTGCTGAAGTTAGCGGGACATAAGTTATATCAGAGCTAAAACAAGAACAATTTTTATAGTTAAAGAAATAAAATTTTGGAGTTAAAAATTGAAATTTAATTTTTCTAATAACAATTTTCGTTAAAAGAGTTTTAGGTTTGCCTCATTTACCTGCAATGCTCGGAATCCAATCCACCATATGTAAAAACTCCACCTCGAACATTATCAACTAATCCTTTTTCTTGTAAGTATACAGTAAAAATGCGTTGATCAAGAAGGCCTTGATTTATTGCATTTATAAGTGGAGGAACAACATTATCCACGGCTATCGATTGAAAAGCTAAACCAAGAAAGCCATCACTTGGATCTCGAGCAAAAAAGGATGGAATGGAAGTAGCTTGCCCAAAAATGGTATTTGGAACAACAAGTTGTGGCCCTCCAGCATCACCAAATCGAACTGTATCTTGTCCTAAGAAACCTTGAGCTGTTTCCGTTCCATATTGAATGGACCAAGCTTGTCCATTTTTTATATATGTGCTTGATCGATTTGAATCAAACCGATGTTTAACCACGCATGGATTATTTTGTTTTGGTGAAGAAAGTCTTCGTCCAAATTCAAATTTTTTGGAACCGCAACATTTAGGATCGCATACAAAATCACAAAATTGTGGGTCGTCACAATAATCTGGGCAACCTGCGCTTCCGCTTCCACAAGTGGAATCTGGAACCCATAAATTTGCTGAACTTGTATCAAGAATAACAAGAAATCGCTGTTCTGGTGTACCAATGGTTATATTTGCAATATATTCAACGTCTTCATAATCATTTACATTTTGGGCAATAGTTTTGTAATTATTTGGATGTTGTTGTTTAGCAAGTCGAAGGAATTCTTTATATTTCAAATATGCCGACCAAGTGCCTGAAAGATGGATTTTTTTCCTTTTTTTGATATCGGCAAACGAACCTGCTTTAATCATTTTAGTTCTTTGACTCTCAATTTTTATAAGTTCATGTTTAATAATAATAGCATAATTTAGTGTACAAACGGCTAAAATAATAAAAAGTTTCATGATTCAACCAAAAAAAATATATAAAAGCAGAAGAATGAATTAATTTTTTAGCTTTTCATTGTTTTAATGTTCGATGAAAACTTTGCCATTTTAAGCTTCTTATAAAATGTTATCAATGTAAAATAACACATTGGAAAAAAAGAAGATTATTTAAAATGCTAATATATTTTTCAGAGCATTTTGTTGTTGTAAAAAATGTGTTTTTTCCTCAATTTTAAGAAGACATCCAAAATATTTTAACCATTATAAAAAGGAAAGAAAACTGTGTTTCTCTTACAATTAGATTGTATATAAATCCGAAACTACCGAACCGTTTTAGAATAATAATAATAAAACTTGTTTATCAGCTAAAGTAATATTTCTGCTTTTTATTATTTTTTAAAACAAATATAACAATTTGCAGGTAAAATAGAAAATTGAGAAAAGTTTTGCAAACATAATATTTTTACTCCGATTTCTTGTTCCAAAAATAAATATTTTTAGAGCATTGGTTTGTATGGTGTGTTATTTTTTCAAGTTGGTAATAAAAACGTCCTAAAAATAGCTAAAACAAAAAGAAAATTTTAAACTACTAGGAAAAAAATAATAAAGCTAAAAAAAGAAAACTTGACATCTTCAATGGAAGCTTTTTTTAATGATAACAAAAATAAATGTAAACATTGTTGTTTACTTACATTTTTTTAAAAATTAAAATTTAAGATCGTTATTTTCTGTTTCCAGAAGCTGTTTTGAAATTTTTGTGTTTACCCTTTTTGGAATTGACTAAAAAAATTTTTTTATCAAAAAAGAAACAAATTGCCTAAAAAGCAGTAAAACTTTCTATTGTGTAAAATATTTTGCGGTGTTTTTAACATGGATGCCTTATCACGTATTTATTTTTAAAAAAATTTTTATTTTTAGAAGGATAATATTTCAATTTGTTTATGATGTTAAACTAGCAGGCGTGCTTATTAAATTTAACAAAAGACATCTATCCCGTATTTATCCAGTAGGAACAAGGGTATCATCTTCAAATTTTTTACCTACGCCCATGTGGAATACAGGGTGTCATATGGTTGCTTTGAATTACCAAACTCCTGACAAAGCTATGCAATTAAATCAAGGCAAATTTTTAGCCAATGGTCGATGTGGATATGTTCTTAAGCCAAGATATATGCTTAATGATAATTTTACCATTGAAAATCCAGAGACATTCACCGACAATTTTCCGATCAATTTAACAATCGAAATAATTTCGGGTAGATATTTATCACGATATGATAAAATGAAAGACATATGTTGTTTTCCACTTGTTAATGTCGAAGTTTTGGGTTTACCATTTGACTGTAAAATATATCGAACTAAATTTGCTTACGAAAATGGATTTAATCCTGTATGGAGAGAACGTTTCACTTTTAGTATTACAACTCCTGAAATTGCTTTACTTAAATTTTATGTGGAAGATGGAAATTTAAGTGGAGCTAAAAGTGATCCATTTATTGGTCAAGCCGTTTATCCAGTGGATTGTCTGAGAGGTGGATATCGTTCTGTGCCTTTATTGAATCCATCTTCAGAGTCTTTAGAACATTCTGCCTTGTTGGTTCACGTAGAAATACAGTAGGTTTTAAATTTTATGATTGCAAAAAAAAAACTATTTTAAGACCTATAAAACATCCTGGCATCAAATTACTTCAACCACATCAATATCTACAAGCCGGAAGAACCATGCAAAAACAGGATGGTTATTGGCAGCGAATTAGAATTGATCAAGATGTCTCCATTTTTAAAGATTTACAAAATTTACAACCTCCATTTCAATTTTCTGAATCAATTTCAACTTTATCACCACGTTGCTCAACTTCAGGAAATTCTAGTAGCTCTGTTACAAAAGATGATCCAAAACCATCTAAAGTTAAAAGTGGAAGTTGGTTTAAAATAATGAAACGAATGGGAAAGAAGAAATCTTCAAATGGATAAAAAAGAAAATTTTTAAATTGTTTTACCTTTCAGATTTTTTTGCTATAATTTAATTTAAATCTAAGCTTGGTTTATTAAATTTTTACAATTTGGCAACAAATTCTTCTTTAGTTGTTCATTTGTGTTTATTTAAAACTTATATTCATACATAATAAGAACGCAAAACATATAAAAAAACGCAAAATATGTGAATTTGCAAGTTATTATTGATGGACGACAGATTTATAGAAGTAATGAATGAGGAGAAACTGATAATGGCTTTCTACAAATTATCTTTGTAAAGAAGCAGTAATTGAAATAACGCGAATGTTTGAATTTTTGGAGGGAACAAAAAATTCATAAATAGTTTTTCGAAATGGTGGAATTACAAACATTTTTACTATTGGATTTAATAAAGGACAAAATCCCCCAATTAATGTAAAAACAGATGGAAACCATGGAAAAGCTTGAGCGAGATAACTTAAAAAATTAAATGGAATTATCATAGTTACAAATGGAACCATTGCCTAAAAATATCATATAATTAATTTGTTGAAACAAAAAACAATAAAAAAATTACTTCACAAAACAAAACTATTGTAATTTGATTTTGAATTTTTCGATCAGCCGTACCGAAATTTTTTGAATATTTCCATAGTTTATAAACAACTCCAAAAGAGCAAAAAATTATTATTCCAAAACTTCCAATTGAAAGCACTGCTGTATATATGGTATCAGTGGAACCAAAAGTATTTTCCTAGAAGCAGATGATTAAAATAATACCCTATTAATTTTGCGATATACCGTGAAGGTAACAAGGAAATTAACATTAGTAGTTATGTTTTCATTAATAATTTCACTTAAAATTGGTCCATAAATTTCATATTGATTTGGTTTAGGAGAATAATAAATTAAATATGCAATTAAAAAATATGCTGGAAAGAAAAGTGCCAATGCAACTAAACCAAAAAATGATTTAATTCCAAGAGTGATGTTACTAAAAAGGTTATTTTTTTAATATAAAGATGCATTTTTCGAATCACGGAAAAACTTTGCCCCACAAAGTTAAAATACTTACAAGCAAATAAGAAAAAATCGAAAAACAAATTGTACGCATGATATAGTCATAGAAGCATATGAGATATATACCGAAAAAATGTCTATCAAATAATCATAAGGCCTTCCAATGTAAGATATCCAACCATCAATGATCATAAAATCATGAACAAAATCTTTTGAATACGCAACCGATCCCATAGTTAAAATACCAACAAACGAAAATACAAAATCAAATATTGCACCAAGATATAAAATTTTTCGATATGATTCCAAAGGTTTTCCAGATTTTTTCCATATTAACCAAATTAAAAACCCATTTAACAAAACAGCAATATGAGTGGCTACGGTAGGAATATTTAATTTCACCATAATTGAAAACAAAGGTAATAGTGACAGTATTTAAGTAAAAAATGTTTATTATTTATATAAAGAATTTGAGTAATAATGATTTTCTTCACCCTGGGGAACACTCACACACAGAATTCTCGCAGGAAGTTGTAAAACAAAAGTTTTTTAAAGCGCAAATTTAGTAACAAACAATAGTTTTTTTTAAATAAACAAATGTAAACATAAAAGATGGTCATTGTTTGCGTGTGTTTTAAAATTTTTTTGAATGGCATGAGAAAAAGACATTTATTTGTTTTATTGTTTTATTGTTTTAATTTTTATAAACCGGAAATGGCATTGTTTTATTGTTCAATAAATTTGTGTGAGACCATTAAGAATTTTTAGAAATTGCAAAAATGGAGTATTACTTCTTTTAATTTTTTACATGCTAAGAAGAAATAAAAATGGTGGAGGTTATAATAATTTTTTAAATTCAAATATAAGCTCTTGATAGATGTTTAACATTTAATTTACGAAGAGAATAAAAAATCAAAATATGTTTAAGACTATTTTTTTTCTATAAGTCGGGAAATTTGTTAAATCCGAAAATCACTTTCTTTTTTTTTTAAATTTTTAAAAAAATTTTAACTTCACCGTTGTTAAAACCTTAAGGAAACAAGACACCTGTCGATGTGTCACAACACAATTTCTGCCATGTGTGAGTAAAATTTTCGTAAACCAAATAATGAAACTTTTGTAACCATCATTTTTTATTAAATTTTTACAAACAAACAAAAAATATTACATTTAAAAAATGGGATTATTATTACGTTATTTATTAGTTGAACTATTAATAGTGACAACCAATGAAGTACTCTTTTTATTAGTAAAAAAGGGTCTAAAAATTGTTTTTCGAAATGGTGAAATAACAAATATTTTTATGATTGGATTAAACAAAGGTGAAAATGCAATAATATAACCAATAATCGATGGAATCCAAGTAAATGTTCGATTAAACATTGCTAAAAATTGAAGAGGAATCACCATTGTTAATAATGGAACCATTGCCTAAAAAAATGAATATATGTGTTTCAAAACTAAATGGTTTTTATGTAAATTTTACTCTGTACCTCGCAAGTTAAAACAATAGTAATTTGATTTTGAATTTTTCGATCAGCTTTAGCAAAATTTTTTTGATGTCTCCAAAGTTTGTAAATAATTCCAATGGAACAAAAAATGATAATTCCAAAACTGGCAATTGATATAATTTCAGAATAAATTTTTGATGATTGACTTATTTTAACCTAAAATTCAAATTTTTTTAAATTCAACTTTTTAAAAAGATCAAAATGAAACTTTCTTACCCTTGATGCAACAATAAAACTTTTCAGATGCTCCTCTTTGGCCATTCCACTTTGTAACAAAAGTGGGCCATAAATTTCAAGTTCATTTGGTTTTGGATAAAATAAAAGAAACCAATATAAAAAATTACTGGGAAAAAGTAAGGCCAATCCAATTATGAAACAGAATGATTTTTTTCCAAGCGTTACATCGCTGAAAAAAAATGTGATACATTTAAGGTTAAAAAATTCATGATTACTTAAATTAAATTAATTTTAAATTTGTCGTTTCAAAAAAAATTTGTAAAAATGAGTGCCCCAAAGATTTGACACCTTTATTTCGGTAGTTTAAAGTTTATAAAATAGAAATAACTAAAAATCCTTTACCAACAAATAAGAAAAAATCGATATATAAATTGTACGGTGGTAATTGACATGGAAGCATACGATTGATAAACATAAATTATAGGCAAGATATAATCCCATGGACGTCCTAGAATGGATGACCATCCTTCGATAACAATGAAATATAAATCGGGGGTGAACACAAGAAAATTTGCAGTCAAAACAATATTAATCGAAAAAACCAAATCAAATATTGCACCTAGATATAAAATTTTTCGATAAGATTCTAAATTTTTTCCAGATTTTTCATGAATTAACCAAATTAAAAATCCATTCAATGGAATTGCGACATGACTGGCTACAGTAGAAATATCGAGCTTGACCATGGCTTAACAAATGTGCGTTGCTTATTTTTTTAACTCTATTCAAGTCAGACTTAGCCAAAACAAAAACAAAAAACTAATCCACTCCTTGTTATTAATTTTTTTTCTCTCGCTATTTATCTGCAAAAAACCGGAAATGTGTAGTAAAAATATTTGAATTATTATTACTTTTTTATTGTTATTCAAAGAAATACTTTCATTCTTTTGAAAAACTAATAACGAAATTTTTTTATATTGTTTTAATAATAAAAATAAATATCTTTTGAGAATGAATAAGAGTGGGCTTAGAATAAAACATGTATTGTTTATTATTATTTTTGGGTTAGGATTTTCCGAACATAAAATTGTATGTTCTCGCTATTTTATTTAGTATAATGCAAGTAAGTAAGTAACCTTTTATAAAAATTTCTTAATTTTTTCGAGGATCAACTTGGTAAAAAATTATTCAAGCCAATCAAAGATGAAAAACAAAGGAAACTAATTTACCGAGAAAAAACATTGCATGATTCATCTGTCTGTTATTAATGCATGATTAAACACGTAACTACTTGAAAAATATAAAAAAAGACGTAGAAAGGCAATTAAGTTTCTTCGTCATAAAAAAAGAGGAAGCAAAGCTGATTTGAAAATACCATATTTGATTCATCTTTTTCCACTGTAATCAAATATTATTTAGTTTATTTTTTTTGTCAAAACAACCTCGAACTTCGTTTTCGCGAAAAATGTTTTTTTGGAACTAATTAATCTATGTAGTTTCATTGTTTATGAATGAAATAAATCGAAAAAATGCTTCCAGCTGTTTTGTTTGAAAAAAAAGATTTATTCGCTTCGCTCTCTTTTCTTCTTCAATTTTTTAATTTTATTTTTGAGTTATAAAAATTTTGGTTATTGGGCTTCTAATGTTCCATTATATTACCACCTTCCTACTAAAAATAAATGGCACGAGTAAACCAATTTTATTTGCTGGTGGAATTTCAGCTGTTTTTATTATTGTTATTGCAGGAGCTTTAATAATGAATGGGTCAAAAGCGGTCAAACAAATAGAACAAGAAGGAGGTGATATCGATGAATATGATGAATATCGGATTTTTGTTCATGAATTCCATCATGTCAGATGTGGAGAAGAATTTAAAAGTGCTTTAGTCAAAGCTTGCAAAACATGTCTTGCGTTAACACCAAAAATGTTCAATATTTTGTATGAAGTTGGTAAGTAAAAATTTTTACATATAAATTTTAATAGAAATAAAGGCAAAAAATAAAAAAAGGATTTTACGGTTTGTAAAATTATTCATTGAAGTCGTTGACAATGGTTTACCGTTTTTTTTAAAATATTTTTACCATATTTATAATTTTAGCCGCTGACTTGCGCCAAACTTGCTGTATCAAAGGATGCTCCGAAAAAGATTTAATTTCTTTTTGTTGCACAAATGACAAAGATAAAAATTAAACATTTTTCCACGTTTTTTAATTTACTTAATTTGATTTTGTTTTGATTTTTTTAATTTAATAAATGTTTTTTAAAAAATTTCACTTTATTATTGTTAAATCATTGTTTGTTTACAGCCAGCGGAAATTTAAATTTATAAAAAAATAAGGAAGGTGTATTATTAACCAATTACAAAAAAATTAGAAATATTATTTAATCGGATTTTACAAAATTTTCGCTAAATTAAATAAATGTAGCTGTAAATTTTATGGATAATTTTTTTATAAATAAAAAAAGATGAAAAAAGTTTTGCTTTAACCTTTCCAACCAAACATTTAATTAAACAACTTCAAACATAATCAAACATAAAAACTTGTGATTCACGATTTTAGGTTAAAATCTATCGTTTTTTTATTCGTTTCTTGTTGTTTGAAATTTAAACTACATATGTTTTTTTTAACTTATTTTATTCGTTTCAAAGTTCAGCAACAGCATGTAAAACAATTCCATTTTGATGTTTATAATATTTATCTAACATTCGATATTTTAGATTTTATTGTTTACTCCTGATCTATCTTTGCTCTTTCTGCCATTTATTTTGTTTATGAAAAAAAACATATAAAAAAGATTTTCGACAAAATTTTTTATAACAAGTTCATTTTGGGTTCCTTGCCTTTTGTATTGCTCCAAATATGAAAACCTTTTTGACACTTTTTTTGGTTCTTGCTTTGTCATTTTTCGTTGTAAATGGATCCGAACATCTCATGCCTATAAAGGAAATTGATGATGGTTATAATATTGAACGCAGCGGTTTTGGTCAAGGCGAGAGACTTTGTGGTGTTCGACTTTTAAAAAAAGTTTATAAAGTGTGCATCGCTTGCTCTTCTATCAAAGAGAAATTACCAGATCGTAAGTAACAATCTGCATTTTTTAAAAAGCAATCACGTTTTGTTTTTGACTATTTATCAACCTTTTTTAGCCGGTGAATTAGCCCATTATTGTTGTGATAAAGGATGTTCAACCGAGGATTTACATGCATGGTATTGCGAATCCTAAATGTTACCATATTACAAACTAAACTCCACTTCTTTTTTTTAATATTAAAATAATAATAAAAAAGTTTATAAATATATGTACTTTTTAATCGGTTTTGTTTAAAATAAAAAATTTAAATTTTTATTTAAAATGAAGAATACAAGGAATACCATTTTTCAAAACAAAAATAAAGAACATCAAAACGAGCCCTTCCTTGTGATTCGAATTCAAAGAGGATATGTGTCATTTGATGATCCATCGTTTCTGATAATCACATATGAATCACCATTTCTTAACAAAAAAAAAATCGTTTCTCCGTTGTTTGAAAAAAATTTGGAACCCTCCTTAAACTTTTATTTCAAATTTTATGTTTTTTTAGTCTTTTTGATCTTCTTGATAACAAGCGAATATGCATGACTGGGTACGTGAATGACTCAATTTTTATTTGTTTGAGGTGCAGAAAAAAAAGACAGCGTTTAGGAGGTTTTATACATTAATTCTTTCTTTTTAACTTTTCAACTATCTAATAGCTTTTCATTGTATTAGGCTTAAAAAAAAAGGATTGGCGGAAAAAAGGGTGAGATGATAATAAAAAACACCAAAAGACGGACCAAATATAAGCATGGTTTTGATTGGAAAAATTTTAATTTTGGCTTTCATTTCTATCTGTGTTCCTTGGAAATATGAGACGGGTTTCGTTTACTTTATTGTGCATTTTGGCCTTTTCTTTCTTATTGAGTGAGTTTTTTTCATTTTTACAGTTATTTTATCACAAATTTCATTTTAAAAGGCTAATTTTAAAATTTACCAAATATTTTTTAGGCTCCATCGATGCTATAACATGTTATATTAGCGCAAATAATACAAAATCTGGTTGCAATTACTGCAGCTATGATATTTATTCTTTTTTTTTAAATCAAGCATTCTTTCTTATAATCTATATTTAAATTCTAGATCAAGCATCGAATGCTATCATCTATCGAGATTGTTTGGCTCAAGCTTGGTTTCCATATGCGAATGGAAAATTTTCATCTTTAAATATTTGCTCAACCATCACCATTAATGGAGTAACAGATAAGCTATATCTTTGTGATTATGATAAATGTAATGATCAATGCCATCTAACTCATGAACATCATGATGGCAATGGCGATAATGGAGCTTTAACTTTTGCTTCAACCATTTTCACTTTGCTTTTGCCTATTATTTTTTCTTATTTTAATAAAATTTGATTTTCAGACTCTTTGTTATCGAAACATTGCTATAAAAAAAATTTGAAAAAAAGTTTATTTTACAAACTATCTTTTTTTGTAATTACAGTTATTTAAAAATTTTAAAGTTCATTTTTTATTTGTCTTTCTTTATCATTTACTTGATTAAATGCTTTAATAATTTTCATAGCAAGAGCTTTAGTTGTCTTATCTTCATGATTTTTGAGTTGATCGAGTATTTTCATGGCCCCACAAGTTTCCAAAATTTCATGAAATTCTTCAATCCGATTTCTAACTTTTTTGTTAATAAAATTGAAAGCTCCAAGAATAACTTGAATATCTTTTTCTGATTTCATTTTATTAACTCTGTGTAGAACTTTGCATAAGGCTTGAATTACATTCATTTCCATCATATTTGAAACTTGTTTGGGAGTTGATTGGAAAAGTAAATATGTTATTATCAAAGTTGCTTTATCTTGAATTTCAAAACTGTTATGTTCGATATTATCTATGATGGAAGAAATTATATTTGTTTCAAACATTTTTGTTGTTGAAGAATGTTTTTGAAAATCTTTAGAGAGATGCAACAGAAATAAAAATGTCATGGAAACAATATTATCATCAGCGTGCTTGAGTAATGTTGGAACTTTTTCCATTATTCCAAAATCAAATAATATTTCCATTTGATCAGGATTTGAAAGATCCGCAGTATTTTTAATAAGACTTATTGAAGCTAACACAATTTCAGAATCATCGTGGCTAAGAGAATCAACAAAAATTTTTAAAAGATTTTCGGGAATAATATATTCGTCTTTAGTTGGATTTTTCATCAATAAAGCAAAAGCCCAAGTAGTATTGCTAATAATTTGTGAATCAAAAGTATGTTGGGTAAGAAAATATTCAAATGCTTGAATCAATCTTTTGAAAGCTTTATCCGATAATAAACCATCGCCTTTGAGGCATATTGATTTCATGACGGATGAAATTTCACGTAAAATTTCGATTGGTGTTGTTTCATTTTCATTATCAAGAAAAGTTAATAAATGTTCATCAATTTTATGTTTAAGCGCTACACTTCGAAGTTTAGGATTTTCATATATTACAATTCCCAAAGTTCGCAAAGCTTCAATAATGATAGTTTCATTTTTTGAATGAATTAATTTAATTAAATATAAAACTGTATCTTCTCGAATATATTCTGCTTTAGTTTGAGCAAGTGCAGAAGTGAGCTTAATAGCTTCCAATTGAATTGAAGGACTAAAATTATATTTTTTTTTAAACCAAAAAGGACGCGCAATTACAAACTCTTCAGAATTTAATGAAGTAACAAATATTGGTAGCATCCATTCTTCAAGTTCATTGACAAAATAACCTTTCGACAATAAAACTCGCATAAGTTTGATTAATTTTGTGGAATCTCTTTTTAGAGACAAAACTAAAGAAATGAATTTCTCAGCGTCATATTCTTCAGTTCCAAAATTAATGCCAGATAAATCAAATTCTTCTTCACCTTCCAAAGCAAAACTCTATAATTTTGCTGATTAACAAGTACCATAAAAAGTTGGAAATCAAACCGTTGTTGAAAATAATAAGGCAATAAACAGAGGGATAAAATTCATAACAATCTTTGACACTTTTCTTCACATTTATGTTAATATGGCTATTTTTTTACACAATTTGCATTTTAAAAAAAGTAACTTTTAAAAGTAAATAATTTCAAAAAAATTTTGGCGTTATTCACACAAAATGTTAAAATTTGTGTCTTTTTTCTTTTGCTAAAATGCATTCATAAAATTATTGTGCTTAGCTACAAACTTTGTTATAGCGCGCGTAAAAAGAAATTCAAAAAAATAAAAGTTGAAAATTAGCGCTTTTAAGAGTTCGTAATAAAAATCAAACGAACAAGATTCCCGACCTTACAAAGGACGAAGAAATCAGGTAAACGACTAAACCAATAACGAATCAGGTAAAGCGCGCCTAAAAAACAGGTCATTCTCAGGTAAAGGAAATTTTCAGGTAAAAATCATGGAAAGGAAGAATTCAGGTGATAATCAGGTAGTAATCAGGTGGCATGTTTTTCTTTGGTTATCTATTGCTCAAAGCGCGCCCGCATACTCTTTATGTTTACCAGGATGCATATATTCTTCTGTTTTGGGTTAACATCTAACAAATTTTCTATTGTTTGAAAAGGAATTATTAGCTATAATTATATAAAAATAGGTTGTAAAATTTCATTCACCTCGAAGTGTTTGAAAAAAAAAATTCATTTTTGAACTTTTCCGCAAGGATTAAGTAAGAGCATTGTAAAAAATGCAAATTTTTGGATTAGCTGTTTATTATAAACACTATTAAAATAAAAATTAGAATAATTTATGGATAAAAAATTTTCATTTTTTGCCGCTAAATTTTTGCAGAATTCAGGTAAAGCGCATGAACTTTTCAGGTAAACTTCGAGTTCTCAGGTAACCTGTTTTCTGTTGGCTGCTGCATGTAGTTTACCTGAAAGCGACCTGATTTCTTCCCGCTTTGTAAGGTCGGGTTAATAACAATATTAAGTTTGGAAAAACTAGCCCAACTGTTTTATCAAAAAAGTTAGATGGAATTTATTTCATTTGATGAAACTCAGAAGATTACAACCTTCGGTGTTTGCAAAATTTGTATCAATGCTATTACAAAAAAGCTAATCGTTATTCCAAAAAATGAAAGTAAGAATGTATAAAATTATGCGTATTATTTTATATTTTTGTAAAAATCATTTAGAAATCATGGAAATTTCGGCAGGATTTCAACAACGAATTATTCCACAAAAAGTATGTTTTTTTCTTTTCTTCATAACTTTGCAAATGCTTAAATATATATTATTTTTTTCTGAGCTACGATAGTTTTTTTAGAACGTTGTATTTATCTTTCTGGAAAATCAAGACATAATTGACTTTGTTTTAATTTTTGTGAATGAAGAAAAGGCAAAAACATTTATGGATGGAATAAAGAAAGCAAAGGTAAAACTTTAAAGCAATTTTTAAGGAAATTAAAATAAAATGTTTTAGTATACCTTTATTGATATTTCGCCAAACTTGCTTTCGACTAAATTTAATTTGCCATTTGTGAAACAAGTAATTGAAATGAAAACTCAATTAAAAAATAGCTTGGATAGTTTTTATGATTTTTTGCCGCCAGAGGAATTGCAATCATTGAATCCAGAATTGTTACCAACCGTTATTAAAAAACATTATCAAGTTAAAGAACAATATTTTCCATTATTTCGATGTATGACCAATCAAAACAAAAGCAGTGTTATTTTATCATCCAAACTAGGAGTTTCCGTGAACAATCATCGAAAACGTAAAGCAGAGTTTGTTAAAAAAGAAGGTAAAAAGAATCAAAGGCTTAAACTTGATCAACAAACTATTGAATTTGAAGAAGATGATGATGATTTCAATGATTTTTGTATAAATGAAAGCGAGAATGAATCAGATATGAGCGATTCAGACTCCGATTTTTTTGACAACGAAAAAGTGTTATCAAAGGTTGAAGGAAATAAATTGTAAGTGAATCTAAATATTGCACTAAAAAATATATATATTCTTTTCAGAGCTAAAAATATCGACAAGAAAGTTGTAAAAAGACCTGATTTCGAGTTTCAAAAAAACCCCAAAGGAATTCCTAAAACTCGGCTAATAATTTTTGATTCAAAAAATCCAAAGTTATGTTATCGATATTGCCTAATAACAAAATTGAATGTATTTATTTGTCGTCCATGTAGACGGTTGAATAAGAATATTATTGCAAAAATAAACAAAGATAAAAATGAAGAAGAATGTGTTTTGCTTCAAAATTTCGATCATGTTTGCAAAATGAAAGTGTATAAAGAAGAAAAGCATGAAGAAATTATCAAATCTCCTGATTTTGAATTGAGACCTAACAACAGAGATGTTCAAAATTCTGTTTTATTTATTTTTATTCGAAATAATCGAGATTTATGTTATCGATATTACTTGCATGAAAAAAGATTCAGATGTTATGATTGTTATGCTACAGCCAAAAAATTAACCAAAGCAAGATTATGCCAAAGTGATGAAAATGGAGATGCCTATGTAACAATTAATTCAAACGATCACGTCTGTGAACCACGAATTTTTCAATCCATGAAAGAAAGACGAATTGTTAAAGTACCCAATTATGAGTGGCAAGCATATAGTAAGGGAGTACCGAATTCAAAATTAATTATCTTTGTGCCCCATGATAGAAATCTCTGCTATGAGTATTCAAAAACACAACAATTATGGTATTGCAGAGGCTGTACTAAACAACGTAAATGGATAGGCGCCAAAGTATTAAAAAATGAGATGAATGAAGAATATATTCAAATTTTGAATGAAAATCATGTCTGCAATCCTGTTCCATACAAATCCCCCGACAATTATTTGATAATAAAAGCTCCAGATTTTGAATTACGACCAAATCAATTTGGTGTTGCTGACAAATGTTTGATAATTTTTTGCAAAGAAGATAAAAATTTATGTTACAAATTTAGCTATCAACCTAATTATTTTTCGTGTCTTGGTTGCCTTGGATTAAATTTCTATTTATATGCTAAAATATTAAAGAATGCAAATGGCGAAACTTATATTCAAATGAAAGATCAAAAACATATGTGCCAACCTAAAATATATGAAGCAAATAGACAAACAACAGAAATCAAAATCATTAATTCTTGTGATTTCGTTATTAGTACAAATTTGAATGGCATTCCCAACGCTTCTTTGATAATTTTTACTTCAAATGATAGAAAATTATGCTACAGATTTTGTTTAAATGGTAAATCATATATGTGCTTGGGTTGCAGTAAACAAAATAAAAGGATTAGTGCTCATATAATAACATCAGAGAATGGTCAACAACACATTGAAATGAAAAGAGATCATGTTTGTAAACCAAAAGAATTCAAACTACCTCAAGAATATAAAACAATACCTGCTTCTGAATTTAAACTGGGAAAAAATACCAGCGGAATCCCAAATTCAATTTTATTCCTTTTTACTTCATCGAACAGAAAATCTTATTATAAATTTTATCTTAAAAGTGGATATTTTTTTTGTTTTAATTGCAGTAAATTGAAGAAAAGTACAACGGCAAAATTAATAAAACATGAAGATGGAGAAGAATATTATCTTCGAATCAAAGCTGGTGATAAACATATTTGTAAGCCAACAAAGAGAAAACCAAATTAGCAAAATTCGAAATAGGAAATGCAATTGTTAAGTTTTCATCTACGTCTTTGTTATTATATTGTTTAATTAAATTAGCACTTGATGTGGCAAAATATATTACAGTTTTTAAGTTATTGTAAAATTTTGTAAAATAAATTTAATTTTCGCAAAAATCAAAACAAATTCAACGATATCTTTATTTTTCAAAAAGTTAAACACAATATTCTAAAAAAAACATAAAAAATGATAAAAAAAATCTATGGAACTGTGATCGAAAAAAAATTAGACCAAAATAAATTTATTTAAAAATTCATTGGTTATCTAATAAAGTTGTTTTTCTATGGAAATATAAAATGTATTTTTAATTTATTAAAATTAGTTGTGATAAGCAAAGTAAAAAAGACATGTCTCATATTTTTTATTTGACCTATATGGCTCTTAAAATTTGATATTAATATGTTTTTACTTAAATTAAAAGTGAGGCAAAATTGTGCAAATTAATAAATAGCTTTTTTGCTTAAGAAGTCAGGACGAGCATAAACTAACTCAATTTTATTTTATCATTTTAAACTAAAAAACATATATAGAAGAAGAAAGAAAAAAATGAATTCCACGCTGTTACTTTTATTGCTGGTCCACGTGTGTCTGTCTACTTTTGATAAATAAAATTTGTGATTATTCCACACGCCAATCACAAAGAAAGTTAATCATCTCTTTATTATGGTTAGAAATATATCGATTAAAAAATTAAAGAAAAACGTTTTTTATAAGGTGTCGCTCTTCATTTTTTAGTGTTGGAAAATTTGTTTACATACCTTGTCGACATAACTCGTAGAAAAACGGTCTCTTTTAAATAAAATAATTAATCTTTTATTATTTTTTGCAGAACGGTTATGAGCTTTGTTCGACTTCCAGTTAAGGATGGTTTCTTTTTTGATACCCGTCCCAAAGGCGAAAGAAAAGTTATGAACCCAGCGTGGAAAACCAAAAATGGCAAACATATTTTAAGATTTGAAATTGCAGATAAAAATGATTTGAATTTAGTTGCAAATTTTTTTAATTATCATTTTACTCGAAATAATAGCCTTCGAGAAGCTTTAGGTTAGTAATTATAATAATATAATCATTTTGCGTTTACATAATGAATTAACAAAATTAAGGTGCTACGTATGAAGAAATGGAACACTTTTCATATGACAGAGCTGCGAAAGTTATTGAAAAACCTAGCACTTGGTTGGTTTTTGAGGATAATAAACTTGTGGCAGCTGATCTTCATATTTATTACACCCCGGATGAATATTATCAACTTTTTAATGGAGAACTTTTTCATGAAAATCCAAAGTTTATAATTAAGGAGGATTATGCTGTAGGTGAGAGATAAAATGGTTCGAAAAATATAAAATTTGTACTATCTGTAAATATTTTTAGAAATCAAAAATGGACCATACAACAATTTAAATGCAAATCGTATTTTTGTTCTTAGTAATGAATGCTTTAAACAAATTGGAAAATTTCTTCCCAAAGATGTTAAAAATTTATCTTTTGGAAGTGCTATAGGCGTTCATCCAACTTTTATGAGGTCTAAAGTTTGGATAATTTTCCCAGCTTGAATATTCATATTTTTTAGAAGTGGATTAGCTGAATATTTGTTATATGAAATTTTTAAAGATTTACAAAATTTAAATTGTAATTATTCCGTTGGATTTTGTACTGCTTATGGATCATATGAAGCATGTAAAAAAGTAAGAATTTATATCAGATTCGACAAATTTTTCCAATTATTAATGTTTTAGCTTGGTATGAAAGAACTTTTCTGTTTACAATACAAAGATTATAAAGAAAATGGTAAACCTGTATTTGAAAATTTATCTGATAACGCTAAAGGATGCCACGTTGTTCTTCTCGATGTAAATAAATTTTTGAAAACTATGGTAAAACACCAACCAAAAGAAAAGGGAGAGCATTCACAAAAGAATAACCAAAGCAAAATCTAAAATTTTTGTTGTTTTTGAATTTTTTTTAGGTTTATTTAACTTTTTTTAAATATGCATTTACAAAAAAAAACTTTGGTAAAGATACTTTCTTTTTTTTTTAAATAAAATTTTGAAAGATCTACAAAAAAATTAAATGTTATGATATCAAAAAGAATAATTAAAAAGCTTAGCTATATAGTATGCAAAGGGCGAGAGCGATGAGCTGGGATTTTTGGCGAATTTGGAGCTGGGGTGTGTAAAGAAGATCGCGGTGGAGGCAAAGGTTTTTTTGCATCTAAAGACACAGCGTTGTATGCTACTTCAGCATGACGTTTCTTAGGAATCATTTCTAGAAGTTCCCTTGCAAATTGAGAGGCTTCAAAAATTGCTTCAAAGGTTTTCATCTTTTTCGTCTAAAATTTTTAAGCATTATTTTTCCATAATAATTTGACTTGAAACTCACCAAAGCTCCATTACTCCAATAATAAAGGATTACATCACTGTGAGATATTCCAGTATTAATATAAACTGCACCATCTTGTCCAATGGAAGTTGAAGCAAATTTTAATTTATTTGAATATAATAAATGTTCTGGACTTTCTTTCATTATCGCCATAGATACTGCACTTTCAAATGTCATCGTTTTTTATTTGAAAAAATAAATTTATCAAAGCAAGCAAGTGGTTAATAGAAATTAAACTTTTATCAATAACAATGTTTGCGAAAAGTTTCAAAATAAAGAAAAAAAACTCTTATCAAAAATGCATATTTAGATGGAAGCTAGCTATTCAACGTAAAATAAAAAAATGTTTTCAGGTATAATTTTTTCTTCTTTTTTTCTTAAGATAAGAATTTGAAAGCTCTTTTTTGCTTCTTTGGTGCATCGTTTCTTGTATTTTCTTTGTCAAAAAAGAAGGACAATGGTACCATAAAATTGTACCGGCTTATACTTGTGTTTGCTCATTACAACGAATCGATAAAAAAAGTAAAAAATAGTGATGAAATAAAGGAAAAAAAGTTTGTTAAGAAATGTTATTTCAAAAACTTAATTTAAAGAGTTTGGCTATTAAAAATATTCAAAATTGCGTGCTTTTTGAAACTTCGTATGTTATCAATTGCTCACTTTAAAATCAGTCGAGCCTAGTGTTATATGTATTTTATTTTATTGCAATGGATTTTTAAAACTTTTTATTTTGCAACGAAAAAAATACTTTTTCTAAGCAATCTGCTTTTTATCCACAAATATTTAACTTTGACATTTAAAAACTTTATTAATATTTATGGGTGCTTGTTGTCAAATGAACAACTTTACTTTGAGTATTAAATAATTTTTTAACTGTTTTAAAATACATCACAGCACAAATAGTTATGTTCAGGGAAACTCCGGTATTGACATAACTTCCAATGTATTCGAGAAGTTGGTGATCGGTAATCTAAAAAATATTTATTATTTACTACTAAAAACTTATTTAAATAAAGTCTCACCAAGTAAAATAATTGCCCAATAAAAAATGGAAGAAGTTCAATCGAAGTTGTTAAACTTATCAAAATTACCATAGTTTTATTAATAACTTTTGCATTTTTATTTCCAGACGTTAGAGTTCGTTTTATTAAATAAGCCAATAAAATGGCGAAGAAAATATTGATAATATTCAAAGTAATTTTAACTGAAAAAACAAATCTGTCTCCACTCAAACATGCAAAACTTTGACACATTGTTTCCGAAGTTTTGGGAATAATTTCATAATAACGATTAATAAAAAACGAAAGAAAAATGGAGAAAATTATTCCAAAAGCTGTGAAAGTTGCAAACCAAAGTTGCTTGTTTTTGGAATATTTTAGTGGAAAAATTAGCGAAGCAGAGCGTTCGATGCACAAAAGTGACTCGGCAATGGAATTTGCCATGAGTGAAACTGATGGTCCAAGTCCAGTGAAATACAAAAAATAATTATTATAAGATCCATAATTAGGCCGCCAAAATGCAATAAGATATGCTCCATAAATCAAAGAGAAAATTGCCCAAATAAAAATAAAAATAAAATACACCACTAAAGTCGGTGAAATTGTGGCACTATTTTTGAGAACATTTTTTCGAAATAAAACATTTCCTGATGAATATAAAGCAATGATAGATAAAATAAAAGAAAAAATATCATGGAATAAATTAACAAATGCAAGATAAACCATACTTTTTTTGATCAACAGCGATGTAGCTAAATGAGAAGAAAAAAATTTGACACAAGCTTGAGCAATAATTTAAAACTTAAAAGATTTTTAAAAAAAGGCTACAACAAATTCTTTTTTTAAATTTTATATTCTGCGTGAAAAAATGTTGAAACCATGAGTCTAATGATGTGAAAAATCTCACAAACACACAATTTTTAATTTAAATATAAAAAGTTTGACAAGTGATTCAACTTTTAAATTTTAAGGCGGTACAGTAATTTAGTCTGTGATCAATGGTGCTTTCTTTTTTATTTAAAATATTCTGCAGCCACCTTCTTTTTTTTATTTTAAAAAATACGAATTCTAACAAACTAACTTTATTTATTATATCTTAATTTAAAAAAACAAACAACAAATTAAGTACGTAAACAAATTATATGACGTGTAATATACGATAACATGTTTTATAATTTTTCTTGCCACCATTTTTAAGTAAACATGTTTGAACCAAATACAAATCAAGTAAATAAAATTTGGTGCTTTATCGTTTTTTACAGTAATTATTAATTTTTTAGATTTTTAAACGTCCTTTTGCAATAAAATGGATAATTCCTATAACAAAGCTATCGCTTGAAAAATTGGAAACTAAAATATCCTTATTGCATTGTTGATGAAATTACTGAAAACAGTATAAGAATCAATGATAAAACGTTTTCAATTCCTCAATCACGTATGGTTGATATTATTTGGATATTAAGAACCTTGTGTATGAAACAAACAACAAATTAAGTACGTAAACAAAATTATATGGTGCGTAACAAACCATAACAAGATTTATAAACAAATGGGTCGCATAATTTTTGTTTTTATTTATGCATATGCACCGCTAAAAACAAAAAACATGGCTACATTTTTTTAAGATTTTAAATAAAATGGATTATTGAATTTTTTATTCCCCTAAATCTGTATTTTGTTAAAGAACTTTTCTCAACTTGTAATTGTTTTATTTTTAAAATAAAAATCACACAAAAAATGTAAATTTTAAATTATTTCTTGACACAAAAAATATAAAAAATATATTCGAGTATTAAGATTTTAGCAAATTTATGTTTTTATTAAAAACTTTGGCGGCGCAATGCTCCAATGCCTCACAAAAGTAATATAGCAGGTGATGGATTAGCAATTAAATAATCAGCAATGGCAATTGCAAAGTTAAGCGTTCCACCCACAGCTCCTCCAACAATTCCACCAAAAAATTATTTAAGTAGATGTCATAACAGAATTAATTACAACAATTTGAGAATTATGAGATACTCTACAAAAAACTTTTTTAAATGGAATCCATTTGAGTAAAGCTTCATAATATGATTTCACGCTACAAATGACAACAAGAGCATTAAAAATAGAATGAGTTGAAAATATTCCAAAAAGCCATCGATTTAAATCTTAAAATTTTTAGTTTATAAAAGCGATATTTTTTATTTTTAGGAGCAACCTCTCAATCGTGTATGAAAAATCATTCCATTTCCAATTAGAATTCCACCTGGGATTACTAAAGTAACAATTGGTATAAAAAGCTAAAAAAAAAATAATTTTTAAAGCGTTTTAATTTATACATATTTTTTTAAAATTGAAAATTTAAAAGTCCATGCAAACATTTTAAGTCCCAATGCCTTTAAAAAACATAGTTTGGCAACTCAAAACTAACCTGAATAGTTATAACCAGCGCTGGCGGTTTACCGAAATCCTTCGGTTTTCGGTTTCGGTGAACCAAACCGAAACCGAACTTATCGGTTTTCGATTTTTCGGTTTTAAAATCGAACCGAAGCTTCTCGGTTTTCGGTTTTTCAGTCTAAATTTTCGGTTTTCGGTTCGGTTTTAAAAAATTTTTTTTGAATTTTTATAACGTTAATTTTTGAATAAAATTAAAAAATAAGGCATATTTTTGTCTTTTTTATGTGTTTTTACTTGTTTCTAAACCTTTTTAACCAAATTTACGTTTTTTTAATAAAAAAACTTAGATTCTTAACCACCTATTTTTCATCAAACCGAACGGAAAAATCAGTTTTTTCGGTTAAAAACCGAATTTTTTTGGTTTTCGGTTTTTCGGTTTTCAATTCGAACCGAAGCTTCCCGGTTTTCGGTTTTTCGGTTTGAACCGAAAACCGTAATCTTCGGTTTTCGATTTTCGGTTCGGTTCGGTTCACCGAAAACCGAACCGAAAATGCACCGAAAACCGAACCGAAAAACCGAAAACCGCCAGCGCTGGTTATAACAGTGATCATCCGTTTTTGAAGTTTATAAGTTTCCGGGGATAATTCATTTTTATGTTTAGATAATGCTCGATTTGTTACAATATACATTCCAAAGGCAAAAATTACAAAGACAATATGTGCACAACTTCCAACAATTATAGCCCATGTGGGCCAAGGGGAATTGAACGAAATGCTTGCACAAACATTGGATTTATAAAAATCATAAATATCTGGATATTCCTAAAGATTTTTTTTAACGAAAACTAATACTCCAAGAATTGATTGTTACCATTAAAATTTCCATGTCTTTATTATTTTCTTCAACTTGCATATAATAAAATAATGCAACACAAGGAAATGCGCCGCCTATATGAGTAAATATGTTAAACATAATACCTTTTTTAGAATGCCAAATTTCTATTTTATCGCTAAGTATTGAATATCGGTAAATTTGGCCACAAACAAGTGAACCCATACATAAAGAAGTAACAAATGGATGAAGAGACTATAAAATTTATTATTTTTTATAAACTTGACATACATACTTTTGCTAAAACAATTTTTTAACTTCTAAATGCATATCTCTTACCAATAAAATCTCGACACTACCATTATTTTTCATATAGGTTGCAAATGGTCCTCGAGTGCATATAGCTGGTGCAGGTAAAAGTGGTATTGGAACATAAATCAATGTAGTGTATAAATCAAAAACTGTAGACCAAATTGTTATATCTAATAAATACCATTTATAAACGCCCATAGCTTCAGAGGTGTGAAATATTATTAAATAAACTAGTATGGCATTAAAAAAATGCTAATTCCACTTTCTATATGCAAAAGAATTAATGTAAATTGAACATATTCTTCATCAAAATATGGAATTATTTCAATGGTAGTGTTCATCGTAAGAAAATGAAAATAAAGTTTCCTGCCTTTTGAAAAAAAATAATTTTTAAGCTTAGAAAAAATGAATTTGAAATTATTAAACTTATGTAAAAGTTGTAATGAAAAGGTTTTTTTTTCAATATTTACATCGGCAATGAATTAATTTATTATTTAAAAAGCAAATAAAACGCTTACTTTAAAACTTATATATGCACATTCTTTGTACAAATTTTATCAAAAAGAATAAACATCTGTGCCCAATCTCATAAAAAAAGGTGACGACCTTTTAATGGAAAATTTGGTGTTAAATGTGAAGGAACTCTAACAGCTAATAATAGAATCGGACGAAAAATTAAAACGAGTAATTATTGAAAAACCCTGGGTTCATAAATTTCCTGGTATTTGCAAGGAAGCGACCGGGTGACTTCGAGAAACTTGCTTACAACAACAACAATCGGGGAATATAACAACCCCAACAAAAGATATCGTCACTGACGAAAATGTACAAATTGGAAATTTGCTTTGGCAAAGTAGTGATAAAGATTTTGTTATTAATGTTGGTTCAAAGCCAATAAAAGTAAAATAGATTTGAAAATTTAAAAAATTTAAATATTCGTATATTTTTTAGGTTCATAAATGCATTTTATCTGCTCATTCACCAGTTTTTAAAGCTATGTTTGAATCGAACTTGAAAGAAGCAACAGAAAATGAAATGAATATTCCTGATTTTAAATTTATAGTTGTTGAATCAGCCATTTTACTTTGTTAAAATCTCAAAGTTAGTTTGAATTTGGCTGATAAAATGAGCCTTTTACAATTTTTTGATAAATATGATATGAATCATTTAAAAGTTTGTTTGTTGTTTTTAACTTCAAAAAAAAATAATTATGAAACTTTTAGAAGGCAACGGAATTCTCGTTAATTGAGTCAATTTCTAATGGCACCGTTTGTCAGTTAGCAAATTCCGCGATTTATTCTAATTGTGAAAAACTCGAAACACATTGTTACAACTTTTTAATGGAATGCCTCAAAAACAATACTGCTGCTCCAATATTAATCTTCTTGACAAAGATTTTGGTTTTAAAATTTTTACTGATGCTTAGTATAAAGTTATACAAGCATAAAAGAAATTATATCTTTTGTTATAAAAAAAATTTAATTAATTAAGGTCTATCCTTTAGCGTTGAGATTTAAAAAAATTAGTGTAATAGATTTTTAATATATCTATCTTTAATTTTTTATACATATTAACAGTTTGCATCATTTAAGATTACCAGAAAAATTGTCCATAAATTAGGAAAAATGCAAAAAGCTTTTCTTAAAAATATTTTTTTTTGCTGAAGCGAGATTATTTATTTCAAGGACCTCTTTTCTGCTTACTCCTTCTTTGTAACCTTTTCACCAAAAAATTAAAAAGGCAATAAGCAAAAAGAGTCGTTAAGGCACCTCTTTCCACTTTTACCTTTTAGTTTCTTATTACGAAAAGAAACAAATAAACAAACTTTTTTGTTGAAAGAAATTACCAATTTCATCATAAGCTATATTATTATTTTTATTGCATTCTTGCTTTCTATTATTTATTTATTGATCCAACTATGAATTCTAAATCTAGCAGAAAACGTCGCATTGAAAATTAAGTTGATGGAGAACCTTTGCCCGTACGGATACGGTTAGATTATGATGTAGATGTTTTCTTTATTCCGGAACGTCCTGCAGCTGCGCGAAAAATCAAAAAACCTAAGAAGAAATCTAAAATTTTGAACACAAAGAAAATTTCTGATGGTATGCAAAAAATGAAGCAACAAACTTTAGACTTACCGAAACCAATATTGAATTACTTTTTTAAAAAAGTTAATGGAAATGTTATGAAAAAACTTCAACGAACCTGCAAATATTTTTACAACCAATTTCCTTATTGTATTGTTGATGAAATTGTTGAAAATCGTATAGGAATCGATGATAAAACATTTTCAATTGGTCAATCACGTATGGTTGATAATATTTGGTTATTAAAATCTTTGAATATAGAATATAAAAGAAATCTCAAATTATTGGATAAAATAGTTAGATGTGATGCCACCTCAATCGCTTTACCATATGGAAATTTATCTACCAACCTTTTTGATATTTTAACCAAATCAAAACAAGTTAAACTTTGGGAGGTAGATTCGACTTTTATTTCTCCAGGTTCTAAAGAAAACCAAATTTCTCTTGAAAAGTTATTGAACGCTCTTCCAAATGCAGAAAATATCAGGTAAATATTTTTGATTATAGTTTTGCAAAATTAATTCAACGTTAAATATTTTTTAGAGCTACCCTTAAAAGTGAAGTATTAGATGCTTCAAAAATAATTCATTCTGGTAAAAATAAAATTCAATCACTTGATATTGATTTTGAAGGTGATGATATCTATTTTGATCCAGATGAATATTATAAATTATTTGAAGTAAGATTTCAACTTTCTTTTTTTATTGAAGGGCTTTAATTAATTCTGATTAATTTTATAGAAAATACTTGCTCCTAATGCCGAAGTCGAATTAGAGTTTAAATTTACAAATTATGAAGATTCTGAATTATGTGACAAAAATCATTTAAAGCTTTGTGATGATATCGTTGCCAAATGGAAGCCAGCAAACCAAAGACCAGAAATTTTTGTAGGCTCTAGTGTATTTCAATTTTGATAACTTGAAGCTTTTGTATTGTTTATTTTGTAGCGAAAGTATTTTTTGCGTTAAAATTTTTATTGTACCATTTTTTATTGAGAAAATAACCAAATTTCTTTCTTCTTTTTTGCTTTAGTTTTTAATTTTCTTGTTGTTTTCTTGAAAAATAAATAAAAAAATTATCATTCAAATTGTTGAAAATAAAAACAAAAAAGAAGATTTAATCGACGCATGTTAATTCTATCTCTTTGAGTTAATAAGAAGTCAGTATTTTCAATATCGGCGAGTTCAGTCAGGTATCAAGAAAATTTTTGGCAACAAATTGTTGCTTGTAATAGTTCAAGCTGTTAAATCTTTATTTCGTCCTTGGGCAGCAGCTAAAATATCACCATAATTTTCAATACCACTATGAATATATTTTTCAGTTACACTTGGGGTATTTTTGATCTAACAGCGGCTGATTTATCTCGTGTTTCTTTGACTTTTGCGAATTCTTGTCTTCGTACTTCAAGGCTACGCAACAACAAACGCTCATAAATAAAAGTAAAAGAGCTATAATTTAGATGACAATGATGACAATATTCATCATTAGAATTGGAAAATCAGCGCGAACAGTACATTATGAACTTGTTGGCGAAAATACATTTTTGTTGCTCTATTCATATAAATTTGCTTAGCAAAAATTGTTGTATCAAGAAATCATAAAAAAGCCGAATAAAATATTCAAAATATAAAAAAAGCTGCCGCCTGCAGCTATTCTAAAACCAAAAAAGTAGAATGAATTCTTTCAACAAAAAAAGATTTCATTCCAAACCAATCGATAACGAATAAATGTTAAATTAAATGCCGCAAAAAAAGTGAACCAAACAGAAAAAAGAGCACAAAAAAAAGAGTGGCTGATGATATTTAAAAATATGAATAAAAAAGGAAAATTGAACAAATAAAATATTTCTTTCGTTTCATTAAGTTTGCTTATGTTGTAAAACCGAGTTCTTCAATTATGCATTTTGTATGTAATGAGTGTCTATAAAAAGGAGATATTGAAGTTTTAAAACGATATTATTTTAATATTTGCTGTAAAAGTTTATGAGTTTGCTATATTTTATTTTTATGCTTTAACTATTTCAAAACCGACGATATAAAAATTACAATTTTTATAATTTGAGTGACAGAGAAATTAGACAACTTTTGCTAATCATCGTTTTTTTAATTTTTTTTCCACTTTCATCAACAAATTTTATATATGCATGAATCTTTTGATGAAATTGGCCTTCTCACTAAAATAAACGAAACAAACTACTAATTATTCAAAAAATAAAAAATAGTTGAAAAAATATTCTCAAGCCGCCATCTGATTTTGCATTTTTCGCTGTTTGTTCTTTTTACGCTTATATGAAAAATGGTTATACATTTAAAAAATTTATAGTTCATTAAAATTTTCAACAACACAAACATCTTTTTTATTATTATTACATTGCTCTAACTCTAGAGCGATTAATTTCAGATATAATTTTATTATAAGTTTTTCTTGGACTTTTAACAGATGTAAGACAAAACTTAAAAATAGTAACCATGGCTTCGCGATATCCAGTCATAATCGATAAAACTATTATGCATTCTAAAAATATGCGGCATTGTCGAATAGCATAAACTGTTGTCATAGTGTCGAGACCATAAGCGGCATTTAACCAAGCTGGAAGGTTAAAGCAATCATCGCATATCCTCCAAATAGATATGTCAAAAATGCTAAGAATATCAACCAAAGTGAAAAAAAAATCTATCATAAAAACAATGATGTACATAAAAATTTGTAAAATAATGACCAATGCAATTCTAAAAGAATTCAAAAAAACTTTTCGATTGTTTCTAATTTGGTAAGCAGTTTGTCTCCCAATTCGATAAGTAATTAAAATAGCAGAAATTATAGAAAGTGAAAGGCATATAATCGGTTTTAAATTACTGGCAACATTAAAAATAGTGGCTAAAGTTCGCCAGAATTTCCATTTAAAGCTTTTATTATTAGCAGTGCAAATTTCTATATTCTGTTTAGGGTAATAGCACATCGTTTTCCAATAATCTGTATCGCGAAGGTAATCAAAGTATTGATTAATGTGGATTAAAATTGTAAAAAAGTTAAAAATGACAATCAATAAAAATACTCGTCTGCCTTTATTAAGTTTATCGTAAAAATCGGGGAAATATAAACACAGAAATCTCGTAAAAGATAAAAGTAATAAGGATCAATAAGAACTAGTATCAACCAATTTAACAACAAAATATCTCGCATATATGTTAACATCTTGATAAATGCATGTGAAATCCGTCTTATAAAATATAAAACCTCTTATAAGATCTTGACAAATAAAATCATAACTAAAAAATAAATCCCATATAGCCTGATTGAGAATGAACCATCGATAATTTTCTTTAATTCCACCAAAAATTGAAATAAGAATAATGAGAATACAGAAAGCAGCGCAAACAAAACCAAAATTTGATCGAGTTATAAACAAAGCAAAATGAATCATAAAGCAACGAAATTCCTGATCATTGGGATCAATCATCACATCTCTTTGTATTACGCCATCTACTTCACAAATGAATTTCACGATCGTCGTCGATGTTTCGGGAGTCTTAGTAATATTCATTTTGATTTTTAAATTTAATTTTCGTCCACAAATTTATTTACTGAAATGAAAATATTTTACGACTGACTGGATATTTAAATACTGTGTTGGTGCGAGACAAGACACATTTAAAGAAATGCGTCTTTGGAAATGCTCAGTAAATTATACATATAGTTTTTACAAATAAGCAGTCTACAAAAAAATTTATGGGCGTTTTATTAGTAATATTTAGTTGTTCATTTCTTTACGATTTAAGCTATAAAAAATGTCTTGCGAAAGTTTTAATCACCACTATATGAATTTTATTATGTATGCCAAGAAAGAGATCTTCGATTATTTAGAAGAATGTTATTTATTTATTTGTAAATACTTTTTAGATGCCAAAGGTTAATGAAAACGAAAGCACTTTAAGACATCATCGCCCATGATAATAAAACTTATAGGAACCATTAAAGTTGTTAATTGCTTTTGTACAGGTGTTATTTTGGTAAATGTTTTTAATGGGGAAAAAATAAATTTTTAAACGAAAACATTTCGTTTAAAGCTACAAAAATTTCTTAAATAATTAAATAACATCTTCGCCATCAATAACGAAAGCACATTTAAACAAAAAAAGGAAGTAATATAGCTTTAAAAAAATGTGTGGAAGCAGAAGTCATCGCTCAAAAATACATATTTACACCTGGGTTAAATAAAACGGAAAATAAATTGAAATTTTTTTCAGATACTATAGCAGAAAATACATAACACGTATGAATAAGCTTAAACAAAAAAGCAGAAAATTTATATGCTGGCCATTATGAAAAAAATTGCCTCATTTAAGCATTTTTTTCTTTTTTTTGGTTTGTGAAATTTTTTTTTGTAAAACACTAAACACATTACTACCAAAATCCTTCAAATTTCTTTATTATTTTATATATACATAATTTTTAATTAACAAAAATAAAAGATTCTATCGCATCATTGAAACTTTAGTTTTACTTATGCTTGACATTGATTTCTCATATGCTTTCTTCGGATTTTTTATAGTTGTAAAACAAAATTTAAAGAAACCAATTATGGCTTCTCGATATCCAGTCATAATGGATAAAACAATGATGGCTTCCAAAAAGATTCGACATTGACGAAGAGTAAAAACAATATTACTATCAGCGAGACCATATTGGGCATCAAACCAAGAAGGAAAGTCGTTTATACTCTCAAAATTTAAATCAAGAGCTACGTATATTTCATTCCAAGCTATATTAAATTCAAGTATAAAAAGTAAAGTGTTAATAATAATTTGCAACACAATTACCAAAGTCACTCGCAGAGAATTCATAAAATCTCTTCGATTATGTTTGATTTGAAAAGCAGCTTGTTTACTTATTTTGATTATTATCATAATAGCACCAAATACAGAAAGTAAAAGACATATGAGAGGTTTTAAATTACCGGCGACTTTGAAAATTTTGTCTAAAGTTCCAAGAAATTTCCATTTAAAAGTTTTACACACTTTTTTCTTTGGGTAAAAATAACAAATTCTTTCAAAATCATCATAATCACGTAAAAAATTAAAATAATAATTAAAGTGAAATAAAATAGTTAAAAAGTTAAAAATAAGAATAAAAAATAGAATTCGTTTTCCTCTTGTAAGTCTCTCATAAAAATTCATAAAATACAAACATAAAAATCTTGTAATGGATAAAAGTAATAAAGAGGAATATGGGTTTGTTTCTATCATTTTATGAAGGAATCCCTTGACATAGGAATTAAAATTCCACCAAAAGCATGTACTATCCGTGTATTGATGTGACATAAAACCTAATATTCCATTAGTGCAGAAATAATCATAGCTTACAAATAAATCCCATATAGCTTGGTTGAGAATGAACCATCGATAATTTTCTTTTATTCCACCAAACAAAGATATAAAAATTATGAGAATTGAGAAAGCAGAACAAATGATACCAAAATTAATTTCATATAAAGTCATAGCAAAATTAATCAAAAAACAACGAAATTTTTGGTCATTTGGATCTTCCATAACCCACATAAATGTTTCACCTTGAACTTTACAAACCCATTCATCGATGTTTGTTTCAGAAGTATCAAATTCCATTTTAGTGAGATATCTGTAAAATTCTTTAACACTAAAGAATATGAAGAAAAAAAATTATAAAACTTAATTTTTATATACGGCGTTTTGAAAAGTAAGCCTTGTGGAAACGTCTATGACAAGGTGAGGAAGTGTTTTTATTTCCCTTTAAAAAAGGTGTAGTTTTCTCAAACTTAACAGGTGTATTTTATTAAAACAATTAAAATAAACTTTTTAATACACTAAATGGCTAAACTTTCGCAAGTATCCGCCAGGTGTTTTATCTACCATAATTTTTTTTGCACCGAGAAAACTTATGTTCTTTGTAAATATTTTTTATTTCGTGAAATGATCAGAAAATTACATAAAGTACTCTAAGACAACATTGTCGATCATCACATTAAAATTTATAGACACCATTTTTGTTAAATGCATTTGTGCAGGTGTTTTTTAGTTGAAAACTTTAAAGAACAATTTAACGCACCAAACAAAAACAAAAATTTCTGTTATTAATAACCATCCTATTATTATGTACCGTTCCATATTGTCAAAAAAATTAAAAATTATTGAGTAGAACGTCTCACTGCATCTGATAGTTTATTTGTGCTGCTTGTGGCTGTAGTGAAAATAAATACTTCATTTGCTTTTGTTTTGAGACGAAATAAAGATTTGTAAAAATCAAAATACATCTTTCGAAATGGTTTGCTAAAAAAAAAATAAGTAAATAAATTTAAAAAGTTTAAAAATTTGCATACTTTAAAAACATTAAAGCCATACTTCCAAACCAAGCATTGAAATCGGTGATGATAAGAAAAAGAACATGCAAAATGTGATACATTTGTTCATCGTTTTTATAAAATAATCTTCCAAAAAATGTTGCACAGTAAATTAAATGGACAACGTAAAAGGGACCCGAAATATCTGGAAAAAAAAAGTTTGTAAAGTGGCATTTTCAATGTTTGAAAAAATGCTTGTAATTTAATATATTTCACAAAGCTAGACAAAAAAGTTTTAAGTTCTTTAGGCGACAAGAGAAGAAGAAAAGACTTGCACAAAAACAAGACATCCGCCATTCTTTCAATTTCTTTCTTCCTACTTATTGCCATTGGATTGCAAATGACGACTATGAAAGTCACTAATAAAACAGAAATCACAGCTATCAAAACATTTCTTTCAAATGCACTTTCCGATTCAAGAGCAATAATAATGCTATCGTGTAAATTAAAAAATGCAACTGGATATGGCAGTTGTGGAGATATTAATGCCAAAGGTAATAAAAAAACCACAAATATATACCATTTATTTGACCAAATCTTAAAAAATAAGTGTAATTTTGAAAGTAAAAATCTTTATAAAAACTAACTTTTTTGTATTTCAATTTAAACCATAACAAAGTCATTCGATTGAATGGAATCAAAGCATAAATAACAAATTGAAAATATAATAAATAATTTGCAAAATGATAATGAAACGCAGCAAGGATTCCATTATTTTGAATAAATTCTGTCATTAAACCGAAGTTTGTTATTCTGGGAATGAGTTGCTGAAATTTTAATTCATTCTTTCACATATTTTTTTAATAACTTACATTAATAAAAAATAAAATATCTGCAAAAAATAAAAATCGAAGCATATCCAAAAAAGCTCCTTGAAATTCAACTTTTCTTTTCATAAATAAAATCAATAAAACAGAAAAATGTAAAAAATAAATCATAATTTGAAAATAAAGAAATATAATATCGATTATAGCCATTAGTTCCATTTTAAAATTAAAGTTTTTTTAATAAAGTATATATTTTTTTAAATTATCTAAAAATCTTTTAAGAGTCTAATAGGAAAGTTGGAAGGCGTTAAATATTGTAAAACCTGTCATTAATTTGTTAAAGAAATAAAACCCAGCATGGGTGTTAGCTAGAAATATTTGTTATTTGGTTGCTACGCTAAAAATTAAAGTGGAATTAGACGACAGTTTCAAAATTTCTCTGTAATTACATATTCCGTACTTTTATTCCACCTGCCAATCAACCAAAAAAATATGAAAAGGAAAGAAGTTAATAGAATGCTGCTATAAAAAGAAATTATTATTCTGAAATTTTCGCTAACGAAAAGTTCCGCTTTTTTTTCATTCCAGGTTATAAAAATAATGTGTATAAAAAGCCAATAAAATTTGTCATGCTGAGGGATCAATACCCTATTTATAAGAAAAAGGAAGTTGTATAATAAATATGTAATTTGCCAACAAATAATTTTGAGTAAGAGCAAAAAAAAACGCTTCCGTTTACATGAAATTTAAATTTATTATTTACAAAATTTCTTAAATTATAAATCTGTCACAAAGTAATAACCAAAAAAGATATATTGCATTTACTACCATACATATTATTACCCGATTTTAAGAAAGAAAAAAAAGCAAAGTTTTTTTACAGCAAAATTTATTTATTTTTTTAACTTTGGCATGGTCGATTCTGTTATCGGCATTTTTGTTGTTGATGCTGGACTTAACAAATTTCTACAAAAACAATACGATTGATATTTGGCTCCTTCAGCGCATCTTGCTTGTTTTTCATACATATTTAGTCTTGGAAACTTTTCTGATAAAATTTCCAAACTTGAGTTTCCACTTTTTTGAATTACATAACCCCAAAAATTTCCATTTCCTGGAACCGTGGTGTATGTGATTTGATAAACTTTGACATCGCCTTTTTCTTCGAATTCTTCTCCCACTACAGCAATTTTTGAATTGAGTCTCAATGGAACAACGCATTCTTTCGTTTCATTGGTTTCTCTCAAATTTTCATTCATTCTTGAAACCATTAATTCTGCTGCTGCTTTGACAATGGAATTATTTTTTGAAAGTTTTCTTTTTTTAATTTTACACGTGCAATATTCAAATGGAATTCGAAGTCGATCACATGTTCGTGGTTGGGGAAGAGGATTTAAAAATGAGCTACCCTTGATTATTGGATTTGGTATTCGAGGGTTTTGGGGCTAAAAATACAAATAAAATTTTTATTTGAAAAAAGTTTAAAGAAAACTTACTTTAACAATGTCCACCAAAGTTGCATAAATATCGTAATGCGTCACCAATTCCTTAGAGTTTTTTCTCAAATTTCCCATTAAAGTTGAATTTTCTCGAAGTTTTTCTGGGATAGACAAAAATAAAAATGGGTTATCATCTTCCAATTCACCAATAGCGGTATTTCTAATGCCATTAAATCGAAGCCCATGATCACCAAGCACAAAAACAAATGAATTTTTAAACTAAAAAAAATTTCAAAGTCATTTTATACATTTTTTTGAATTTTCTTACTTTTTCTTTGTTGCTTTTAAAAAATTGATAAAAATAATCATCAACGTGATAAAGCATATTTCCATCATTGTGAGCCAAATTAATCATCCAAGTTGAAGAAAATTTAGGTTTATCTGGATAAGTATCAATAAAATTTTGTAAATAATCCATTTGATAATGAAATGTTTCACGGCACGAATCTTTATGAATAATTTTATTCAAAGTTTTGGATCGATAGTAGGAATTCAAACTTTCAAGTCGAAGTTGAAAAGGTCTAAAACAATAATTTAAAAAAGCACACAAAAAAAAAGAGAAATTTTAAAAAATAACGCCGAATGTCAAAATATTATTTACATTATTACCTCATGTAATGATCAGTTGGTTTATTGCTAAACCCTTTGCAATTAGGATAATTAAAAAGTCCTAAACACCAATCTTCAGATATCATAGTTACATATCCATCATCTTGAAATCGATAACCAATAAATTGATCTCCATCTAATATGTGATTGCAATATGTTTTTTTAGCGTTATAATCTGCAGCATAACCTCTCGACATTGGAGATTTTCCAATAGAATAAACAGATTTTCCTAAAAAAAATTATATTCGCATGGAAAATTTGTTTAAAATACTTACCCATAAAAGTTGCAAAACCATTTGGCCGACTATTGAGTCCAACTTTATTTAAATGTCGAAATGAAACCGCTTCATAAGATTCACGTAAAATGTGTCGAGTTTTAGGCATCGAACGAATAAATTGAGAATGTGAAACGGAATCAAAAATAATTATATGGACATCTGGTTTTTCATGAATGGGTTCAACCAATTTTTTAGGGGCACTAAAAATTTGAATATTTTATTTTCTTGTTTAACTAATTTTGATTACAAAAATTTACTCAGGTCTATAAATTTGAGCGTGCATAAAATTATAAAATTTATATGCTTTATTTTTTTCTTGACATTCCACTTCCACGATATCACATTCAGGTCGGCTGTGGCCATTATTTAGAATTTCAATCCAATTCCCAAATTTTAAGTTATAATCATTTTTTGGAAGCAAACATCGCCATTGACATTTAGAATTAGGTTTTCCAGAAATGTTTATAAAAAGTTGGCCATTTTTAAAATACGAATATTTTTTGATTATTGGCGAACAATATTTTAATGGATTTGTTGATGGCTTTAAATATTTAAGTATTGAAGGATCCCATGGATCTAATTCAGGTAAATCACAGTGGTCAAAAAGTAATTTTGGTTCGGGTTTTGTTGATTGATTTTTTATTTCAGAATAAACTGAAATATCTGAAAAAATAATTTGGGAAAATAAAAGTAACCGATTTAAATTTAAAAAAAAACAGAAAAAGGATTAACCTGCAGTTTGTAATATTTTATCATCAAATATCTGCCAATTAATAAATGCATTATCAATAAAGAAAATAAAAGCAAACGCGATTGCAATTAAAATTAAAACTATTTTGGCTGCAACCATTTTATGTAACGTCATGAACTTTAAGAGCCGTGAGTGAAATCATAAAAAATTGATAGGAAGAAGAAAAAAATGCATCAAATATCATAGACTAAAATAAAATATTATTCATGTTTTACATTTTTTAATTCCAGAATAATATAAAAAAATTATTGATCTTTATGTAATGAAAAAAAAGTCTATAATTCCGTCACTTTAGTTGCCGGTTGAAAAAAAAGAGTTTTATATGCTTTTTTAGTGATTTAAATAAATATGCATTTTTAATTTAAATTCGGTTTGAGCGTTAATTTTAATATTATTTTTTACTATTGTTTTCAAGTAAAGTACAATTTTATAAAAAAAAATTTCCATGTATCGTTAATTCGGGCGTGTCAAATTAATCCAAAATGCATTTTTTTTATGTACGTTTGATGCTTACGTTTTCCAGACTGCAATGACAAACTTTGAATCATGAATAATTGAGTTTTTGGATGAATCATTTAACTACATTTTTGTGGTTTATAAAACCATTATAATATTGTCCCGATAATTACATAGTCTTACATTTTGATAATTGTACCGTTGAATATCACTAACATACCATTTTTCTTCAAGAAAGTAAAACAAAAAGAAAAAGAAAATAACAAAATATTCAAAAAAAGTTTTAAAAAAATTTACGTAAATTGAAGCAGAAGAAAACGCAATAGAAAAAAGTGAAAAATCAAGTAAATATTTTTTTTGATTTTTATTAGAAAGTTTACAAAATTTCTTAGTAACCTTTTAAAAAATGGAGTAAAAACATAAGCAAAATGGCGAGAACCTTCGATACTCCTTCAAACAATACAGCTCGATGGAAAAGGAAAATGTAAAAAAAATAAATTAGCCATAAAAAATTAACATTTTTAGCGGCGTTTTTTTAGAATTTACATATTAACTTTTTTGCTGAAGAAATTTCATAGCTTTTTTGTATATTCTGAATACGTATGAAATAAAAGCACAGCACAAACTCAAAAAAAACTTTGATTCAAGCATTTTTTCGTTTTTCAAACATTTTGAAAAGTCACTTACTCTCGCACGGAAAATTACAGTAAACCGAAGCTTGCCGCTTTTTCGTTGAATCTTGTGACAAAAAAATGAATGCTCCCTATTTTTTTTATAGCCTTTTTCGTTGAATTCCATAAAAATTTAAATAAACCTTTTTTCGTGAATTTCTTAGTTTTTAGCGTGATTGCTGTTTGATTTATCCGTACTTATTTAACTTTTATTGTTTTTTAGTATCCTTTTTCAAAAGAAAAGTATATTTGGAGCTTATCAATCAACGGTGTTTATAGTTTAGCTACGAAAATGCTTAAACTCAACAAGCTGTACGTCATCATTATTTTGATTTTGGTTTATTCATGGTTTTTGTTTTTCAGATTCGAAAAGAACGAGGATGAACAAATGAAGAGTTCGGAAGAAATCGTGGATCAAGTCAATATGTAAGAATACTTTTTGATTATGCAATTGTTGTTTTGGTTGTTAGTAGCTTAGAAATTGTGTGTTAAAGGTTCATCAGCTTTATCTTGGATTAAATGTAATAAACGCATGCTTTATATTTACTTTTTTAGGAGTGAACGCCTGGATCCTGCACCTCCTGAAGAATCTCTTGCTAATGTCTCCGATGTCGAAGAACCTCTTTTCCAATCAAAGTATTATGAAATGGCACAAAACGTTTTGAAAAACTATGATGATTTCGCTAATTACTCATACTATGATCCAAAGGATTTTTTTATTAAGGCTGAAAAATTAGCTTTATTTTTGAAAGAAAAGAAGGCGATTCCTATTGCAAAAGAAAAATTCAAGGAAGGTGATATGAAATCAATTGTCGTCTTTGTTGATGATTCGCATGGTAAAGAATATAAAAAAGATGGTCGATCAACATGGATTTGTAACCGATGTTCTAAGGCTCATGTTTATTTTGAAGAAAATGTTTACTGCGAAACTGAAAACCATCTATGTGAACCAATTGAAACGAGTCCTAAACCTCATTCAACACCTAAACTTATTGCTAAACGTGGAACCAGGTTCGCTTTTTGGTATACTTTTCATTTTTCACTGACTAATAGTATCATTTTTAGCCGTCCTCAAAGCGCTAACGCTGCACTGTCTCACTCAAAGAATACTTCTCGAGATTCTCTTAATCCAAGGTTCATTTTCATATTTATTTTGTATTGACTCTATGTGTAATGATGAACTTTTTTTAGCACTTCTAAAAATCGTGACAGTAATGCTTTTGCTGCTTCTCTTCCATCTCGTCCAACTCCTTTATCTTCCAAGCCTCATCAATCAAAGATGCCAAGTAATACTGCTGCTAAACAAAGAAAATCAAGAGCAAAAAAACGAAGCAAACCTTCCGCAAACGTAACTGCTGCTGATAGGTAAGTTTTATTGTATACATTAATGCGTCATCCTTTACATTTTTAGATTTCCTTTCGTTCCTTATGCTCCACGAACAAAAAGTATTGATTCTGATATTTTTGAATGTACTTCAACAATGTCTCAACCAATTCGTCATCCGGATGATAGTGATATAGAAAGCATGTATGGAAAGCGTGCCAAACGAACTTCATCTTTACCACGTATGGAACATCATCAGTCTAAAGCACCTCAAGCAGAAACTCCAGCTATGGAAGAAACTCTTTCTGCTGAACCCGTTCTTTCTCCATTTTTTGTTCCAAGTGCTGGTGCTTTGAAAGATGCTTGCAAAGAATTAAAATTAGAGTTCAATTTTGCTGCTTATCAATATTGGTCAATAATGAAGATCTCTTCCATTCCATCGAAAGTTGTTTCATTTGAAATTTATCCAATTGAACATATTGATGGTTTCAAACTTCTTTCCATGCTGCTCACAAGTTCTGATAATCTTGATGATTCAACTCATTTAGCAATGAATGTCAATAAGAAAATCTATTATCACTACAAGAAATATCCTGAAGGTTTGTTTTTGTTTATTCATCCTTTAAATAATGATTATTCTTCAGATGAACCAAATGAAGATCCTGGAGAATTCCTCTTTTGCGGCAAACTTACTATTCATCACCTCAAATTTCTCTCTCAATTACTTTCCTGCAGAATTGGTATCTATGCTGAAGATGGAACTTTGAATAAATATGGGCTTTGGGACAATGACGAAGATGTGATGACTATTCTTTTGTCTGTTAAAGACGAAAACTATGCTTTAGTTACAAAGGTTCATGGATAAAATCATTTCTCCATTCATTGTATGGTTATTTTATGCTTTACTTTTGTTGTTTGTTACTTTGCTTTTTTTGTTTGTTTGAAATTGTAACTTTTTGTTGTTGTTGAGATTGTGTTTTTATCAATGTATCAACTATTATTTTTTTTAATGTTAATATAAACTGTTTTACTGGATTTCATATTGGCAACCTTGTTAATGTGTGCGAACAATGGTGAAGAGTTCGAAGGTAATTGGAATGTGAACGTTTTTGAATACAATTCATTCTGGTGGAGTTTTGATTAAAGTTAAAGTGTATGTAATCGAGTTGAGGATCTTTGTCAACCAAAATAGCCTAGAATGTGTAGTTTGTTGAACATAAAAGATGGAACAGTAACTCGCCTAACTTATTTTTTTAACTTTTCGATCTTCTTTGCATCATCATTGAGTATGGATTTTTCCATGAAGGTTTATAAGGATTTAGTGGAGATAAGCGGTTCAACAATAGTTCCAAGTAGAAATGATTTAGCAAGAAGAATATTTTTAGTTGCTTGGATTAAGTAAGAGATAGTGACTGTATTGGTTTGATAGCTGTGGAAAGTGTGGTTTTGCTTGATGGGCTAAAAACCAATAATTACCAATATTTTTGTTTTCACGACGCATATGCGAGATTCAGAGCAAATTTACTTCTTCTTTTTTTTGGAACTGTAATAATTGTTTTACATTTAATGGATTCAAATTTGGTCAGAGAAAATAAGAGCCATGTTTCAAACACAAAACAAAAAAGAAACAAATTCTTCCAATCCGCTTATTTTCTTGCATTCATTCAAAGAATTCCAAGTTTGATGACAAAATTTGTGAAAAAATCATAACATTTATTCAATGCACGAAATAAAAATAATTATATACAATAAATAATAATATTAAACATCAACCAAAAGAAACAACAACAACAAAGAACACATATATAAAATCAAGCCAAAAGACGGAAGTAAGAGAGTTGAACTTGACGTTCAAGTTTATTGAGTTCATTCACGACACCACCCAATTCGATAGCAGATTGACCAAGTTCAACTTGAATTTCTAAAAACAAAATAATTTAGTAACAATAGATTTATAGCAGCAAGAAGTTTACCCTTTTCAGAACGCTTTTGACCATAAGTAACTTTTCCATCATATTCATCAATAGGAACATCAAATTCAGTTGTAACTCGATTAATAGTAATTCCAAGATGTTCTTCTATTTCACCAAGGCTCTAAAAACGTAAATAAAGTTAGAGGAAAATAAACGAGATGGAAAACATACAGCTATTTCATCATACCAGATTGCACATCGACGAGTATCATTACAGCTTCTTTGACGACAAGTGTGATACCAAACTTTTTCTGATACTGTTGCAGCAAATGAGATGGCTAAACCCATACGATCAGCTCTTCCAACTCGACCAATTCGATGAAGATAAGATGATGTTTCTTCTGGTGGTGGAAGAGTTACATTGATAACTAAAAATAAGAACATAAGTTTGGATATAAACAATGATTGATACATGCCGAAAGGAATACCACGAACATCGATACCTCTTGCAGCTACATCAGTACAAATCAAAAATCGAACTTTTCCTTCTTTAAATTTATCGAGATTTCCAGTACGTTCTTCTGGTGATCGATCAGAATGAAGGCAAGCACAAGTCCAATCCTTTTGTTGAGCATCAAGATAAGTTTCAAGGTTATCACAATCAAGTTTGGTGCGGCAGAAAATGATACATTGTTCCATTTTAAAATGACGAATAGCCTAAAAAAACAAAGTTAGAAATCTTTGAAAACATCTAAGCGTAATTTTACCTTAGCAACATATTCACCTTTGAGTACTTTGACGCCTTCAGATAGTGTTTCTTGTTCATCACTTCCAGGATGAATTTTATCATTTTCATGAATACCATCAGTTTGAATAGACATTCCCTTCTTTGAACGAGTTCGAATCCAACTTTTATCAGCGATGGGATCAACCATGCAAACGATTTGATGGACAGTTTCTGGTGCAGCATCTTGTCCTTTGAGATCCACCCATTGAGGAAAATGCATTGTTGAATCCTATAAAGTTAAACGTTATAAAGCTAAGAGAATGATAGAAAGCTTACTGCAAAACGGAGAACACCATGATTATGTAAAGTTGCTGAACATACAATAATTTGAAGAACACTTCCATCAGCAGCGAATCGTGGAATCTTTTGATAAACTTGGTTGATTTTGTATGAGAGATCTTGAGGAGGTCCAAGCAAGCTATCCTAAAAATATTCTGTTATCAAAAGAAAGTCATAAATCTAAGCCAACTAACAGCTTCATCAAGAACAAAGAATCGAACATAATTAAGTTGAAGTTTTCCTTGAGCAATAAGATCGAAAGCTCTACCAGGAGTACATGCAATAATATCAACTCCTTCATCTAAAGTTGCTAATTGATCTTTGATTGGAATTCCGCCACTAACGAGAACTGTTCGAACTTTTGGAGATGGTAATTTCTTGGCGAATAAATTGATTTGATCGAAGACTTGTTCAGCAAGTTCTTTTGTTGGTTCAATAATAATGCAAAGTGGACCATTTGAAGGACGTTTTGCTTCGACAGCACCTTGAGCAAATCCTTGACGTGGTGAATCTTCTGTTTCTTCTTTGGGAGCTTGAGCGACGCCAACATATTCCTAAAAAATCAGAACTTATTAAAGTAGTAAAAACAATGAAAAACATACATTTGATGGTGGAAAGGCAAAAGGTTGTTGACCAAAGTTCATTTGAAGACGGCTGTTTTTGAGAACAAATGCTGGATAAAAAGTTGAGTTGATATATTTTTGATTGATTTTGAAAGCAGCTGGGAATTCTTTACCATTCTTTGAAAAGTGTATTGAACCAGTTGCTAAGTTGATGAAGCATCCAACAACATCATTCAAAGTAAACGATTCACCATAATCATCAAAGTTTCCAGCATTTGATCGTTTTCCAGTGCCACCATAACCAAAACCTTGTTCACATGTTCCCAAGTTGTAATCTGCTTCCATTGTTGACCAACCAATACGACATAGTCCATCTTTGACGATAGTAGCTTCGTAGTAATATTTACCTAAAAAAAGTTTTAGTTATAGAAACAAAAGAAAGTAAATTTTACCTTTGCCAAAAACACCTTTGTTAGCTCGACCACCACTCCAAGCTTTGGGATGAGTACTTTCACACGTATAGTTGCTACGATCAACGCCTATAAAAACATAACAAATCAATAAAGCAACATCAGATAATAATTAAAACATACCTAATGAAGGATCACGATCAAAGACATTCAAATTCCATTCATCATCGACTACTAAAATATGAAAGATAAGGAGTAATTCGAAAGTTCAAGTAAAAAGTAAATGTACGCTTAGTTGGCTTTTTCTTTCCTGATTTAGCATCTCTCATAGTTTCCCATACAATTTGTAATACTGGAAGACAAAAAGCACCAGTTTTGCCTGTTCCCGTTTCAGCAGCCTAAAACACATCATTCAGTTTTGTTCGTTTCCATGAAAATTCTTACCATGCAAACATCTGCACCACCAAGGATTGCAGGGATACCTTCTTGTTGAATATCTGTTGGCAAGCTAAAAAGTGAAATATATGAATATCCATATTAATGAAAAGTACAAAAAAGTAAAACATACTTCCATCCAAGTTCAGTGATAGCTTCACCCAATTCGGGTAAGACACCCATTTCTTCGAAAGCAGTCATGTTTGCTGCTTGTTGATACTTTTAGGAAAATAAAAAATAATGTTTTTTCAGCATTAAAAAAAATGATGAAAAATTTGACGATTGTTTGTTCAACAAAAAAAAAGCTTGGAAATGAAAAAAAAAACGCGAGTGAAAGTTTTCTCATTGCAGGTTTTGAATGTGCCGCGTCCTTACCCTAATGAATGCACGGTGCAGCGTTGCTTTCAGTTGCGCCCAAAAAAATTTTTCATCCTTTAAAAAAATTTTGTTTCTTCAATTTTCTAACTTTTTTCGATTGATTCTGCGTTATTTTTTGATCACTTTTATCTTTTTTTTTTCCATCCAATGACCTACTTACTAGCTTATTCACATTTATCTCTCATTACTTTAGCTACTATCATACTTGTAATCACATTTTAATATATACATATATTCCTTCTCATTTTGTCTTTAATTCACTTAGTTTTTTATCCTCATCCTTTCATATTTATCCCTTTTTATAGTTTAAGCGCGCTCATGGGTTATATAATATTCGGTAAAGATATGCTTGCTTTCTCTTTTTTCATGAAGATGCTATTGAGAGTTTTGAGTATTGTTGCTTTTTACCCATATATATACGTGTTTTATCGGTATTCATTAACTTTGCTATTTTTTGAGAACTTTAAAACTATCTTATGCTTTCATCCGTATCGTGTTATTCGCGTATTTATCTGGACTTCCTTTCATTAAAGTTATTTAGCTTTCAGGTACCATGATCTTCACAAAATTCGTCGAAATTGGCCGTGTGGTCTTTATCTCCAAGGGTAAAAATGAAGGCAGCCTTGCTGTTATCACTAACGTCGTCGATGGTAATAAAGTATGTTTAATTTTTCTTGTATTTTCTATTCTTCTACTGATTGATTACTTTCAGGTTCTTCTCGATGGTCCATCAACTGGAGTGCCACGTTCTGTTCGCAACTTCAAAGATCTTCAATTAACCAAATTCAAAGTTCCTCTTCGTGTTGGTCAACGCACTGGTGGTGTCAAGAAAGCTTTTGATGATGCTGGAATCGCTGGTCTATGGAATGATAGCAACTGGGCCAAAGGCATTGAAAAACGCCGTCTTCGTCGTGGTCTTACTGATTATGAACGTTTCAAGGTACTTCGTGTCAAACAACTCCGCAACAGAATCATCCGTGCTGAAACTGGAAAATTACGTGGTGCAGGTGCTGGTAGAAAACCACATCTCCACAAATGGTCAAAAGCAGCCCAAAAGGCTTAAAATAATACAATTTTGTTGACTTTGATTTTTGTTTTATGTATTCAATCCATAAAGTTGTTAATTTTTCATTTTGTTTGTAAAATTTATTTTGTATCATTTTATGTTTATCCACCACTTTTATATGATTGAATTCGTCGTGTTAACACTGTCTTTTGATCAAAAGTATCTAAGACATAAGGAGAACTAGCTTCTATAGTTCCTCCAACAGTTATTAAACGTAAAGGAGTAATTTATCGATTATCATTGCATCATATTTCCATTCATTCCTATACATTTTATTTTCTTCGTCACATTTATGGTGATCCGTTACACATTCGATAGAATCAGGAGAAAGAGGATAAAACGAAGTTGTTGAAAGATGAGGTCGGGAATCATTTGGAGGTACCTGATTGAAGAGACTTTGTGAACTAAAGGTAGTAAATAAAGGGTAAAAAGTTTGGTGATTGGCTGGCTTACAGAGAATTCTCTGTTGATATGAACAATGAGGATGATGATGATCTGGATTAAAACTTGTGAAATCACCAACACCTGGCAAAGTCATCATTCCATTTCTTGTTTGAGTCATAGTTGAAGGAATTGTTCGACGCATTTTTTTGGTTTTGGTTTTTTCATACATAGAATCATTGGCATTATCAAATCCTAATAAACCTAATTCGTAGGAATTTAACTAGCTTACAATAAAAAAAGTTGTATGATCCAATTTAGGAATTCGATGAGTGGATGGTCTACGAAAGTATGCATTTATTATAATAATCGTAACCAAAACGGTAATAACATTTAAAATAAATATTTTTCTCATTAATGGAATTATTGAACTTGTTTTGTTGGTGACAGAATTTTTGATACTAAAAAACATGAAAACCACAATGGAAAGCAAAGCAGAAATGGTTAAAGTCATTTTTTTCTCCTGAATTTGTTGGAAGGAAGAATATTGCCATGAATAAAAATGCCATTAATACAGTTGGAATAATTAATACTACAGTATAAAAACGAGCTGATTTACGTCGAACTCGAAGTTCAAATTCAATTCAAACTCGTTTATTTAGAAGTGAAGCTAGAGCATCCCATTACTGCCATAGTTTAAATGTCGTGGATGCAATTATTAAAGAATCACACAAAGATAGAAAATATTTCAATGATGACAGTTTTTGCTTATTATTAACTTATGAATTAAATGGTGAGTAAAATTCTATTTAGCTTTTTTGATTTTGGTGGAAATTTAAAAATTTTAGTGGCTAAAAGAAATAATTTTATGTTTACAATTGAAGGAATTTCGAAATATTCAAAATATTTGGATTCCATTTCTTATCAATTGAGTACCGAATCAAAAATGCATATTTTAACTTTTACCAGATCTAGAAATGTAAGCATTTTTAACTTCAAAGATTTTGACATTTTTTATAATGTCCAATCACTAAGCTTCAAAATATATATTTTTTCTTTTAGAAAAAATTGGAACCAGGAAATGTTGTAATTCGCGTACAAATAATAAATTCAAAAATAGAAATGTTAGAAAAGCTAAAAACCGCTAAATTATTAGTCGTTGAATCTTTACCCGAATTTGAAGCAAATCTTTATGAAAATGAAGCATCAGCTTTAAAAAATGGTGACAAAAAATTTGGGTATAAAGTTTATAAAAATCCAGGACAAAAAGGTGCTGTTTATATTGCTTCCATTCCTGATAACAAACTGCCTGCTTCATATCCACCTGGCTCATATTTAGAAGGCGAATTTATGTTATCTTCAAACTCAGAAAAATATTTGACTAAACCATCCAAAAATATTCAATATAATTTAGCAACAACAAAATTCACTGAATCGGGAAATTCAAAAATTATATCGTCTTCATCAAATAAAGAAAATTTCGATGGAAATGAACTTTATAAAAACTTCCATTCGATTTATTTCAAATCCTTAATAATAAAAAAACTAAAACAGAAATTAAAAAAAAGATTTCTTTAACAAAAAATAAAAAACTACAATATTAATTTTTAGTGACTTTTCTTTTTTCAATGTATTCCTTGATTTTGGGTGTATTCAAGACACGGTTCATGTATTCAACCATTTTTGGGAATGTCTTTTCAAAATCGCGATCCATATTTTTAAGTGTGAGAATACCATCACCAATTAAGAAGTCCACCCAAGAAAGTCGACTCCCAAAAAAGCCGGAACCCGATTCGTTTAGGCGCTTTTCGAGAAGATGAAAGTATTTGTCTCGAGCAGGAAGGTACGTGTCCTTGTATAGAGCTTCCATGTCCCCTTGGAAATATTCCATCCATGCGCCATAATAATCAGAAATATCTTTCAAAAAATCGTAGTAAATATCAGCGGCTTCATCAATTTTGCCATTGTCCCATGCATCTTTTCCATTGAGACCGAAAATAGTTCCAAGGTAGCGACAAATCGCATATGTTTCATAAAGAGATTTCCCATCAACTTCAAGCCAAGGAGATTTGCCAGTGTCTGATGCTTAAAAAAAAAAGGAATTTTATTCAAAAATACAATTTAAAAAATAAAATACACGTACTTGGTTTGATTTTATTCCATTCATCAAAACTCCATCGACGATCTTCAAAATCCACTCCAGCATAATGGAACATCATTCTCGCAGGTTCTGCACGTCCACGAAGATCAAAATAATTTAATTTGTATTGAGGCATTTTTTTAACCTTTCAATTTAAAAATTAACAACTCAAATCTAAAATGCAGAATGAACATTTTACTTTCAAAATAATTCTTTTTATACCAAAATACTCGAAACAACAACACACATTGAAAACACGTTGTTTTTTTTTTGTCGGTTGTCGCGACAACCTTGAAATTATAGGTGTGCAAAAAGTGGAAAATTAAATCAATTATAGCGACTAAAAAATAAAATAAACAAGAATTGTGGTTTGTGCATACTTTGAAATTTTTTTTTCGTGAAAAATAATTGCCTAAGTTGCAAATTTTTATAATAGAATGAATCGTGAATCCATCACAAAACTAAAGTTTAAGTTTTTTAGAAATTTGATGACATTATTTTGAAAACAAAAAATGAATGTGAAAGATCAATAAAAAATTAAAATATTAGGGAAAAAAGACTAAGACCAATAATTTGGAAAACAAAAATGCTATAGCAAAAAAAAACTTCGTCAAAAGTATTGTTCAAGACCACTGCAAAAGCAATAGTTCAAATACATGGAAAGGAAAAACCTCGATTATGAATCCATTTTGACAGATCAAAATAAATTTTAAACAAAATTAAAACAATGCTTTTATTTATATTTCAATCTTTTTTTCATTTGTAATAAATGGTTTGATTCTTCGAAATTAAAAAAAAAAGTGAAATTTCAAAATATATTTATTGATTTTTGATGAACAAGTTTTTTCATTTTTAGTAAAACCTTGACCACAAACACATTTTTTGTAGTATCTCCCACAGCTTCTACGGAGATGAGAAAACTCAAAAAATGCAGCCAACGTGTGCACCGACATATTTCTTGTTGTAAAAAACTTTTCTTTTAATCGTTTTGTGGTTTTTATTCTTCATTTCATGTTATAAAAAAAATGGGTGAAGTAAACTATGGTTTCTGGTATAAAAATGATGAATTATTTATGGATGAAACTCCAGTTAAAGATATCATTGAACGTTTGCCTCTATCCTCTCCTACTCCATTTGTACTTTACAGTTTGAAAAAATTCCGTCATAATATTGATTCCTACCAAAATGCCCTTAATGAACTCTCACCAATTCAGGGAAAGTTGTCATATTCCATGAAAGCAAACTACAATCCTCATTTATTACCGATTCTAAAATCTGCAAATGTCATGTTGACCACCGTCAGTGGAGGGGAAATGCAGTTGGCATTAGCTACTGGATTTCAGGTATTTTATTTTAATGTTTTTAAAAATTTTATTTCTTTAACCTTTTTATTTAATAGATTGATTGGTTCCTAGCTCCAAACATTTTGTTAATTTTTTCTCTGTTTTTTAGCCATCAAATATTATTTATAATGGAAATGGAAAAACAGATGAAAGTATTAAAATGGCTGTTGAATCGGGTGTTTTACTAAATGTTGATAGTTTATTCGATCTCCAAATTATTCTCCACTACGCTCAAGAACTAAACAAAAAAGCTAATGTTTTGATAAGAGTTAATCCAATTTTAAGTGATTCAAATGTGCATGTTTATAATGTAACGGCATCTAAAACGAGTAAATTTGGTACATCGATAGACGAATTAGAACCTATTTTTAAATTGATGGAAGAAAATCAGGATAAATGGATATGTCTAATTGGATTTCATTGTCATTTAGGTGAGATATTTAAAAAAAACCATTTCCAGTAAGTTTACAAAAGAAAATTTTCTGTTTTAGGTTCAACCATATCAAATACCAATATTATCGTTGAATGCATAGAAAAACTCATTCCATTATTTGATTTCACACGTTTTCCCAATCTTCGTTATCTCAATATTGGCGGTGGTTTAAATATTGATTACAAAAAATATGCAAAACGTACTTCATCAAAATCAAAAAATAATGAAGAATATCCACAAATTCCAAGTATTATGGAATATGTTCATGCATTGGCAAAACCTTTAAAATCCTTAATTAATCCATCGTCAAATCAATCAATAGAGTTAATAATTGAACCAGGAAGAAGTTTAATTGGAAATTGTTGCATTCTAATTACTCGAGTTTTGGGTGAAAAACAAACTGGTCCAGTAAAGCAACTCATTGTCGATGCTTCCATGACCGAATGTATTCGTCCAGCTCTGTATCAAGCTTACCATCACATTGATACAATTACTTCATCTCCATCAAATCGAGAAGATGAAAAGGATATGGAACCATTTGATATTGTTGGACCAGTTTGTGAAAGTGGAGATTTCCTTGGAAAAGAAAGAGATTTGCCAAAAACCCTAAAAAGACGAGATTTCTTAGCTATTTTTGATACGGGTGCTTACTGTTCAAGTATGAGCTCTAACTATAACATGCGACCCAGACCTGCTGAATATACCGTAGATGAACATGGAGAAATCAAAATTCTCAGAAGGAGAGAAACAAATGAAGATATTTTAAAAACATTCTTTATTCAACAATAAAAAAAATATTTTGCTTTTGAAAGTTTAAAATGAAAATTTAATTTAATAAAAAAAAAATTTACGTTTTTTTAAAAATGATTCGAACATTGAGAATGTGACCTTAGAATGAGAAAACTTTGATTGTTCTAAACTAAATTTTTTTGAAAATTATGTACAATAATTTGAAATTAATATTTTATTTAAAAAAAAGTGAATGTGAATAATATATAAAATAAAGTAAAATAGTTTAAAAGTTATCGTAAGTCTTTGCTTATTTTTTAAACAATTAAGAAATATAACACACAAGAATTTCTAGATTTTGCATCTATTTATCAGTACAAAGTTTGAATTTTGTGCAAATGTCTTTGGCAGATTTTGATTCACGAACCATTTTGACCATTTCAGCGACACTTTCATCCAAAGTTTGACGACACTTTGAATCGAGTTCTTTATTACCCAATGTGACGACATCACAAATTTTTCCGCTATTCTGAAAATATTTTTGATCAAATTATATATAAAATCAATTAGGGCTTTTTCCATCCAAAAATGCGACTTTATCGGGGGCCACTTTTTCATAATTTAAGAGGATAACAAATTTATAAGAAAAATAGTTCTCAAAAAAAATTTGATGTTTTTTTAACACTTTTCCAAGGCCATAAAAATCAAAAATGATTTCAACATCGTAAAGATGGAGTAAAAAAAGCCTTATGCAAATTTTTTAATATAAAATTTGGAAAAAAGAAACAAAAAATTCGAATGAAAACAAACCTTTTTTAATTCATTTTCATACATAAGAATTCCAGCGGATGCTTTGGTAATAAAATCGACGCACATTTCACAAACTTTATCTTCGGGATTTCCTTTTTTATCCTTGTTTGAATCGGATTTTTCATTATCCTTGCTGGAACCACCGAACCCGAACATCACAATATAATTTTTGAGAAGAAAAAAAACTTATTTTAAAAATGAAGAAAGAAAATGAAAAAATAAGAATGATTTCTAGTCGCTTAAATATGAGAGAGAAAAAGAGAAGTAGAAAAAAAGCGTAAACATGTTTGTTTGTTTATTTGTTCGTTGAGAAAAAAAGAAGGGAATCAATACATCTAATCTTTGTTGTATTTGTTTACAAGTAGTTGGATGGGAAGAAGAAAAAAAGCAAATGACAACAAAAATAAAAAATAAAAAAGCTATAACGTTTTTAGGACACAAATAAAAATAATTTCACATAAAAAAAAGAAAAAGAAACCGGTAAACTTTTTTGTTTTAGCATGTAGTAAGCGAATAATAAAAAAAATATATATACACTATGATGAGTTTTGATTCGAATCTTGAATAAAATTTAGCTTTTAAAAAGTTGTTTTTCTTAGTCATTATTTGTTTTTACTTTAATTTCGGTAAGTTTTAAAATAATAAAAAGGGATTTTAAATTAATTGGTACCCATTGAACTTTTTTTTTACAACGCGCTTTAAATAGCTATTTACAATTTTCATTATTCATTTATATCATTGCTTTTATTTTTTCGATCATAATTGAGATGTTGATATTTTTATAAAAAAAAAGGAGAAAAAATCATTTAAAATATTCAAAAAAAAAATGGAAATTTTAATAAAGCGTGAAATTTCTTTTTATTCTTTGATCGCGATTCGCGATTTGCGAATCAATAGTGAAAGAAAAAAAAGGACGCGATAAAGAAGTAAAGAAAAAACGAAACAAAAAATTGAAGGTTGCTTTTCTGTTACGACACCATTATTAAAAAAGCGCAAAAGAATTAAATAAGAGATTGATTTTTTTTCTCTTTATTTTGCTGAGTATTTGTAATTACTTTTATGAAGAAAAGCAATTTATAACTATCAAATCGATATGTTCCCCATTAAAAGTTTTAAAATTATTTTTTATTTACATTATTTTTAGATTTTACATTGCCAATTTTTTTGCCAAAGTTTTTTAAAAAGTATTATTAATTTGTGACAATTTTTTTAGTAATTACATTTGCATTGGCCTCGCCATGCTCATTTAACAAAAAATTAAATCTCATTTGTGACAAAACGAATAAAAAAAGCAACAAAATATTCACAAAAAAAAAATTAAGTTCAGCAAAACGGAAATTTTTCTTTTAATTTAATCAATGAACTTTTTCGTTCAAAACCAACTATGCGCCTAAAAAAATAAATGCAACGAAAAAAGTGCAAAAAATCTTCTTCGTTTTTTTATCGAAGATATTCGAAAACAAAATGCAAAGCTGCTGCTATGCATCCTTTTTCTTTTAAGAACATCTATTGTTAATATAGAACCCGAAGTTGCTTGTCATGTAAATTATGCGATAACGCATCTGGTCTAAATTTATTTGCAACTTTTGTAACTCGAGCTAACTTAAATTTCTGTATGTAATTAAGAGAGTTGTTCTATATATTTTTAATAAATGAAATTAAGATGTTTTGAAAGGATTAAAACAAAATTCAAGCTTGAATTATTTTATTTAACAAAAAATTTTTTTTATGGAAGTTTAGTCAAAGAAGGCCAATCTTTTTTTCTAAACTTTCATATTTTAAACTCCACAACTCAGAAAAGTTTTTTAAAACAATTAATAAAAAGGATGAATGAATGTTACTGAGAGAAATTTGATTATTGGGTGGTAAAATCATTCATTAAAGTTAACAATAGCCACATGTTTTACGACAATGTTCGGACATAAATTCTGGAACAGTTACACATTGATCATTGAATGCAGCATACGATTCACAATCTTCTTCACCATCAGCATCTTCACAGGCTGAAAAAAAAAATTGGCTTCTGATAGGTTCAAGAAGTAGAAGAAGAAAAAAGAATTTACCAGGTATGCATGAATCAGGGATATCATCTTCATTACTAGAATCAACATGCCGAACATTGACCTTAAATGTAAGTTTATTGTTTCTGGAATATAATTGGATCATGGCTCTATCCCCTTCAGATGTAAATTTTTTGACATCATTCGGATCAAGGGTAACAAAATCAGGATTATTTGCACAAATTCTAAAAAAATTGTAATAATTTGTTAATTAGTTATTAAAGAATAATTAATCTCTTACAAGTAACCAGTACGATTAAAATTATTTATTTTCATTTCAACCCCATACAATGGACATCCTCTGCCATACGATGCAGCTGCATTTGCTTTAAGAATAATCAATTGAACCCGTTTTCCAGCGGGGGCTTTAAAATGATACCAAATATTTTTATGATATTGATATTCTTCATCATTATCAGTTCCAATGGTAAATGTAAAGGATCGACATTCATCGGTTGTATTAGCATTAAAAGTTCCGCTATTATAATTTGCTCCATTATTAGGAGTTCCAGCATCTACACTAGAGCAAGTGGCGCCACCCCATCCACCGGGGCAATTGCATTTAGAGCAATCAGCAGGATTTGGATATCCTCCATTCACGCAAGTAACTGATGGGCTAGTACATTTACATAAATAATGTCGATTCAATACAGCGATATCTTGGAATGATGGTCCTTTTGAATTACCAATGGTTTGTTGATATAATGGATCATCAAAGGTAACAATATCTTCTAAAGCATTGAGACATATTTATAATATTCCAACAACAACAAAAATAACAAAATTGGCTTACCTCCATAATGAAGAACACTTCCATAATCATATGGAGATCCATAATTATAACTATTTGTATTGTTTAATACTACCTCTTCAACATTGCTTATATAATTATCTCGATCGTAACGAGCATGTTGATGATTAATTCCGAGAGTATGAAGAATTTCATGAGAAATGGTACCATACTAAAATTGCTTTTTTTAAACAACTTTTAAACAATTATATTTTACAAAAGATGTTAAGACATGCAAATAAATTTAACTGTTAAAAAAATATGATTTTCTTTTTAGAACTTACATCCTTTTCACATATGCCCGCTACAATATTGATTAGATTATTACCACCATAAAAACCAAGAGTAGAAAAGCATCTTGTTGGATCAATATCTCTAAATTGAACTCTTGGGGAAATGGTTGAATTTTTATAAAAAGTTAAGCAGGTTTGATTTCGAATATTTGTAAATGCTTGATCAATAATATTTCTTGTGGTTGTTGCTAAAATTTAATTTTTGTTACTTTTATGAATTATTTTTCATTCTTACAAATGTTGGCATCAAAAGCATATGGAATTGATCCTTGCCATCGATTATTGGATAATGGAGTGGAAGAAGGATCTCGCATAGCTTGGCGTTTATTCCGGTTATTAACACTAAGGGTTGCAAGAGATTCTTTATCCAAACCAGATTTTTCTGATATTCCTTCAATGATACCATCAAGTTGGTGTTCATTTAAAAGCAAATCTCCCTAAAAAAATAAAGAAAGTGTTTGTTAGTCTAAAATGTAAATTGTATTTACTCCATATAAAATTTCTTCAACTGCAGAGGAAGTTCCACCATCGACGTCAGCTTTCACGTCTTTGATATCGATACCTTGAGCTTTTGAAATTTTACGGATGATTTTTAATTTTCTCCGAATATTGGTTAATTCTTTTTCATTTTTACCAATACCTTTTTTAGATAGATCAGCAAATTTCTAAAAAATAAAAAATATTAATTAATTAATTTTTTTTAAATTAAAACGTACATTTTTAAGTTTATCAGAAACGGCATCATCGATATCAGAAAAATCAATTCCTTTCAAGATTTTCTTGCTAACATCGTTGAGAAGTGCACCATCTTTCTTGAGAAGTGTGTAAGTTTTCTTGAGAATTGTTTTATCAGTTTTATTGGGAAGTGTGTCATTTTTCTTGAAATGGATATCAGTTTTCTTGGGAAGGGCGTCAATGAGACGCGCATCAATTTTCTTGGGAATTACATTTTTTTTCTTTGGAAGATTATTAATAGGCGATGGAAGAGGGTCGTCTTCCTTGAGAAGTGTATTAGGTTTATTGAGAAGACTATTAATTGGCGATGAAAATGCGAGAGTAACAGCAATTGAAAGAAGGGCTAAAATTAGCAGCTTCATGATTTCCAGTGAGAGTCAATAAGCAGTCAGTTAAGAAAGCTTTTGAGGAGTTGTGTGAGGCAGTTGAAACAAATTCAACCACTTGTTGCAGTTTAAAGTCAACCGCTTTTGATACCTTTTCCATTTTTTCCATGGTCCTTTTATATGGATTTTTTTTCAGGAAGTTATGGAGTCTTTTAATTATATGTAAATTTTATTCTAATCAGTTGTATGTAGTTTTAACTATAATACGAAAATCTTATTTATTTTGATGTTAAAACTCGATATTATGTATTTTCAGATCAACGAATTAAACATTTTTTTTATTGCGTTCATACTTACATAAAAATAAAAAGCATGTTATTTTTATTTCTTCCTTTAAGTCTCAAATTAACATAAGCTTCGAGAGAAAAATGTAATAGCGACATGAAATTATGCTTTTGTTTTTTGCCCATAATTTCGAATGAAAAAAATGACATGCTTTTTCATTATTTTTTGTTGAAAGTTTCTATTGTCATGATTTCCACCTGATTGAGTATTTGTCCTTTGGAGCCATTCATTACCATAATCCCAAAAACTATGAAAACACTAAATCGAGTTTAAACAACTTTTTTTCATTTCCATTTTTTTTTGTATGTAGCTTGGTTTCTACCAAATGTTTATACTTTTATGTCACTTTCAAAATTCCAAAATTAAAGTTAAATGAACAATAGCAGCGCCCACAAAAATTTTTCTAAGACATCCTTAAAAGATCTTGATGAAACCAACACAGAGAATCAAACGAAATGCTTCTCATTTTTTTTGTTTGTTTTTTTATTCTTTTTTTAATATATTTCAATCATTAATTTAGTAAAAATTGTGAAAGTTTTTTTCGTTTGCAGTTAATAAAACTTTTGTTTTATTTATCGAACGACTTGTATTTATCTTTTATTTTTAAACCAAATAAAAAAAAATAATGTTTAAATTTATTTATTAGCAAAAACAGAAGATTTTATGAAGCAAGATTATTAAATTCATAGCAAAGGTAAAATAATATATTCAGGAAAAGTAAAAATAAAATATTCATGGCAAAAATAAATGCAAGAAAGTAGCATAATTTTGTTTTATTTTTATTTTAATCAATTTTTTCCATTCGATCTCGTGGTCGAAGTTCTTCCATTCGATTTGATGCTCGAAGTTCTTTCATTGATTCTGGCATTGGCTGATACATTGCGGCACATACTTTTCGATCTTTCATGGCTGCTCTCTTTACAGCTTTGCGATTTCGGCAAAATTTAACTAAATGTGGTGGTTCGCTATCATCGTAGATTCTTTCTAAAATATGTCTGATTTTATTTGCATTTCTTTAGCTAACATTAAAATTATTTTCATCACCACTTTTTAAAAATAAACTTTTTGTTTAAGAAAGAAAAAACAGAGATTTTTAACTAACTTTTATCAATAGCAGCTTCTCTTTTTTCAAGGATAGTCATTTCAAGAAGAGCTTTTTTTGATTTTTCTGAGGGAATTTGCATTTCTTTTTTGTTTTCATCATTCTTAATTTTTCGTTCATCAGGCATAATCTTTGCAGCATATTTTGGTGTTGGACATGGAACTTTTTTCCTATATAAAAATAATTTATTAGATCAATAAACCAATCTTTAATTGAAAAATTTACTTTTTTCTTGCTTCTTTTTCCAATTTTCTTTCATCGTCTAATTCCTTTGATACTTCGGCAAGAAGTTCGATGAGTCCTTTTTCTGATTCCAATTCTTCTTTGGTAGGGGTTTCCAAAGGTCCATCGTATCCTTCAACTTCCAATTCCTTGGATACTTCATTCAGAAGCTCAATAAGTTCAACAATATTCCCGCAATCATTCATATTTCAAGTGGAATATGAAATTAGCTGAAAAACATAAATGGCCTCGTTAAAATACTCCGTAAAATTCTATGATAAAAAGTATTTTAAAAGTTTAATAAACTCATAAATTCATCGAGGCTTTGTTAAAACATAAAAAAAACTTCTTTTTTAAAAACAGGAAAATAAAATTCGATAAGCCTAAAGTTAAGAAATAATTTTTGACAAAAATACAACAAAAAAACAAATAGATTTACAAATTTTTGAAAGCAACTTTCGTAGGCTTGGCTTGGTTTGGAAATTTTTGGATTTTATGCTTTTGGCTAATTTGTAAGTGAATCTTAAAATTTTAATTTTGACTAGATTTTCTATTCACGCTGGAATTTCCATCCAAATAGAATTTCTATTGGACATATTCTTTCAAAACTTCGAAAATAGGTTCTTAGCTTAATTTTTAACCTAGATATTCAGGGGTCTATGAGACCTTTTTTTCTGATGGAGACACTAGTTTTGGGCCAAAGTGTTTTTTATAGAAAGAAAAATTTGGACAAAAAATAATTTACAAAATCTTTTATTTTTTTCTTACCTTTGGCTCTATTTCGCATCAGTGAAATAAGAGAAATTTTCAAAAAAATGAATTAAAAAAGTTTAGTCTCTAAAAACCCTGTCAATTGAGAGACTTCAAAACTCTGAGTCTCGGTCTTGATGAACTTTGTATGCTATTGCTCAAAATCATTTTAATAAAAAAAAACTTACTTTTTTCACACGTATTTTAGGGAAGTGGCAGAAGAATGAATGGTTGAGATTATTTAGGATGAGTAACGGAAAAGAGAGGTGAAGCTGAAAAAAAATTATTCTCTTTAAAATGCGGGATTACACACATATTACAGTGTTGTATCGCGTATAAAATCACAATTTTAGATTAACAAATTCGAGAGAGAAAAAAATATATTTATAAAAATTACTAAAGTAAGAGGAGAAGAAAAAGAAAGAAATGAAAAGCAAAAAGCGCCGTAAAAATGATAGACTGATTTTTTAGTTTAAAAAAAAGAAGCGAAGAGCCATAATTTTTGAAAAAAACTATGGTAAGAAAAAAAGGACGAAAAAGGATCTTTGAAGCCGTGAAAAAAAAAGCGGATTTTGTTTTTGATCAAGTGACTGGTTTTGCCAGCGGATGATTAATTTTTTTCGCCGACAAAATTCGTTTTCTCTGCCATGTTTCAAAATGAGCTATTTTTGTCCGTTGTTAAAAATTGTTTTTCTTGCTTATTTCAAAGGTTGTTTTCTCACCATTTTTAGCATCTGCTTCGCGCGAAAAATAGACAAAGAAACTTTGAAAAAGGATATGAAAAAAAATAAATAAGAAAGATCACCATAACCTTACATATTTCTTTCTTGCATCTTATTTTTTTGCCATTTATAGGCTTTTTCGTCGATGTTGAATGGTTGGTTGGCTTTATCGAGGTAAGCAATTCTATTTTATGTGGTTCATTTAAAATTAAAAAATCTTCGCCTGTTGCCTATTTTTTGAATACCATCGCGACTCTCTTAACCACGAAAAACAAGACCGTCACTCGAAACATGCTTTCTAAATTTTTTTCTACCTCCAAAATTTATACTGCTCAAAACCAAAAATTTTTCGATCCATACCGAGATTCAAGACCTAATTTTTTTTAAAGTTTTTATGTATCAAAAGCCTCGGGCAAATTTAAATTAAAAAATTAAAAAGTGTTTTGTTCATCACAAACTACGTTTCCTTTATGCCCCAGTTTATTTTCAATAAAAATTGGTGAAAAATCATTATTTGCTCTCGAAAAAAAACGTCATTCGAGACCAATGGTGCTCGACATCGATACTGATGATAACCTTTTTTGGTCCACATAAGAAAAAAATTTGAATAGAAAAGAAAAAAATGACAAAAATCATATTTTTTGAAGCTTTTTTTTTTTTGAGAAATTTAACTTTTGGTTTTTCGTTTCTTTAACTGAAAAGCTTTGATGCTAAAACGGAAAAGGACAATTAATAAAAAAATATTTTATACTCTCTCTTTTTAAATAATAAAAAAATGTCGAAATGTCGACTTTAAAATTTCTATGTCGGCGCCGCAAAAAATAAAAAATTATATGTCGCGCATTCTTGCTCAAAACTAAACTTTTTTAACTGAAAGTTGGAGTTTGGAAACTTTTGCCTCAAAAAAATTGCTTGATATTCGACATCGAGTTCTCGTCGCATATCTCTGCTATTTTTTTTAATTTTGGAAAAAATAACTGAAAATTTTTTAAAATTAAATTATCCCATTTATTCAAGTTCTTTCAATTAATTTATTTAAGAGAGCCATTTTTAAACTTTTTTTTTTGTTGGAATTACAGTTCCTCGCACATTTTCTAGAATTTCTATTGACACTAGAATTTCCAACTCGAATGGAATTTATATCGTAATAGAATTTCAAATGTCACAAGAAAATTTGAAAGACTCTTATTGATCGAAAAAATTTAACTTTTTAGATAAAACTGACTGTGCTCAAACACTTTACACTACCTTTATCATTTTCATAAATTAAAAAATTTGGTGAATTTTTTATTTTCTTGCAGTCTTTTAATTATTCAACGTTCCTCCAGATGAATCCAAATAATTTATTCAACGTGATTTACGGTAAAGTCAAATCTTCTTAAAACAAAATGTCTCTTATTAAAATATATTTCAAATTTTTAGAATGGTTCTCTCAATTTTCTCGAGGCCAATTATTATTGGGATGGATTATTTTTATTGTTTTTGGCAGTATTGTATCCTGCGTAGTTTGTTGCGTTTGCTGCAGGCCCAAAGGTTTCATTATTCCCAAAGATAAGCCTCGTGTTGTCAATGCTTCCACCAAAGCACCTCATTTTGCTGCTTCGGTCGCTGAATTTGCATAAAATGCAATATCTTTTTGGAAACTTTATTTTAAAAAATTTTTCTCTCTCAAAAATGAGTGAAATTTTATTGCTTTTGTTTTTTTTTGATTAATATTTGTGGAAATAAATAAACTTTTTTCGTTTGGAATTACTTATTTCTGATTTTTTGGAATATGAGTTATTTAATACTCGTTTCATATCTTTATGTTAAATGTTTTTTAATTTATTTAAAAAATATTTATGTAAATTTTAGGAGGAAAAAATGGAAGAATATAAAAAATTGCGTAAACAAAAGGCCGAATATTGGTGGTTGGAAAGTAGCAGCGATGAAGATTCTGAGTGAGTTGATAAAAATTAATTAAAATATATATAAATATTTATAAAAACAATTTCTTTAGACTAAATGATTTTACCTACCGTGAAAATAAAAAGCATCCACTTTTATATAATGGAAACAAAAAATCATCCAAGAATTTATCCAACCGTAAGTTATTTATTTCTGCAGAAATTATTATAAATATAAATTAACTTTGAACATTTAGACGCTGCTTCACCAACCATTCCTCCAATTTATCCTTCGCTTAAAAACATGCCAGCTGAAGAAAGCATTGAAAGTCAAATTGATGATTTATCATTTTGGACAATGGAATCATGTGAAAAAGCTTATAAGGTAAGAAGCTTTTAAATATTAAGCAACCCATTTATGAAATAATTATAATAATTTTTAAAGCCTTACGAAAATGATATGGATGCTCTCTCGCCTGTTGAAGAACCACTTTGTCATGATTCCATTGACGACTATCAACCTTTTTACACGGAAGATAATATTTTACAAGATAATTGTCAACCCAACTTTGCTTGTGAACCTGCGCTTCCACCACGATTTATGCTTCCAGCATCACTCTTAAGTCTTTCACCACCGCCATTACGAAACATGTTTCAACAACCAAAATGTGAATCTCCATTAGGAAAGTGCCAACAACAAGGCAATTCAGAAAAATTTGGTAAAGAATAAAAAAATATACAGCCAGGATCCACCTCTGTTTCATTTAGAAATTTTTGTTTGGCATCCCTTCAAGGAAATGCGTTATTTTTTTCTGGGGATGTTATGAAGTTTTTAGCCTGAAACTTACTGTCGCTTATTTTTTTGTCTAACGAATTTGTCATAAACACATGACTTTGCTTTGTTCAAAATTCCTGAAAAGTGGTACGGTTATATTCCTCGCTAGAGTCAGTGATTTATCACATTTTTCTACCAAAAAATTTTTGTTTCTCAAGCTTTCATTGAAGCTCACCTGGATTTTATCAGGAATTTCACCGTACTACCGATCTGAAATTTTGTTAGCAAAAAAATGTCAACGTGTGAAAAAGGGATGCCAGACAAAAATTTGCGTTTTTTTAACAAATGCATGAAACAGGGGTGGAAAAAAACAATAAAATTAAAGATGGCTCAACAAATATTTGCGCTGAACGTGGAAACTCTTCTTCACCATTAACTGGCGCAACTACCAAAGCAATGGATGGAAATAAACGCGCCATTAAAAAAACCATCGTTAAAAACCATTTGAAAATGGAACATGGAAAATGGTTAGAAAAATTATATTTTTTATAATGAAAGAATGATTTAATTTTTTCATTTTAATTTGTCTTTGATTTTTTTATGTATTTTAACACACACATATTAGCCCTCTTTTTCAAGTGTTATCGACATTGTAATAAATAAATATGCTACTCAAATTATTTTTAAGCCTTTGTTTTTTTTTTATGGTTGAAAAATACCATTCTCTAATATCTATCTTTTTTATTTATTTTATCCATTTGCTTTGAATATAATTTAATTTTTAGATCAATTTTGTCATCCGTGAAATATAACTTTAAAAATGGATGATTCGAAAATGCTTTTGTTTCCATTTTATTATAATCCCCAACTTTCACGAACAATGGTGCATGGATTTGTTCCATACCAATCATATCGAGATGATCGAAGCTTTGTTAAATTTTTGGGGAATGAAGTAATCCAAAGTTTCATCGCAAGAAAAATTGGTTGCAACCAAGCAATTGAAGAATTGCCAATCTTTTTTGATAAAACTGGCGCTGATATGATTTCCACATTCATTCAAAGTAAATTTCAAGGTGCAACTTTTTTGGAAGTTTGTTTGATGCTTGGAAATATATTTGAAATGTAAGCTTTTGTTTTTGTTTACAATATAAAAATCGTTTTTACTGAAAATTATTTTATTTTATTTTACAGTTCCGAAGATGATAAGAAAGAAATGATTGTGATCGTAGAAAATTATTTAGAAACATTATTAACCACCACAATTCGAACGAAACGTGGAATTATTAAAATGTGCAAAAAGCGATTATTCAAGCGAATTACCATCGAAACGAACATGGTCGATGAATTTAAAGAATTTCGACCAACCAAATGCCTCGAGAATGGTGGTGAAATTGAAGAAAATGGAATGAAATTTTTTGATAATGAATCTGATGGAATTTACATTCTCATAGAATGTAAAGCTTTTAAAAAAGCTTTGAAAAACTCTATTCCAGCTAACAGTTCTTTTGTTTTTACTTTCACTTTCGGCTTCCAAACTTTCGATATGATGGAAAAGGAAATTTTACAATATGAAACGAAGCATATCATTTGTAAGTCAACAAACAGAAAAATTTAAAATTCGTAACTACGAAACTTTTCTTTTTTTAACACGTGCATTATTTTATAGACCAAAATTTATCTGCATGGATTAAAATCAGTGAACAAGAATATGCTTTAATTAATGGTGGAAAAGTTGATATGTCGGGAAAACAAAATTATATTATTGAATGTGAAAAGATTTTGATTGTAATCTTTTCTCGCTTCATCTTAGCTTCAATCAACCAAAGCAAATTGCGGCCAAGCGTATTTCAATCAAAGAATTATGCTGAATGTTTGATTAATGCCATTCCTTCACTTTCTCGAAAAATGGTCAATGAATTGATCGAATTAATTGATAATGATTTTCAATTAAAGAAAAAGCTTCACGAAGAATTGGACGATATCAAAAGAATTTATGATATAAAATAAATTTTTTCTTATGTCTCTCCTCCAGCAGTTAATCCTATTAATCCTATCATCAATGAAGTTGTTATTTGTCGAAATGTTTTTTGAATATTTCTTTGTTTAATAATTTTAACAAAAATAAATTTTTTCAAAAAACAAAAAAAGTAAAATGACCTAATAACTTTAAAAAAAATCAAAACCAAGAAACTTTTTTAATTTAAAGTTTTTTAGAGCGCTTTTGGCTCGAAAAAAAATGTAGTAACAACAAAAAAAGAATGGAAGCAAAAATGTTAAAAAAAATATCTCTCTTATTCATTTGCAAAAAAAAATTACTATAATTCTTTTCCCGCCTGCAAATTGTAAATATTTTTATCAATTTTAAAAGGACACAACTTGAAATTTATTTCCCCCGCATTAAAACAGATGAAAAAATATTAATTAAAATTAAGACAAATTAGGAAAAGCGGTTTTCTTTATTTATGAAAAAAAATCGTAAACAAGAAGGAACTAAAAAAGTTAGAAATTCAGCTCTAACTACCTTCAAATATTTACTTTTATCTCTAATGATGCAAAAAGCTGCTTCATTTTCTCAAAAAATTTGTTTAATTTATTTTTCCCTGCTTTCTGTTTATCTCAAATCAATAATTTGTATATATAAAAAACGAAAAAAAGTAAAAAATATTCAAAAACGCAAAAAAAAAGAAGAGATAAAATAAACCAAACGGAAAAACAAGAAAAATGGCATTTGAAATTTTCTTATTGCATTTTTTATCCTTTGACCCAAAAAAGAAGAAAAAGCGCGAAAAAATAAAAAAGAGAAACTTATTAAGCATAAAGGGTAAAAGAATATTTTTTTTTAAAATCGATATTGTGATTCATCACAAAAAGGATAAGAAAAAAAGTAAAAACTATACCAATTCATTCAATGACTTTTTTTACGTTTAACAAAAAATAATAAAGCTTTTTGAATATTTGTTTGTATTTTTTTCTTCCTTTTTTGTGATTTTAAGTAAAAAGTATCGAAGATGAAAGAATTTGCTTTTCTTTCGACTACGGAAAGCAAATTATTTGGCTGTAATAGCACATTTAATATTTGTATCAGAAAATGAATGGCTACTTTTTTTAAAAACTATTGGATTTTAAAGAAGTGCAAATGATTCGAAATTGTGCTATTACAGATGAAGCCATATTCATCATCAAAATGTAGCGCGTTGACTTTTTTTACATCTTCGGGAAGAAGACGAATCTTCATTATAAAATTGTTTGAAAATAATTAGAAGTAATTATATTTACTTATACCTTATATAATGATTAAATTGTCAATTACATTCAGTTAGTGATTCATTTTAATATGATTAAAAGCTAAAAGCGAATTTTTAAATGCACTTGCTGTCTGTCTGACCTGAAATAGGAAAAAAGCTTGTCACGTACCGGCTGATATAAAAGAAGAACCAATTTCCAATCAATTACGCTTCTAGTTTTTCATATTTTTTAACTATATTTGTTATTGGCTGCGTTTTTCTTTTGACCCTGGGGGAATTTTCAGTTTTTTTCTTGTGAAATGGCAGAGAGATGGGTATCTAAAAAATTTGTTTTTTATGGATTTTTATTGTTTCTATAGTCAAACAACTATTCAATGGCGCCTTTAAAAACAAAAATTACTCCCTTGGGATATTTTTAAGAGGGATAGTTTTTGACATTCTCTTATCTGCGGATGGCAAAAAGCTTTATGTGTGGCCATTTTTTAGTGCAGAATAATATCGGTTTTTTTATTCTCCATGGATTATCATCTTATTCCGCTATTTTGCAATTTTTGGCATTTTACTAAAATCTTTGGCTCTCTTATTTGTCTTGTTTTTGGTTATTTTTATGGCGCGCTCGAATTTTACTAATAAAAGCGGCAAATTTTTTTAATAAATTCAGTTTTTTTTTTGTCTTGTTTATAAATATATTGCTTTACATAAATAAAACTTTTTTTATTTTTTAGAATCATGTTGCGTTTTACCTCAACAATCGCATTATTATTTGCTTTTTTGATTTTGAATCATCATGCCATCGCGGCTCCCATTTCAAAGCGAGAAATTAGCGTACAAAGCTCGTCAAACAACATTTCTTCAAATATTTCCTCGTCCTCAAATAACATTTCCTCAAATATCAATGTTAACAATAACGGAAATTCTGTTTCCATTACAAGTGATGGAAAAACAATGACCGTAAGTTAAAACTTTTCCCTTCCCTTAATTTTGGTTGTCTTTTCGTTACATTACGTTTTGATCTAAAACACATTTAGTCTTACTTTTCAAAAAATTTATTAAATTTAATTTTTTTTTCTTCCAGATTACCACGATTGATTTAAACACCGGTGAAAAAAAAGTTGAAACTATTGATGTATCCAATAACAATAATATGAATATCAGCGTAAATAACAACAAAGTCACAATGACAACAAATTAAAAAAAAAATTTCTTTTGCTAAATTTGTTTCTTTTTTTCAAAGCTTTTTTTATTTTTGTATAATAAATGCCTGATAATTCTGTGAGGATTTCATTATCGTTTGGATGTTTTTTTTATGTATTCAATAAATTCAGGTATCTCACGTAAAATTTGTAAAGAAGAATTTGCAAATGATAAAAATGTATCACAATTAACCAATGACAATTTTAATATTTCTCCTCCATGTTCACTTAAAAAATATATCGATACGAAAGTAAAACCTATAGCAATTCATTGAATGACTTTTTTTATGTTTAATAATAAATAATAGAACCTTTTGAATATTTATTTGTATTTTTTTCTTCATTTTTTGTTATTTTAATTAAAAAGCATCTGAAGATGGAAGAACTTGCATTGCTTCCGACTACGGAAAGCAAAATGATGATTATTTTGCTGTAATAGCAAACATACTTCATTTTTGTTTCTGAAAATGCATGGCTTCTTGTAGCAAAAAACGATTAGTTTATTTTGAGCCGAAAATGAATCACAACGGCGCAATAACAGATGAAGGCAGTAGTATTGTAATAACCGTTAAAAAATGAAAAAATTTGAAAGATGAATGAAGATCGAAATTAATATTTTTGTTAGTTGTGACTTTAGCATTTAGTATTTAAATTTTCGAAAGATAATTACATACTTAAACAAAATAACTATCGAATTTATTTATCAAAATATTAAAACATTATTAGTAGGTGTTGTAAATTCTCGAGCATAAATCAACTATAATTTAATTTCAAATTTTTATTATTATTATACGTTCACCTCGAAGTGATAGTGTTTGTTGTGTTCATTTCAAACTTTTAAAATACAAATAAATTCTTTTTTGTTAAAGAATAAATCCAAAGCAATCAAATCTAGAGCAATATTAATCCGCTGAATCTAAAAAACACCACGTCAGGCAACTTTTACCTTCTCAATAAAAAGTTTTGTTTGCTTCGATGTTGATGTGTCCATTGTGTTCATTTCAAACTTAAAAAATTCAAATAAATTCATTTTTGTTAAAGAAAAAATCAATAAAAATCAAATCTAGAGCAATATTAATCCGCTGAATCTAAAAAACACCACGTCAGGCAACTTTTACCTTCTCAATAAAAAGTTTTGTTTGCTTCGATGTTGATGTGTCCATTGTGTTCATTTCAAACTTAAAAAATTCAAATAAATTCATTTTTGTTAAAGAAAAAATCAATAAAAATCAAATCTAGAGCAATATTAATCCGCTGAATCTAAAAAACACCACGTCAGGCAACTTTTACCTTCTCAATAAAAAGTTTTGTTTGCTTCGATGTTGATGTGTCCATTGTGTTCATTTCAAACTTAAAAAATTCAAATAAATTCATTTTTGTTAAAGAAAAAATCAATAAAAATCAAATCTAGAGCAATATTAATCCGCTGAATCTAAAAAACACCACGTCAGGCAACTTTTATCTTCTCAATAAAAAGTTTTGTTTGCTTCGATGTTGATGTGTCCATTGTGTTCATTTCAAACTTAAAAAATTCAAATAAATTCATTTTTGTTAAAGAAAAAATCAATAAAAATCAAATCTAGAGCAATATTAATCCGCTGAATCTAAAAAACACCACGTCAGGCAACTTTTACCTTCTCAATAAAAAGATACGTTCACCTCGAAGTGATCGTGTTTGTTGTGTTCATTTCAAACTTTTAAAATACAAATAAATTCTTTTTTGTTAAAGAATAAATCCAAAGCAATCAAATCTAGAGCAATATTAATCCGCTGAATCTAAAAAACACCACGTCAGGCAACTTTTACCTTCTCAATACAAAGTTTTGTTTGCTTCGATGTTTATGTGTCCATTGTGTTCATTTCAAACTTAAAAAATTCAAATAAATTCATTTTTGTTAAAGAAAAATTCAATAAAAATCAAATCTAGAGCAATATAAATCCGTTGAATCTAAAAAACACCACGTCAGGCAACTTTAACCTTCTCAATAAAAAGATACGTTCACCTCGAAGTGATCGTGTTTGTTGTGTTCATTTCAAACTTTTAAAATACAAATAAATTCTTTTTTGTTAAAGAAAAATTCAATAAAAATCAAATCTAGAGCAATATTAATCCGCTGAATCTAAAAAACACCACGTCAGGCAACTTTTACCTTCTCAATAAAAAGTTTTGTTTGCTTCGATGTTGATGTGTCCATTGTTTTCATTTCAAACTTAAAAAATTCAAATAAATTCATTTTTGTTAAAGAAAAAATCAATAAAAATCAAATCTAGAGCAATATTAATCCGCTGAATCTAAAAAACACCACGTCAGGCAACTTTTACCTTCTCAATAAAAAGTTTTGTTTGCTTCGATGTTGATGTGTCCATTGTGTTCATTTCAAACTTAAAAAATTCAAATAAATTCATTTTTGTTAAAGAAAAAATCAATAAAAATCAAATCTAGAGCAATATTAATCCGCTGAATCTAAAAAACACCACGTCAGGCAACTTTTACCTTCTCAATAAAAAGTTTTGTTTGCTTCGATGTTGATGTGTCCATTGTGTTCATTTCAAACTTAAAAAATTCAAATAAATTCATTTTTGTTAAAGAAAAAATCAATAAAAATCAAATCTAGAGCAATATTAATCCGCTGAATCTAAAAAACACCACGTCAGGCAACTTTTACCTTCTCAATAAAAAGTTTTGTTTGCTTCGATGTTGATGTGTCCATTGTGTTCATTTCAAACTTAAAAAATTCAAATAAATTCATTTTTGTTAAAGAAAAAATCAATAAAAATCAAATCTAGAGCAATATTAATCCGCTGAATCTAAAAAACACCACGTCAGGCAACTTTAACCTTCTCAATAAAAAGATACGTTCACCTCGAAGTGATCGTGTTTGTTGTGTTCATTTCAAACTTTTAAAATACAAATAAATTCTTTTTTGTTAAAGAAAAATTCAATAAAAATCAAATCTAGAGCAATATTAATCCGCTGAATCTAAAAAACACAACGTCAGGCAACTTTTACCTTCTCAATACAAAGTTTTGTTTGCTTCGATGTTGATGTGTCCATTGTGTTCATTTCAAACTTAAAAAATTCAAATAAATTCATTTTTGTTAAAGAAAAAATCAATAAAAATCAAATCTAGAGCAATATTAATCCGCTGAATCTAAAAAACACCACGTCAGGCAACTTTTACCTTCTCTATAAAAAGTTTTGTTTGCTTCGATGTTGATGTGTCCATTGTGTTCATTTCAAACTTAAAAAATTCAAATAAATTCATTTTTGTTAAAGAATAAATCCAAAGCAATCAAATCTAGAGCAATATTAATCCGCTGAATCTAAAAAACACCACGTCAGGCAACTTTTACCTTCTCAATACAAAGTTTTGTTTGCTTCGATGTTTATGTGTCCATTGTGTTCATTTCAAACTTAAAAAATTCAAATAAATTCATTTTTGTTAAAGAAAAATTCAATAAAAATCAAATCTAGAGCAATATTAATCCGCTGAATCTAAAAAACAACACGTCAGGCAACTTTAACCTTCTCAATAAAAAGATACGTTCACATCGAAGTGATCGTGTTTGTTGTGTTCATTTCAAACTTTTAAAATACAAATAAATTCTTTTTTGTTAAAGAAAAATTCAATAAAAATCAAATCTAGAGCAATATTAATCCGCTGAATCTAAAAAACACCACGTCAGGCAACTTTTACCTTCTCAATAAAAAGTTTTGTTTGCTTCGATGTTGATGTGTCCATTGTGTTCATTTCAAACTTAAAAAATTCAAATAAATTCATTTTTGTTAAAGAAAAAATCAATAAAAATCAAATCTAGAGCAATATTAATCCGCTGAATCTAAAAAACACCACGTCAGGCAACTTTTACCTTCTCAATAAAAAGATACGTTCACCTCGAAGTGATCGTGTTTGTTGTGTTCATTTCAAACTTTTAAAATACAAATAAATTCTTTTTTGTTAAAGAAAAATTCAATAAAAATCAAATCTAGAGCAATATTAATCCGCTGAATCTAAAAAACACCACGTCAGGCAACTTTTACCTTCTCAATACAAAGTTTTGTTTGCTTCGATGTTGATGTGTCCATTGTGTTCATTTCAAACTTAAAAAATTCAAATAAATTCATTTTTGTTAAAGAAAAAATCAATAAAAATCAAATCTAGAGCAATATTAATCCGCTGAATCTAAAAAACACCACGTCAGGCAACTTTTACCTTCTCTATAAAAAGTTTTGTTTGCTTCGATGTTGATGTGTCCATTGTGTTCATTTCAAACTTAAAAAATTCAAATAAATTCATTTTTGTTAAAGAATAAATCCAAAGCAATCAAATCTAGAGCAATATTAATCCGCTGAATCTAAAAAACACCACGTCAGGCAACTTTTACCTTCTCAATACAAAGTTTTGTTTGCTTCGATGTTTATGTGTCCATTGTGTTCATTTCAAACTTAAAAAATTCAAATAAATTCATTTTTGTTAAAGAAAAATTCAATAAAAATCAAATCTAGAGCAATATTAATCCGCTGAATCTAAAAAACAACACGTCAGGCAACTTTAACCTTCTCAATAAAAAGATACGTTCACATCGAAGTGATCGTGTTTGTTGTGTTCATTTCAAACTTTTAAAATACAAATAAATTCTTTTTTGTTAAAGAATAAATCCAAAGCAATCAAATCTAGAGCAATATTAATCCGCTGAATCTAAAAAACAACACGTCAGGCAACTTTAACCTTCTCAATAAAAAGATACGTTCACATCGAAGTGATCGTGTTTGTTGTGTTCATTTCAAACTTTTAAAATACAAATAAATTCTTTTTTGTTAAAGAATAAATCCAAAGCAATCAAATCTAGAGCAATATTAATCCGCTGAATCTAAAAAACACCACGTCAGGCAACTTTTACCTTCTCAATACAAAGTTTTGTTTGCTTCGATGTTTATGTGTCCATTGTGTTCATTTCAAACTTAAAAAATTCAAATAAATTCATTTTTGTTAAAGAAAAATTCAATAAAAATAAAATCTAGAGCAATATAAATCCGCTGAATCTAAAAAACACCACGTCAGGCAACTTTTACCTTCTCAATACAAAGTTTTGTTTGCTTCGATGTTGATGTGTCCATTGTGTTCATTTCAAACTTAAAAAATTCAAATAAATTCATTTTTGTTAAAGAAAAATTCAATAAAAATCAAATCTAGAGCAATATTAATCCGCTGAATCTAAAAAACAACACGTCAGGCAACTTTAACCTTCTCAATAAAAAGATACGTTCACATCGAAGTGATCGTGTTTGTTGTGTTCATTAATGACTTTATTAAATCATAGAAAATAAATTTTGTTAAAGAATAAATCGAAAGCAATCAAATCTAGAGCATTATTAATCCGCTGAATCTAAAAAACACCACGTCAGGCAACTTTTACCTTCTCAATAAAAAGATACGTTCACCTCGAAGTGATCGTGTTTGTTGTGTTCATTTCAAACTTTTAAAATACAAATAAATTCTTTTTTGTTAAAGAATAAATCCAAAGCAATCAAATCTAGAGCAATATAATCCGCTGAATCTAAAAAACACCACGTCAGGCAACTTTTACCTTCTCAATAAAAAGATACGTTCACCTCGAAGTGATCGTGTTTGTTGTGTTCATTTCAAACTTTTAAAATACAAATAAATTCTTTTTTGTTAAAGAATAAATCCAAAGCAATCAAATCTAGAGCAATATTAATCCGCTGAATCTAAAAAACACCACGTCAGGCAACTTTTACCTTCTCAATACAAAGTTTTGTTTGCTTCGATGTTGATGTGTCCATTGTGTTCATTTCAAACTTAAAAAATTCAAATAAATTCATTTTTGTTAAAGAAAAATTCAATAAAAATCAAATCTAGAGCAATATTAATCCGCTGAATCTAAAAAACACCACGTCAGGCAACTTTAACCTTCTCAATAAAAAGATACGTTCACCTCGAAGTGATCGTGTTTGTTGTGTTCATTTCAAACTTTTAAAATACAAATAAATTCTTTTTTGTTAAAGAATAAATCCAAAGCAATCAAATCTAGAGCAATATTAATCCGCTGAATCTAAAAAACACCACGTCAGGCAACTTTTACCTTCTCAATAAAAAGATACGTTCACCTCGAAGTGATCGTGTTTGTTGTGTTCATTTCAAACTTTTAAAATACAAATAAATTCTTTTTTGTTAAAGAATAAATCCAAAGCAATCAAATCTAGAGCAATATTAATCCGCTGAATCTAAAAAACACCACGTCAGGCAACTTTTACCTTCTCAATACAAAGTTTTGTTTGCTTCGATGTTTATGTGTCCATTGTGTTCATTTCAAACTTAAAAAATTCAAATAAATTCATTTTTGTTAAAGAAAAATTCAATAAAAATAAAATCTAGAGCAATATAAATCCGCTGAATCTAAAAAACACCACGTCAGGCAACTTTAACCTTCTCAATAAAAAGATACGTTCACCTCGAAGTGATCGTGTTTGTTGTGTTCATTTCAAACTTTTAAAATACAAATAAATTCTTTTTTGTTAAAGAATAAATCCAAAGCAATCAAATCTAGAGCAATATAATCCGCTGAATCTAAAAAACACCACGTCAGGCAACTTTTACCTTCTCAATAAAAAGATACGTTCACCTCGAAGTGATCGTGTTTGTTGTGTTCATTTCAAACTTTTAAAATACAAATAAATTCTTTTTTGTTAAAGAATAAATCCAAAGCAATCAAATCTAGAGCAATATTAATCCGCTGAATCTAAAAAACACCACGTCAGGCAACTTTTACCTTCTCAATACAAAGTTTTGTTTGCTTCGATGTTGATGTGTCCATTGTGTTCATTTCAAACTTAAAAAATTCAAATAAATTCATTTTTGTTAAAGAAAAATTCAATAAAAATCAAATCTAGAGTAATATTAATCCGCTGAATCTAAAAAACACCACGTCAGGCAACTTTAACCTTCTCAATAAAAAGATACGTTCACCTCGAAGTGATCGTGTTTGTTGTGTTCATTTCAAACTTTTAAAATACAAATAAATTCTTTTTTGTTAAAGAATAAATCGAAAGCAATCAAATCTAGAGCATTATTAATCCGCTGAATCTAAAAAACACCACGTCAGGCAACTTTTACCTTCTCAATAAAAAGATACGTTCACCTCGAAGTGATCGTGTTTGTTGTGTTCATTTCAAACTTTTAAAATACAAATAAATTCTTTTTTGTTAAAGAATAAATCCAAAGCAATCAAATCTAGAGCAATATAATCCGCTGAATCTAAAAAACACCACGTCAGGCAACTTTTACCTTCTCAATAAAAAGATACGTTCACCTCGAAGTGATCGTGTTTGTTGTGTTCATTTCAAACTTTTAAAATACAAATAAATTCTTTTTTGTTAAAGAATAAATCCAAAGCAATCAAATCTAGAGCAATATTAATCCGCTGAATCTAAAAAACACCACGTCAGGCAACTTTTACCTTCTCAATACAAAGTTTTGTTTGCTTCGATGTTGATGTGTCCATTGTGTTCATTTCAAACTTAAAAAATTCAAATAAATTCATTTTTGTTAAAGAAAAATTCAATAAAAATCAAATCTAGAGCAATATTAATCCGCTGAATCTAAAAAACACCACGTCAGGCAACTTTTACCTTCTCAATACAAAGTTTTGTTTGCTTCGATGTTTATGTGTCCATTGTGTTCATTTCAAACTTAAAAAATTCAAATAAATTCATTTTTGTTAAAGAAAAATTCAATAAAAATAAAATCTAGAGCAATATAAATCCGCTGAATCTAAAAAACACCACGTCAGGCAACTTTAACCTTCTCAATAAAAAGATACGTTCACCTCGAAGTGATCGTGTTTGTTGTGTTCATTTCAAACTTTTAAAATACAAATAAATTCTTTTTTGTTAAAGAATAAATCCAAAGCAATCAAATCTAGAGCAATATTAATCCGCTGAATCTAAAAAACACCACGTCAGGCAACTTTTACCTTCTCAATACAAAGTTTTGTTTGCTTCGATGTTTATGTGTCCATTGTGTTCATTTCAAACTTAAAAAATTCAAATAAATTCATTTTTGTTAAAGAAAAATTCAATAAAAATAAAATCTAGAGCAATATAAATCCGCTGAATCTAAAAAACACCACGTCAGGCAACTTTAACCTTCTCAATAAAAAGATACGTTCACATCGAAGTGATCGTGTTTGTTGTGTTCATTTCAAACTTTTAAAATACAAATAAATTCTTTTTTGTTAAAGAATAAATCCAAAGCAATCAAATCTAGAGCAATATTAATCCGCTGAATCTAAAAAACACCACGTCAGGCAACTTTTACCTTCTCAATACAAAGTTTTGTTTGCTTCGATGTTTATGTGTCCATTGTGTTCATTTCAAACTTAAAAAATTCAAATAAATTCATTTTTGTTAAAGAAAAATTCAATAAAAATCAAATCTAGAGCAATATTAATCCGCTGAATCTAAAAAACAACACGTCAGGCAACTTTAACCTTCTCAATAAAAAGATACGTTCACATCGAAGTGATCGTGTTTGTTGTGTTCATTAATGACTTTATTAAATCATAGAAAATAAATTTTGTTAAAGAATAAATCGAAAGCAATCAAATCTAGAGCATTATTAATCCGCTGAATCTAAAAAACACCACGTCAGGCAACTTTTACCTTCTCAATAAAAAGATACGTTCACCTCGAAGTGATCGTGTTTGTTGTGTTCATTTCAAACTTTTAAAATACAAATAAATTCTTTTTTGTTAAAGAATAAATCCAAAGCAATCAAATCTAGTACAATATAATCCGCTGAATCTAAAAAACACCACGTCAGGCAACTTTTACCTTCTCAATAAAAAGATACGTTCACCTCGAAGTGATCGTGTTTGTTGTGTTCATTTCAAACTTTTAAAATACAAATAAATTCTTTTTTGTTAAAGAATAAATCCAAAGCAATCAAATCTAGAGCAATATTAATCCGCTGAATCTAAAAAACACCACGTCAGGCAACTTTTACCTTCTCAATACAAAGTTTTGTTTGCTTCGATGTTGATGTGTCCATTGTGTTCATTTCAAACTTAAAAAATTCAAATAAATTCATTTTTGTTAAAGAAAAATTCAATAAAAATCAAATCTAGAGCAATATTAATCCGCTGAATCTAAAAAACACCACGTCAGGCAACTTTAACCTTCTCAATAAAAAGATACGTTCACCTCGAAGTGATCGTGTTTGTTGTGTTCATTTCAAACTTTTAAAATACAAATAAATTCTTTTTTGTTAAAGAATAAATCCAAAGCAATCAAATCTAGAGCAATATTAATCCGCTGAATCTAAAAAACACCACGTCAGGCAACTTTTACCTTCTCAATAAAAAGATACGTTCACCTCGAAGTGATCGTGTTTGTTGTGTTCATTTCAAACTTTTAAAATACAAATAAATTCTTTTTTGTTAAAGAATAAATCCAAAGCAATCAAATCTAGAGCAATATTAATCCGCTGAATCTAAAAAACACCACGTCAGGCAACTTTTACCTTCTCAATACAAAGTTTTGTTTGCTTCGATGTTTATGTGTCCATTGTGTTCATTTCAAACTTAAAAAATTCAAATAAATTCATTTTTGTTAAAGAAAAATTCAATAAAAATAAAATCTAGAGCAATATAAATCCGCTGAATCTAAAAAACACCACGTCAGGCAACTTTTACCTTCTCAATAAAAAGATACGTTCACCTCGAAGTGATCGTGTTTGTTGTGTTCATTTCAAACTTTTAAAATACAAATAAATTCTTTTTTGTTAAAGAATAAATCCAAAGCAATCAAATCTAGAGCAATATTAATCCGCTGAATCTAAAAAACACCACGTCAGGCAACTTTTACCTTCTCAATACAAAGTTTTGTTTGCTTCGATGTTTATGTGTCCATTGTGTTCATTTCAAACTTAAAAAATTCAAATAAATTCATTTTTGTTAAAGAAAAATTCAATAAAAATAAAATCTAGAGCAATATAAATCCGCTGAATCTAAAAAACACCACGTCAGGCAACTTTTACCTTCTCAATACAAAGTTTTGTTTGCTTCGATGTTGATGTGTCCATTGTGTTCATTTCAAACTTAAAAAATTCAAATAAATTCATTTTTGTTAAAGAAAAATTCAATAAAAATCAAATCTAGAGCAATATTAATCCGCTGAATCTAAAAAACAACACGTCAGGCAACTTTAACCTTCTCAATAAAAAGATACGTTCACATCGAAGTGATCGTGTTTGTTGTGTTCATTTCAAACTTTTAAAATACAAATAAATTCTTTTTTGTTAAAGAAAAAATCCAAAGCAATCAAATCTAGAGCAATATTAATCCGCTGAATCTAAAAAACACCACGTCAGGCAACTTTTACCTTCTCAATAAAAAGATACGTTCACCTCGAAGTGATCGTGTTTGTTGTGTTCATTTCAAACTTGTAAAATACAAATAAATTCTTTTTTGTTAAAGAATAAATCCAAAGCAATCAAATCTAGAGCATTATTAATCCGCTGAATCTAAAAAACACTACGTCAGGCAACTTTGACCTTCTCCGGAAAAAGAAACGTTCACCTCGAAGTGATCGTGTTTATTGTGATCATTAATGACTTTATTAAATCATAGAAAATAAATTTTGTTAAAGAATAAATCGAAAGCAATCAAATCTAGAGCATTATTAATCCGCTGAATCTAAAAAACACTACGTCAGGCAACTTTGACCTTCTCCGGAAAAAGAAACGTTCACCTCGAAGTGATCGTGTTTATTTTGTTCATTTCAAACTTTAAAAATTCAAATAAATTCATTTTTGTTAAAGAAAAATTCAATAAAAATAAAATCTAGAGCAATATAAATCCGCTGAATCTAAAAAACACCACGTCAGGCAACTTTTACCTTCTCAATAAAAAGATACGTTCACCTCGAAGTGATCGTGTTTGTTGTGTTCATTTCAAATTTTTAAAATACAAATAAATTCTTTTTTGTTAAAGAATAAATCCAAAGCAATCAAATCTAGAGCAATATTAATCCGCTGAATCTAAAAAACACCACGTCAGGCAACTTTTACCTTCTCAATACAAAGTTTTGTTTGCTTCGATGTTTATGTGTCCATTGTGTTCATTTCAAACTTAAAAAATTCAAGTAAATTCATTTTTGTTAAAGAAAAAATCAATAAAAATCAAATCTAGAGCAATATTAATCCGCTGAATCTAAAAAACACCACGTCAGGCAACTTTAACCTTCTCAATAAAAAGATACGTTCACCTCGAAGTGATCGTGTTTGTTGTGTTCATTTCAAACTTTTAAAATACAAATAAATTCTTTTTTGTTAAAGAATAAATCCAAAGCAATCAAATCTAGAGCAATATTAATCCGCTGAATCTAAAAAACACCACGTCAGGCAACTTTTACCTTCTCAATACAAAGTTTTGTTTGCTTCGATGTTGATGTGTCCATTGTGTTCATTTCAAACTTAAAAAATTCAAATAAATTAATTTTTGTTAAAGAAAAATTCAATAAAAATCAAATCTAGAGCAATATTAATCCGCTGAATCTAAAAAACAACACGTCAGGCAACTTTAACCTTCTCAATAAAAAGATACGTTCACATCGAAGTGATCGTGTTTGTTGTGTTCATTAATGACTTTATTAAATCATAGAAAATAAATTTTGTTAAAGAATAAATCGAAAGCAATCAAATCTAGAGCATTATTAATCCGCTGAATCTAAAAAACACTACGTCAGGCAACTTTGACCTTCTCCGGAAAAAGAAACGTTCACCTCGAAGTGATCGTGTTTATTTTGTTCATTTCAAACTTTAAAAATTCAAATAAATTCATTTTTGTTAAAGAAAAATTCAATAAAAATAAAATCTAGAGCAATATAAATCCGCTGAATCTAAAAAACACCACGTCAGGCAACTTTTACCTTCTCAATAAAAAGATACGTTCACCTCGAAGTGATCGTGTTTGTTGTGTTCATTTCAAATTTTTAAAATACAAATAAATTCTTTTTTGTTAAAGAATAAATCCAAAGCAATCAAATCTAGAGCAATATTAATCCGCTGAATCTAAAAAACACCACGTCAGGCAACTTTTACCTTCTCAATACAAAGTTTTGTTTGCTTCGATGTTTATGTGTCCATTGTGTTCATTTCAAACTTAAAAAATTCAAGTAAATTCATTTTTGTTAAAGAAAAAATCAATAAAAATCAAATCTAGAGCAATATTAATCCGCTGAATCTAAAAAACACCACGTCAGGCAACTTTAACCTTCTCAATAAAAAGATACGTTCACCTCGAAGTGATCGTGTTTGTTGTGTTCATTTCAAACTTTTAAAATACAAATAAATTCTTTTTTGTTAAAGAATAAATCCAAAGCAATCAAATCTAGAGCAATATTAATCCGCTGAATCTAAAAAACACCACGTCATGCAACTTTTACCTTCTCAATACAAAGTTTTGTTTGCTTCGATGTTTATGTGTCCATTGTGTTCATTTCAAACTTAAAAAATTCAAATAAATTCATTTTTGTTAAAGAAAAATTCAATAAAAATAAAATCTAGAGCAATATAAATCCGCTGAATCTAAAAAACACCAGGTCAGGCAACTTTTACCTTCTCAATACAAAGTTTTGTTTGCTTCGATGTTGATGTGTCCATTGTGTTCATTTCAAACTTAAAAAATTCAAATAAATTCATTTTTGTTAAAGAAAAATTCAATAAAAATCAAATCTAGAGCAATATTAATCCGCTGAATCTAAAAAACAACACGTCAGGCAACTTTAACCTTCTCAATAAAAAGATACGTTCACATCGAAGTGATCGTGTTTGTTGTGTTCATTTAAAACTTTTAAAATACAAATAAATTCTTTTTTGTTAAAGAATAAATCCAAAGCAATCAAATCTAGAGCAATATTAATCCGCTGAATCTAAAAAACACCACGTCAGGCAACTTTTACCTTCTCAATAAAAAGATACGTTCACATCGAAGTGATCGTGTTTGTTGTGTTCATTTCAAACTTTTAAAATACAAATAAATTCTTTTTTGTTAGAGAATAAATCCAAAGCAATCAAATCTAGAGCAATATTAATCCGCTGAATCTAAAAAACACCACGTCATGCAACTTTTAACTTCTCAATACAAAGTTTTGTTTGCTTCGATGTTTATGTGTCCATTGTGTTCATTTCAAACTTAAAAAATTCAAATAAATTCATTTTTGTTAAAGAAAAATTCAATAAAAATCAAATCTAGAGCAATATTAATCCGCTGAATCTAAAAAACAACACGTCAGGCAACTTTAACCTTCTCAATAAAAAGATACGTTCACATCGAAGTGATCGTGTTTGTTGTGTTCATTTCAAACTTTTAAAATACAAATAAATTCTTTTTTGTTAAAGAATAAATCCAAAGCAATCAAATCTAGAGCAATATTAATCCGCTGAATCTAAAAAACAACACGTCAGGCAACTTTAACCTTCTCAATAAAAAGATACGTTCACATCGAAGTGATCGTGTTTGTTGTGTTCATTTCAAACTTTTAAAATACAAATAAATTCTTTTTTGTTAAAGAATAAATCCAAAGCAATCAAATCTAGAGCAATATTAATCCGCTGAATCTAAAAAACACCACGTCAGGCAACTTTTACCTTCTCAATACAAAGTTTTGTTTGCTTCGATGTTTATGTGTCCATTGTGTTCATTTCAAACTTAAAAAATTCAAATAAATTCATTTTTGTTAAAGAAAAATTCAATAAAAATAAAATCTAGAGCAATATAAATCCGCTGAATCTAAAAAACACCACGTCAGGCAACTTTTACCTTCTCAATACAAAGTTTTGTTTGCTTCGATGTTGATGTGTCCATTGTGTTCATTTCAAACTTAAAAAATTCAAATAAATTCATTTTTGTTAAAGAAAAATTCAATAAAAATCAAATCTAGAGCAATATTAATCCGCTGAATCTAAAAAACAACACGTCAGGCAACTTTAACCTTCTCAATAAAAAGATACGTTCACATCGAAGTGATCGTGTTTGTTGTGTTCATTTCAAACTTTTAAAATACAAATAAATTCTTTTTTGTTAAAGAATAAATCCAAAGCAATCAAATCTAGAGCAATATTAATCCGCTGAATCTAAAAAACACCACGTCAGGCAACTTTTACCTTCTCAATAAAAAGATACGTTCACCTCGAAGTGATCGTGTTTATTTTGTTCATTTCAAACTTTAAAAATTCAAATAAATTCATTTTTGTTAAAGAAAAATTCAATAAAAATAAAATCTAGAGCAATATAAATCCGCTGAATCTAAAAAACACTACGTCAGGCAACTTTGACCTTCTCCGGAAAAAGAAACGTTCACCTCGAAGTGATCGTGTTTATTTTGTTCATTTCAAACTTTAAAAATTCAAATAAATTCTTTTTTGTTAAAGAATAAATCCAAAGCAATCAAATCTAGAGCAATATTAATCCGCTGAATCTAAAAAACACCACGTCAGGCAACTTTTACCTTCTCAATACAAAGTTTTGTTTGCTTCGATGATTATGTGTCCATTGTGTTCATTTCAAACTTAAAAAATTCAAATAAATTCATTTTTGTTAAAGAAAAATTCAATAAAAATCAAATCTAGAGCAATATTAATCCGCTGAATCTAAAAAACACCACGTCAGGCAACTTTTACCTTCTCAATAAAAAGATACGTTCACCTCGAAGTGATCGTGTTTGTTGTGTTCATTTCAAACTTTTAAAATACAAATAAATTCTTTTTTGTTAAAGAATAAATCCAAAGCAATCAAATCTAGAGCAATATTAATCCGCTGAATCTAAAAAACACCACGTCATGCAACTTTTACCTTCTCAATACAAAGTTTTGTTTGCTTCGATGTTATTGTGTCCATTGTGTTCATTTCAAACTTAAAAAATTCAAATAAATTCATTTTTGTTAAAGAAAAATTCAATAAAAATAAAATCTAGAGCAATATAAATCCGCTGAATCTAAAAAACACCACGTCAGGCAACTTTTACCTTCTCAATACAAAGTTTTGTTTGCTTCGATGTTGATGTGTCCATTGTGTTCATTTCAAACTTAAAAAATTCAAATAAATTCATTTTTGTTAAAGAAAAATTCAATAAAAATCAAATCTAGAGCAATATTAATCCGCTGAATCTAAAAAACAACACGTCAGGCAACTTTAACCTTCTCAATAAAAAGATACGTTCACATCGAAGTGATCGTGTTTGTTGTGTTCATTTCAAACTTTTAAAATACAAATAAATTCTTTTTTGTTAAAGAATAAATCCAAAGCAATCAAATCTAGAGCAATATTAATCCGCTGAATCTAAAAAACACCACGTCAGGCAACTTTTACCTTCTCAATAAAAAGATACGTTCACCTCGAAGTGATCGTGTTTATTTTGTTCATTTCAAACTTTAAAAATTCAAATAAATTCATTTTTGTTAAAGAAAAATTCAATAAAAATAAAATCTAGAGCAATATAAATCCGCTGAATCTAAAAAACACTACGTCAGGCAACTTTGACCTTCTCCGGAAAAAGAAACGTTCACCTCGAAGTGATCGTGTTTATTTTGTTCATTTCAAACTTTAAAAATTCAAATAAATTCTTTTTTGTTAAAGAATAAATCCAAAGCAATCAAATCTAGAGCAATATTAATCCGCTGAATCTAAAAAACACCACGTCAGGCAACTTTTACCTTCTCAATACAAAGTTTTGTTTGCTTCGATGTTTATGTGTCCATTGTGTTCATTTCAAACTTAAAAAATTCAAATAAATTCATTTTTGTTAAAGAAAAATTCAATAAAAATCAAATCTAGAGCAATATTAATCCGCTGAATCTAAAAAACACCACGTCAGGCAACTTTTACCTTCTCAATAAAAAGATACGTTCACCTCGAAGTGATCGTGTTTGTTGTGTTCATTTCAAACTTTTAAAATACAAATAAATTCTTTTTTGTTAAAGAATAAATCCAAAGCAATCAAATCTAGAGCAATATTAATCCGCTGAATCTAAAAAACACCACGTCATGCAACTTTTAACTTCTCAATACAAAGTTTTGTTTGCTTCGATGTTTATGTGTCCATTGTGTTCATTTCAAACTTAAAAAATTCAAATAAATTCATTTTTGTTAAAGAAAAATTCAATAAAAATCAAATCTAGAGCAATATTAATCCGCTGAATCTAAAAAACACCACGTCAGGCAACTTTAACCTTCTCAATAAAAAGATACGTTCACATCGAAGTGATCGTGTTTGTTGTGTTCATTTCAAACTTTTAAAATACAAATAAATTCTTTTTTGTTAAAGAATTAATCCAAAGCAATCAAATCTAGAGCAATATTAATCCGCTGAATCTAAAAAAAACCACGTCAGGCAACTTTTACCTTCTCAATACAAAGTTTTGTTTGCTTCGATGTTTATGTGTCCATTGTGTTCATTTCAAACTTAAAAAATTCAAATAAATTCATTTTTGTTAAAGAAAAATTCAATAAAAATCAAATCTAGAGCAATATTAATCCGCTGAATCTAAAAAACAACACGTCAGGCAACTTTAACCTTCTCAATAAAAAGATACGTTCACATCGAAGTGATCGTGTTTGTTGTGTTCATTTCAAACTTTTAAAATACAAATAAATTCTTTTTTGTTAAAGAATAAATCCAAAGCAATCAAATCTAGAGCAATATTAATCCGCTGAATCTAAAAAACAACACGTCAGGCAACTTTAACCTTCTCAATAAAAAGATACGTTCACATCGAAGTGATCGTGTTTGTTGTGTTCATTTCAAACTTTTAAAATACAAATAAATTCTTTTTTGTTAAAGAATAAATCCAAAGCAATCAAATCTAGAGCAATATTAATCCGCTGAATCTAAAAAACACCACGTCAGGCAACTTTTACCTTCTCAATACAAAGTTTTGTTTGCTTCGATGTTTATGTGTCCATTGTGTTCATTTCAAACTTAAAAAATTCAAATAAATTCATTTTTGTTAAAGAAAAATTCAATAAAAATAAAATCTAGAGCAATATAAATCCGCTGAATCTAAAAAACACCACGTCAGGCAACTTTTACCTTCTCAATACAAAGTTTTGTTTGCTTCGATGTTGATGTGTCCATTGTGTTCATTTCAAACTTAAAAAATTCAAATAAATTCATTTTTGTTAAAGAAAAATTCAATAAAAATCAAATCTAGAGCAATATTAATCCGCTGAATCTAAAAAACAACACGTCAGGCAACTTTAACCTTCTCAATAAAAAGATACGTTCACATCGAAGTGATCGTGTTTGTTGTGTTCATTTCAAACTTTTAAAATACAAATAAATTCTTTTTTGTTAAAGAATAAATCCAAAGCAATCAAATCTAGAGCAATATTAATCCGCTGAATCTAAAAAACACCACGTCAGGCAACTTTTACCTTCTCAATAAAAAGATACGTTCACCTCGAAGTGATCGTGTTTATTTTGTTCATTTCAAACTTTAAAAATTCAAATAAATTCATTTTTGTTAAAGAAAAATTCAATAAAAATAAAATCTAGAGCAATATAAATCCGCTGAATCTAAAAAACACTACGTCAGGCAACTTTGACCTTCTCCGGAAAAAGAAACGTTCACCTCGAAGTGATCGTGTTTATTTTGTTCATTTCAAACTTTAAAAATTCAAATAAATTCTTTTTTGTTAAAGAATAAATCCAAAGCAATCAAATCTAGAGCAATATTAATCCGCTGAATCTAAAAAACACCACGTCAGGCAACTTTTACCTTCTCAATACAAAGTTTTGTTTGCTTCGATGTTTATGTGTCCATTGTGTTCATTTCAAACTTAAAAAATTCAAATAAATTCATTTTTGTTAAAGAAAAATTCAATAAAAATCAAATCTAGAGCAATATTAATCCGCTGAATCTAAAAAACACCACGTCAGGCAACTTTTACCTTCTCAATAAAAAGATACGTTCACCTCGAAGTGATCGTGTTTGTTGTGTTCATTTCAAACTTTTAAAATACAAATAAATTCTTTTTTGTTAAAGAATAAATCCAAAGCAATCAAATCTAGAGCAATATTAATCCGCTGAATCTAAAAAACACCACGTCAGGCAACTTTTACCTTCTCAATACAAAGTTTTGTTTGCTTCGATGTTGATGTGTCCATTGTGTTCATTTCAAACTTAAAAAATTCAAATAAATTCATTTTTGTTAAAGAAAAATTCAATAAAAATCAAATCTAGAGCAATATTAATCCGCTGAATCTAAAAAACAACACGTCAGGCAACTTTAACCTTCTCAATAAAAAGATACGTTCACATCGAAGTGATCGTGTTTGTTGTGTTCATTAATGACTTTATTAAATCATAGAAAATAAATTTTGTTAAAGAATAAATCGAAAGCAATCAAATCTAGAGCATTATTAATCCGCTGAATCTAAAAAACACTACGTCAGGCAACTTTGACCTTCTCCGGAAAAAGAAACGTTCACCTCGAAGTGATCGTGTTTATTGTGATCATTAATGACTTTATTAAATCATAGAAAATAAATTTTGTTAAAGAATAAATCGAAAGCAATCAAATCTAGAGCATTATTAATCCGCTGAATCTAAAAAACACTACGTCAGGCAACTTTGACCTTCTCCGGAAAAAGAAACGTTCACCTCGAAGTGATCGTGTTTATTTTGTTCATTTCAAACTTTAAAAATTCAAATAAATTCATTTTTGTTAAAGAAAAATTCAATAAAAATAAAATCTAGAGCAATATAAATCCGCTGAATCTAAAAAACACCACGTCAGGCAACTTTTACCTTCTCAATAAAAAGATACGTTCACCTCGAAGTGATCGTGTTTGTTGTGTTCATTTCAAATTTTTAAAATACAAATAAATTCTTTTTTGTTAAAGAATAAATCCAAAGCAATCAAATCTAGAGCAATATTAATCCGCTGAATCTAAAAAACACCACGTCAGGCAACTTTTACCTTCTCAATACAAAGTTTTGTTTGCTTCGATGTTTATGTGTCCATTGTGTTCATTTCAAACTTAAAAAATTCAAATAAATTCATTTTTGTTAAAGAAAAATTCAATAAAAATCAAATCTAGAGCAATATTAATCCGCTGAATCTAAAAAACACCACGTCAGGCAACTTTTACCTTCTCAATAAAAAGATACGTTCACCTCGAAGTGATCGTGTTTGTTGTGTTCATTTCAAACTTTTAAAATACAAATAAATTCTTTTTTGTTAAAGAATAAATCCAAAGCAATCAAATCTAGAGCAATATTAATCCGCTGAATCTAAAAAACACCACGTCAGGCAACTTTTACCTTCTCAATACAAAGTTTTGTTTGCTTCGATGTTTATGTGTCCATTGTGTTCATTTCAAACTTAAAAAATTCAAATAAATTCATTTTTGTTAAAGAAAAATTCAATAAAAATCAAATCTAGAGCAATATTAATCCGCTGAATCTAAAAAACACCACGTCAGGCAACTTTTACCTTCTCAATAAAAAGATACGTTCACCTCGAAGTGATCGTGTTTGTTGTGTTCATTTCAAACTTTTAAAATACAAATAAATTCTTTTTTGTTAAAGAATAAATCCAAAGCAATCAAATCTAGAGCAATATTAATCCGCTGAATCTAAAAAACACCACGTCAGGCAACTTTTACCTTCTCAATACAAAGTTTTGTTTGCTTCGATGTTTATGTGTCCATTGTGTTCATTTCAAACTTAAAAAATTCAAATAAATTCATTTTTGTTAAAGAAAAATTCAATAAAAATCAAATCTAGAGCAATATTAATCCGCTGAATCTAAAAAACACCACGTCAGGCAACTTTTACCTTCTCAATACAAAGTTTTGTTTGCTTCGATGTTGATGTGTCCATTGTGTTCATTTCAAACTTAAAAAATTCAAATAAATTCATTTTTGTTAAAGAAAAATTCAATAAAAATCAAATCTAGAGCAATATTAATCCGCTGAATCTAAAAAACAACACGTCAGGCAACTTTAACCTTCTCAATAAAAAGATACGTTCACATCGAAGTGATCGTGTTTGTTGTGTTCATTAATGACTTTATTAAATCATAGAAAATAAATTTTGTTAAAGAATAAATCGAAAGCAATCAAATCTAGAGCATTATTAATCCGCTGAATCTAAAAAACACTACGTCAGGCAACTTTGACCTTCTCCGGAAAAAGAAACGTTCACCTCGAAGTGATCGTGTTTATTGTGATCATTAATGACTTTATTAAATCATAGAAAATAAATTTTGTTAAAGAATAAATCGAAAGCAATCAAATCTAGAGCATTATTAATCCGCTGAATCTAAAAAACACTACGTCAGGCAACTTTGACCTTCTCCGGAAAAAGAAACGTTCACCTCGAAGTGATCGTGTTTATTTTGTTCATTTCAAACTTTAAAAATTCAAATAAATTCATTTTTGTTAAAGAAAAATTCAATAAAAATAAAATCTAGAGCAATATAAATCCGCTGAATCTAAAAAACACCACGTCAGGCAACTTTTACCTTCTCAATAAAAAGATACGTTCACCTCGAAGTGATCGTGTTTGTTGTGTTCATTTCAAATTTTTAAAATACAAATAAATTCTTTTTTGTTAAAGAATAAATCCAAAGCAATCAAATCTAGAGCAATATTAATCCGCTGAATCTAAAAAACACCACGTCAGGCAACTTTTACCTTCTCAATACAAAGTTTTGTTTGCTTCGATGTTTATGTGTCCATTGTGTTCATTTCAAACTTAAAAAATTCAAATAAATTCATTTTTGTTAAAGAAAAATTCAATAAAAATCAAATCTAGAGCAATATAAATCCGCTGAATCTAAAAAACACCACGTCAGGCAACTTTTACCTTCTCAATACAAAGTTTTGTTTGCTTCGATGTTTATGTGTCCATTGTGTTCATTTCAAACTTAAAAAATTCAAATAAATTCATTTTTGTTAAAGAAAAATTCAATAAAAATCAAATCTAGAGCAATATAAATCCGCTGAATCTAAAAAACACCACGTCAGGCAACTTTTACCTTCTCAATACAAAGTTTTGTTTGCTTCGATGTTTATGTGTCCATTGTGTTCATTTCAAACTTAAAAAATTCAAATAAATTCATTTTTGTTAAAGAAAAATTCAATAAAAATCAAATCTAGAGCAATATAAATCCGCTGAATCTAAAAAACACCACGTCAGGCAACTTTTACCTTCTCAATACAAAGTTTTGTTTGCTTCGATGTTTATAACTCATTTTTTTTAAAAATCGAGCTTCAGCCGGAACTGCAAAAATTTTTTTTTGCTTTTTCTGGACTAAAAACTCGATCCTAGGGGTTTCTTACTATGAAAATCACGAAAATAGAGGCCGTTTTGCCATTAGATATACTCATTCTGGAGATACAGTAACATAAAAAGCATAATTCTAAAATTTTATATTTTGTTTTATTCATTAGAGTTCTATATACCATTCGATTCGTAAAAATGTTCTGAACAACATTGTAATTGATACCAACCTTCGATATCCGTATAAAAATAGCACTATGCCGCTATCAAAGGTTATGAATTATAGTGTTGAAAGAAAAAGTATGTCGTAAAGTTCGATTTGGGGAGTTTTCTCAACGGAATAAAATTCTCCATGTATTTTTGCATTTTTGTACCGAAAAAAACAAAAAATTTTAGAGCAATACGTATACCTCCCTCCAGCACGAATATAGTACACCAATATGAGGTATATGGACAAGTATATCATAAATACATGTAAAAATTCCAAAATCTATCCAAAAACGTAGAAAAAATTATTTTATGATTTTACAAATCGAGAAAAAAAAATATTCCTTGACAGAATTATTTTTCCTGAATTTTAGGAGTTTAATAGTAGCACACGATAGATAAAAAAATAATAAAAATTCTAAAAATCAAAAATTTATTTTTGAACTCATCATTTCTAGACGTAATTTGGGTCGTAGAAACCGAATTTGATAACAGTTTAAATGTTTGACAAATTTAAAATGGAGTTAGAGCCACTTGAAAATAGTGATACTTTGTTTCGTTAAAAAATGGTAAATGACAAAGGGGGAAGAATTATTTTTTTCATTGTTTATTTGTCAAAAGAATAAATGTGATTTTATAAAAAATATTAGATAATAAAACTTTCTACTTTTTTATGCTTTTTAGCAGAAGCAAACTGTTAATTGAAATTTTAATTTAATTTTTTCAGAATTTTCTATGGAATATTTTAAATTTTCTTTTTCTTTGGTTGCTCATTCTTTTTTCATACGTTTTATATTTTTTTGTGTTTCTTGCTTTTGTGGCTTTTTTACCAACCTTTTCTAACTTTTTAGGAAACAGTGGAACGATGAAAAAATAAATAGTAAATAAATATTTGTTTAAACGAAAAAAACAAAATCAAATGAACAATCAGATTACGACTGCATTCTTTATCTCAAAAAAAAAAAACCCATTTGATATGTTTTCTTTTTTTTATTTTTCTTAAAATCTTTATTCGACTTTTTTTGTTTATTTTTGCAAGATGCTGCAAGCTATGTACTTGGAAAAAACATTAACGGCCGATGCGCATTAAATGACACAACCCAGTCATTGCAACATAAACATATCGGTTTTATCGAAGCTCAAAAGGTCAGTTTTTTCCCATTTTTCTTTTATCCTTTTTTTAAATTGTGGCAGTTTCCTATTTTTTTCGCAAAAAAGCATTTTTCATTCTTTACAAAATTTTGACTATTTTTTTTTATGAGACGTGTTTGTTATGTTTTAATTTTTTTTCCTATTTAAAAATTTTCTACGCTGTTATTTCATTTTAGTAAACCTAACTAGATAAATGGGAGTATACAAAAGTTGATAACAATACTCAGATCTCTTTTACTTTTTTTTCGTCGGTATTGAGACTCACTACCTTCAGAGTTTTTATAAGTTATCCATAATCAAAAACCATAATTTTGTTTTAGATTAAATATGGCTGACATCCAAAAGTATTTTGTTTTTAGTATTTTAAGTATTATCCGAAATTGTTTAGTGTCTCAAACTTCGAATGAACATAAAAAAAATTAATATTTTTTATTTTGCATAGTTTTTGCGTGGTTCCATGAGTTGTTTACTCGTAAAATTTCAAACGACTCTAGCTCTTTTATTTATTTTGTAAATCTAAATTTATTTTATCAAGGTGGATTAGAAGAAGCTTAAATTTAAAACAAAGCAAAGTTTTAAATTTTTTAACGATTAGCTGCTAAATTTTAGCAAAAGTCTTGATTTTAGTATCAGATAAAATTAAGATTTTTGCAATTTTTTTTAAATTCGGACATTTTTTGGTTATAACAAAGAAAAATAAAAGAAGATGAAACTTCTTTTCCTTTTATTTTGGATGGTGGTTTTGATTTATATTTATTTAATAAATGCTCGTCCATCAGATGGTCATGATACAGCTGAATCAATTAAAACCCGGTCCATTTCCACGAACCCTCAACCTAATTTAAATGATGGAACTTGGTATTATAGCAAATGGCATGGGAGAAAATGTATTTATTTATGGATACTGAAATTCAAAAAAGCTTGATAACCAAAAAGCGCATCGATCCTAATGTGTGTGCAAAGAAAATGGCATCTTTAAGAAAAGATGGATTAAAAGTTTTTCCACGTGGGCAAAAATTATCTGGACAACAAATTGGTGCATATATTTCGCGCAAGGTAACAAAGATAAGAGAAAATCTTGGAACGGCAGTAGCAAATAATTCCGAAGAATCTGGTGTCATCATCGAAGAACTTAACAATGAAACAGGTATTAAAATTGTTTTATGCAATGGGTCGTTACTAAAAATATTTAGGTGATATTAACATTGAATTCCACGATGAGCCAATGTTTTTGGATGAATTTGATACTATCAATGAAAATATTGGCGATATTTCCCAGCTCGAAAAGGATTCAGACAGCGAAAGTGATGAACCTATGGATTTATAAATATTATTAAACTCCCTTATCTGTTCTGACTTGCATAAACAAAAACTTCAATTTCATCTTGCTTTAAAGAAAAGGGATCCTTCTTAAAAAGCATAAAAAAGTAGAAAGTTTTATTATCTAATATTTTTTATAAAATCACATTTATTCTTTTGACAAATAAACAATGAAAAAAATAATTCTTCCCCCTTTGTCATTTACCATTTTTTAACGAAACAAAGTATCACTATTTTCAAGTGGCTCTAACTCCATTTTAAATTTGTCAAACATTTAAACTGTTATCAAATTCGGTTTCTACGACCCAAATTACGTCTAGAAATGATGAGTTCAAAAATAAATTTTTGATTTTTAGAATTTTTATTATTTTTTTATCTATCGTGTGCTACTATTAAACTCCTAAAATTCAGGAAAAATAATTCTGTCAAGGAATATTTTTTTTTCTCGATTTGTAAAATCATAAAATAATTTTTTCTACGTTTTTGGATAGATTTTGGAATTTTTACATGTATTTATGATATACTTGTCCATATACCTCATATTGGTGTACTATATTCGTGCTGGAGGGAGGTATACGTATTGCTCTAAAATTTTTTGTTTTTTTCGGTACAAAAATGCAAAAATACATGGAGAATTTTATTCCGTTGAGAAAACTCCCCAAATCGAACTTTACGACATACTTTTCCTTTCAACACTATAATTCATAACCTTTGATAGCGGCATAGTGCTATTTTTATACGGATATCGAAGGTTGGTATCAATTACAATGTTGTTCAGCACATTTTTACGAATCGAATGGTATATAGAACTCTAATGAATAAAACAAAATATAAAATTTTAGAATTATGCTTTTTATGTTACTGTATCTCCAGAATGAGTATATCTAATGGCAAAACGGCCTCTATTTTCGTGATTTTCATAGTAAGAAACCCCTAGGATCGAGTTTTTAGTCCAGAAAAAGCAAAAAAAAATTTTTGCTGTTCCAGTTCTTTACAGAAAAGCTCGACTTTCAAAAAAAATGAGTTTTAAGCATTATTTCAGCGACAAAATAAATGGCTGTAATAAAATTAAATTCTTTTTATCATCATTTTTTAAAATAAAGATCAAAACTTGTTGAATTATCAAAAGTTGTTTTTTTGTTTGTCAAAAAAAATGCAAAAAATTGGATTGGTACTTGTTACTTTTTTATTTGGACATTAAAAAAAGACTCTGAAAAACAAAAAAGGGAAGATGATTGAGGAAAAAGTTTCTTATGATTTTGGAAATCCTAATAGCACCTATGTGAAAGTATTGATTTGGACGGTAATCGTCACAGTAACCATTGGTCTCATTTTTGAGTGTTTATGTTTGGTATTTTTCGTGAACCATTTTTGGAAGAAAACTAAAACATTTTGTTCTGGATATTTTTATTTGCTCTTCATTGGCTATATAGTTGCCATAATTGTTATCATCTTTGCCATGCTTCAATCTCTTTTTCAAAATAATTGCTTTTTTATCGCCGCCAAAAATTTGGCATGCTTGTATTTATCTTATTTTCTTGGACCATGGAATACTATTTTAGCATTCAATCGATGCACAGCTTTGTTATTTTGGAAAAATCATACGACGATTTGGTCTCAAAAGCTTTTGAATTTCGTGTTTGCTATTTTACTATTGAATCCAATTTTGATTTCAGCTCCATTTATTTACAAAAATCCATATTGCTTTGTAAATGAATATGAAACTTCTTGTTTAGAAATTCTCCAAATTTTTAATCACATTGAATTACTTTCAAACGGAATAAATATTGGTTTTTCGTCACTTCTTGGAATTACTACAGTTTTGGTTTTACAATTCAATATTATTCCGATGACTCGAGATACCAAAACCATTCGAACGCATGTTCTTCTTCAATCCATTATATCTTCCATATTTTTTGGATTATTTTTAAGTTTAGGAAAAATTGCTGAAATTTTTTATGATTCAAATGACCAATTAAAAGTTAGCAACATGATTATTCTCTTTGTTTTCATCATTTTTTCCCAATGTTATTATTTATATTTTCATATTTCTTCGACTTTGCTAATTTTTTTCTTATCGTATGCCTTTTTTTTAAAATAGCTTAATTTTAGATTTTTTTTATTATATATTTTTTAGTGATTCTGTACGTTCAAGCTTCATTTACTTTTATACCTTAAATTTATTGAAAAAAGTGTAAAAAAGGAAACAAAGTCGTGTGGCATCATTTTTGGTGGCAGAAGACATTGTGAATATTTATAATAAACCTGGTAATAATTAAAAATAAATAAAAAATGAACATTAAATATTGTAAATACGTTTTTTTTAAATATGCTATTTAAATTTGATGTAACTTTTTTTCCCTTTTTGTCAGCATTTTAATAAAACATTTAAATAAATTATATATCACGCAAACGAATTCTTATAAATCATAAAAAAAATTTACTAGTAATTTTTGCATTCTCATAAAAACAAGAAATTTGAAGTTCCAACTAACATCAGCTGGTTGTCATAGTCATTTATAAAATAATGCGAAACATTAAAAGAAAATAGCTTCTCGAGAAGTGCGTATATAATAAAATTTGGTTGCAGACAAAAAAGCTTATACATTTTAAGAAATAGAATAAGAACACGTTTGAAAATTACTAGGTAAGTTAAAAAAAACATTAAAAATAAAAGATTGATAACAGGAAAGGTAGCAATAATAAAATTATATAGGAAAAGTAAAAAAGGGAAATCAAAGTCTAAATTCAAAAATGAAAAGAATTACATTAAAATTTCTAAGTTCAAAAGTAATCACAAGAACTAAAAAATTTTTATTGCTTCCTAAGTATATAATAATTACGGTTTTTTATAGTATTATAAAACTCCAACATAAACAGGTGGTAAATAATATTTGTTAAGTTAACAAAAAAGTTTATAAATGCCTGAAAACAGACCATAAACTTGCCAATCTTTTTTTTTTCTTGCTGCGTTAGTTATAGTTTTCTAAAATAGTTTTCTAAAAAAATTTTACTTCTTCGAAGAGAATTATAAAAAGCGTTGAAAAATACGTGTTTTTTTCCTTATATTTTTTAAAGACAAATTTAAGAATAAAAATGGAAAAGCTTCTTTTTGACCGCCGATATTTTGATCACCTTTATAATTGTTCTTATTTTACTGACGATGAATGGAAATCTTATGGACAAGTTAATATTCCCATTGGAGTTATTTATATTGTAATTGGGATCATTTATGAAGTTAGTTTATTATAATTTTCTTTCCAAATATATCTGTTATTAATTTAGACCCTCTATATTCCTTTTTTAATTGTAATGTCTCGAAAAGAATTTATCCAACATTCATGCTATAAAATTATGTTTTTGCTTGGAATTATTGATATTGTTGCAGTTTTATGTAATTCAATTATGAGCGGATATTTTTCTCTTATTGGCGCTAATTATTGTACTCATCCTGCATTGGTTTACATCGTAGGAGTTTTTTCTCCGTGTAAGTTACTTAATTTACGCAATTCCATTGCAGCTAAAAGAGTTTTTTTTGATTTTTTTTTAAATATCGCATGAAAATTAAAAGAGTAAAGACTTTATGCAAATTTTGGATAAACCGTTCTAATTTTTTTTGGCTGCAAAATAAGTTTTTAGAGATTTTTTATAATATTTAAATTCACTAAAAAAACATTTTATCGTTAATTTCAGCAAGTTGGTGTGCTGCTTGTGCAACAGTTTTACTTCTTGCATTCAATCGTTTTCTCGATTTGGTTTCACCGTATTATTCCGAGAAATTGTTCCATGGTAAACGAACTTTATTTTGGTTGATTCTTCCTGGACTATATTGGTTTTATTTTTGGTTTATTGATCTTCCATGTATTTACACTTCAGCCGCATCCGCTTGTTTTTTCGATCCATTTTTTGGTGCCACTGATTATCCACATAATGCAATTGAAGTAAGGGTTTTTTTGACAATTTTTTAAGCCCTTTAAAATCTATATTTTTAGTATGCAAATTGGGGTTTAACTTTTAACAATATTGCTATCATCTTAGCTTTGAGTGGAATGTATGTTGCCATAATTTGTGCTTTAATTGCTAAAACTAAAATGAGTGCTGCAGCGACAACCATTCAACGACAGGTAACACACATTTTTAAAAAGTATGCTTTTTCTAAATTTTTTTTATAAATTTTAGACAATTTTACAAGCATTTCTTATTTGCACTTTATGCTTCATCGCTTCAGCAATATATGTTTGGATGCAATATTTACCCGCTCCACCATTTTTAATTATAAGGGGACAAGTTTTTTGGCAAGCTAGTCATGGTAATAAAAAAACTTTGATTTATAGTTTCTTTAAAATATAAGAAAAAAATATTTTTTAGGCGGCGCTGTTTTTATTTATTTGATTTTCAATAAAGCTTTGCCACGAGAATTAATTAAGCTTGTTTTGCCACAATTTATCCAAAAGAAACTTTCAAAAGTTAAAATTCTTTCAAAAACTGCTTCAAATAACGCTACAATCACAGCAGGTGCTACAGCGAGCTCACAAGTAACTCCACAAGAAACAAGAAAAAATTTGAATGTATCAAATCACAAATAATTCTTTATCTTTCAAGTTTTTTTATAGAAGTGCCAAAAGTTTTTTTATAATATTGATAATCCTCTTTTTTATTAAAAAAAACAGCCCCTTTTTTTCTATTTTTTGTGAAATTTGATTTCACTTTTTTTTTCTTTTAATTTCGTTCACCCAGAAAATGAAAAATGTTTTTAAAATTTGTGTAAAATTTTTATATTTATTTTTTGTTGTATTTCAATTTTTTGTGTTATGAAATAAAAAAGTTTGGAAATAAAATTTTTTTGAGATTTTTATGATTTATTTATTTTTGAAATTAGAAAATAGAAGCAATTATTAAAACACAACGTACTAAATAGAAAATTCCAAAAAAAAAACACTCATATTTTTTTAAAGGGCAAAGGGACATGAAGAATGAGGAAACTTTATTAGAATAAAAAAATTCAAAACACTTAATCAAAAAAAAAGAGGCAGCATTTATTTTGAAGGCGCAATCAATCTTTCCAAGGAAAAAAGAAAAGACAAAAACATAAAAACAAAAGAGACTAATTATTTGAATTTTTTTTTTGACCACATCAGTAATTTTAGGTGTTTGGTTGTCGTGCTTTTTTGGTTCGATCATCTTTTTGAAGAAAAAGAATGATTAAAATATAGTCCAAAACAATTGACAAAAAAAAGAAGAATGAGTGACATTCTTTCTTTATAGGTATGTATGTATAACCCTCCAGGATAAGGAAAAAAAAAGAAATAACCAAAACAATAAAATATTTACCAAAATTGGTTTAAAAAATTTCTAGGTTAATTGGAGGGCTATAAATATTGGAGTATTTTCCCGATGTTTTTTGTTGTACAAACCAAAAAACTGCAGCAATAATAATAATTATTCTTTCCTAATTTTTAGAAAGATTTTGTTTAAATATATTTTTTTTGTTGTTGGTTTTCTCAAAATGAGCGATATCTCTGACGACGAAATAGATGGTTATGAATCTTCGTATTCTTATGATTGCGATTATGATCATCCGAATCCTGTTACCTTTTATTTTCCTCAACATCAAAATTTTTCGATTCCATCCACATTAATTTATTATATTTTAATGAATCCTAAATCCGCAAAAGGACTTGAAAAAATTCAAAAAACATGCAAATATTTTTTTGCCAAAAATAAAATTGTTGTCGTTAAAGAACCTGTTAGTGTCGAAATGGATGGTTTATATTTGTATGGAAAAGATTTTTGCATTGAAGGAGCTAATTTCAAATATTGGCTTACGAAATCCATAAGCGTACAAGGAAATCGAAATATCCCAAAAATGATTAAGAAATACATTTACCGATGCACTTTCAAAGAATTTTTTTCTTCGAATCGAACTTTAACTTGGAATGAATTTTCTTTTCTTTTGGGTGATGGAAAAATTCGAAGCCTTCATGTATCCAATTTTAATATTTATGATGACGACTCCGGCGCCTTAATTCTTATTGATCAGGTTCTAGCAAAAGTTCCATATATTCGAGAGTTCACTTATGGATGCAAAAAATAACTTTTTGATTCCAAAACATTTGAAAATTTATGTTCATTGAAATTCACATCAAAATTTCAAATAGTTACGCTTATTATTAACAAAATATCCGAGCAGATTGATTTCACATATTTATGCAAATTTTTCCAATAAAACGCTGCTGAAAAGTTTGCTTTTCGAGTTGCGTTTTACACCAAACAAAAAAAAAAGAAAAAATTAAAATTAATGGATGATTTGGAAAACAAATACTTAAATTATTGGGCCAAAGAAGAAGATGGAATTTCCATTTAAAAAAAGCCTGATGGAATCATCGATATTTACAACCGAAAACCATTCCTACAATGTTGTCAAGATTTTTAGTAAAAACTTATTATGTTTTTTTGATGTTTTTGCATTTTTCTTTTTTTCACTATATAAAACTTCAAAAATAAGTTTTTTAATTTTTTAAAACTTTTTTATTATTTCTTTTTGTCTTTTGATTTTTTGTGTTCTAGAATAAAGGGTATAAAACACTTAGACTATGTTAACGGCGATTACATTTTTTATGATCATAAAAGCTTGATAAAATTTGATGAAACTTTTGTCAAAATTCCTAGGATTAGAAAATTAGAAGAAAAAAAGAAAACGATGAAGTTTTTTTCAAATTTTAATCAACCAATGTTTTTTATCTGTGTTTTTTTAAATCATTTATTCAAATATGTTTTATTTATTTAAATTTTAAACAACAAAAAAATATTAAACGATAAAAATATAAAATATTTTAGGGAATTGGATAGTTTTTTTTATGTTTCACATTATTATAAACTTTCGGTTAAAAATCCAAATAATTACTTTTATCGAAATGATACAATATTTTCGATATAAGCTTAAAAAAATTAATGTCATAATGGAATCAAAAAATATTCGAACTATATTTAGGGCAGCAAAAAGGGGGGCTTGATTGAAATTTAAATACCAATCCGGCATTACTCGATGTTGAGCAAAACTTTCAAGATTTTGTAAATATTTAGAAAGATAATAAAAATTTGCGATAAATATATTTAAAAATGCTAAAGATGCTGTGAGGCATTGAAGTGAAAGGACTAAAGTAATTCGTAAAGATGAATATAAATTAGTTCGATTATTATTAGCTTGATAAATAATTTGTTTCGCGACTTTTGCTGCAACAAACAATGAAAAAATTATGGAAAGAACCAAAAAAATTATAGGAATAAATATTTGACAATAACCAAATATTATCATCCATATTGATTCTTCCTTCACGCTCAAGCAGCTAATATAAGAATCTTCCATTCAATAATCAATTCCTTGAGTAAAATTTTCACAAAATTTATCCCAACATTCATTTTGTATTTCTCCCTGATAATTATTTAGGGCATCTTTGGCCCATGTTCGAGCTTCAAATAAAACTATAATAAAAGCTTCAACAAAAATTATAATTAAAATGGTTTTAAATATGGTGAAATATTTTTTATAAAAATTTGGAAAATATAAACATAAAAATCGTGAAAAAGTTAAAAGCAAAAGTGGAGTGAAAGTTGAGTATTTAATAATAATTTTTATAAAATAATTGAATCGATTAAACACATATAAATCTCCATAAAAACATGTTGCACGACCTTGATTAAATTTTAGTGTATAACTTTTATTCCAATTAAGCATGAAATATGCTAAATAAGTGGGTTTTTCACAAATATAATCATATATCACCCAAAAATCCCAAAAAGCTTGATTAAGAATAAACCATCGATATTGTTCTTTACTTTTACAAAAAATTGAGATTACTATAATTATGAGAAGAAAAAACCAACAAATATAACCAAAACCTATGGTTTCCAAAATAAATGGTAGTTGAAATCCCACGCATTCTATCCACGAATCGAATGAAGCTTTATGACCCAAAGCATTGCACTTTATTTTTTGAGAGTTGTAAGGGGTAGCTCGAACCATATTTTCTCCAACCGCCGCAACTTTCTTTAAGAAAACAAAAAGTAAACAAAAAAATGATTTGTGACCTTTTTTTTAAATAAACAAATTTATATAAAATTTTATGTTAATGTTTCTTTTTTGCAAAGACTAATTTTAAAATATAATTAGCTACAAAAATAGATTGTATAGTCATTTTAAAAATGTTAATCTTTTTATGGAATTGTTTATTTTATTAGGTAATATTTACTTAAGAAATTGAATTTGCTTAGTGCCTCGTGAGCTGTTAACATTTAATAAAAAAAAAAATACGGTCAAAGAAGATGAATAAGTTTGCAACAAATTTTTTAAGTAATTCAAATAAACATCATCTAAAACTAAAAATGCGTCAAGTAATAAAAAAAACTCGTTAAAAATTTATATAAATTTATTACTGGCGATTGCAAAACAAGTTTTAAAAAATTACGAGTATATGGTTATATTGGTTAAGATAAAATGCAAAGTTTTATGGATAAATATAGCCAGTAAAAAATATTAGTAAAGGGGTAAATGAGAAATTGTTGCCCTTGTCGTCTTCCAATTCAGGCGTTCATCTCCATCATTTTATTTTGGTTGTTGCTTGTTGTAGCATTTGCAACTTTTGCAATCGCATTCGCCTTTCTTTGAGCAACATGGACAGCCATCTTCGCATTTGCAATTGGCTTTATTTCCATCACAAGGGCATTTATCACAGCACTTTTTAGTGCTGGATTGGTCGTTATCACAGCATTTGCATTCGCATTTCTTGGAATCACTTTTGCATCCATCGCAACATTTGCAATCTTTGCATTCACATTTTTTGCCTTCATTTTTGGAACAACATGAACAAGCCTCACAGCAATGGCATTTGCCAGCCTTTTCATCAGCACACTTACATTTATCGCAACATTTTCCATCGCAGCTACAGCCATCACAGCATTTGCAATCTTTGCACTTGCATTCGCCGCCCTTTTTGGGACAACATTTGCATCCGTCACAACATTTGCAGTTTTTGCATTGGCATTTGGCTTCATTTGAGCAGCCGGGGCAATTTTCAGGACATTCACATTTTTCCTTTTCGGAACAACATGAGCATGGTCCATCACAACATTTTGGTTTTTCAATTGGATTCATCATTGACAATAAAGGAAGAAATCAGAGGAATAAACACAAACAATTGAAAGTGAAATCAAAATAAGAATTGATGAGTAGTTTGGGATTTGTGTCCACTGCTTTTATACTCCTCAAATTTCTGCTTTCGAAAGCATTATCACCATCAGCTCCACCCTAAAAAAAGGTGTATCATCTGTTTATAACGATCATAGTTCGTGATTACTTTCACTTTTTCGCAAACAATCACACTATTTTCCTTCGTCAACCATAAACTATAAACTAAAAAATGAGAAATAAAGAAATTTCCTTTAGAAGACTATAAACTATTTCTATAGTCTATGATAACAACTATAAAGCATAAACTAGAAAAAAAATTTTCGAAATTTTTTCTTTTGAATGCTTTTGCTTGCAATAATCGATTCAATTTATGAGTTTTTGGTGTTCGAGAACAGCTAAAGTTTGTAAAAAAAATTTAAATTTATTTTAGATAATCATTGATCGCAAAGTTCCAGTTTTTATAAAAAGTCTTTTAATCCCATTCAAATTAAAAAAATGTTTTCTGAACTTTTTTTGAATTTATTTAGGGACGCTCACGTACATTTCGCCAAACGAATGCCAAAGAAAAAAGATGGCAACGATGACACTTTTTTTTCAAAATTTTTAAATGCATTAATTCATTTATGTTTTATTCATGTTATTTTTTGATCTTTATCTCATCTGAAAGCCCGTAGAAAACTGTTATTGACATATCCAATTATTATAGATAGAAAAATAGGGAAAATGGGGAGAAAAACAGTTTTTTATTTTTCCTGAGCCAGCTCGCGGGCTGACTAATTTTTATTTTTTGATAATATTTTTCTTCACCCTAAAATACATCTATTAAAATAAAGTCTCCGACACCGGTAGTCAAAAAAGTCAGTTTTTCAAAGCAAAAACCATAAAATTGATACAAAATGTGGGCATCAGCAAGTGAAAAATGTTGCTTTTTCTTGTTTTTTATTTGCAACATGCAAAAAAAGAAAGGGGAAGAAAACCTTTATCGTTGCCATTTTTTAATTCAGAATTAAATATTAAAACCTTGATATCTTAATTAGGAGTTTATTAAAAATTATTTTCGCTTCTATCATTAAATTCAGCATACTCAAAAGTACCTATTTCCCTAAACCAAATATCAAAACAGAACAACTTCATTTTTTGCTTGAGCGTCCCTACATTTATTAATTAAGAAAAATACAATTTTCTGCAAGTTATTTAATGCAATAATAATAAACTTGTAGAGTAAAAAAACAACAATCCACAAGTCCAAGAATACCAAAAAGATACGGTTTTGAACAACCTACACATTCATTTCCGGTAAAGGAAGTTTGTAAATCACAAAAAGAATTTGCTTAGAATTATAAAATTATTTACAAAAGCTAAATAAGGAAGTTTTACAATCACTTAATTACAAATAAACAAGATAATAAAATATCCTATAGAATTGCAATTAATCAAAAAATTGTGATTAAGTTTTGCTAAATAAAGTGCAGATGTACATTTTTATAAAACAGGTTAAATTGAAGTTATGAGGAAATGCAATGAAACTCAGCTTGCACCTGTTTTGAAATCACAGAGTTTAAAAATAATAAATTTATTTTTTAATAAGTTTGTTGAACGTTGGTGACATTTGAATTAATTAATTAAAAGTGTATTTTACTTTCTCACTCTTTTTTTTGTGTAGCAAATTTTTCAGGTTTTTGATCAAAATCTAATAAGTTGACAAATTAGATTATTACTTTTTTTATTTAATTAACTTTAGCGAGAACTAACTAAAAGTTTTTGTTTTGTGGTTTATGATAAAAATGTACCCGAAGCATTCAACAACTTCTCAACTTTTTAGAATGCTTTAGTTTACCTTTGTTTTATGGAAGAAATAAATGATTTGAGTGTATTTTTTGTCATCTTTTTTGTAAGCTTTTTTTGTAGCAAAATTTCATTAATTATTTTTTTTTCATTTTTTAGATTGGATTATTCGGGTTTATTTGTAGTATTTTCTCACTTTATCTCATCTTCAAAAAGACATTTTTACACAATGCATACGGGTTGATTTGTGCTGCACACAGTGTTGCCGAAGCTGGAATTTTGGCGTGCTTTATTTGTTGGTCAGCTCCAATAATAATGCTGTAAGATTTTATCGTTGAATTTTTGTAAAAACATTCAAAACGCCAAAAAATGCCTTTTATAATTGAAATGTTTTGTTTTATTTTTTTTACTTCTTTAAAGGGACATAGCTATTTCATGCCTTTTCAAAAATTTCGATACTGGGGCTGATAGGAACAGTTGGGGCGGCGCGTGTTTGAATTACCGTGTCACTTCTGTCTTACACGGTAATTCAAACACGCGCCTTACCAAGTGTAACTTGCAGTGCCCGCAAACGAAATTTCAAAAAAGGCATGAAATAGCTATGTCCCTTTAAAGGGAGTGTCTCAAGCGATAGAGATTTCCTTACAGCGGGTGTTCCTAGCCCGAAAGTTTTTTTTCATTGTCTCAAAAGCTTACAAAGAGCTACAGATTTTTTGTAGCTTTTTGTAGCATTTTGTTTATTTTTCTCGAAGTGCTACAAAAAAGCTACGAAAATTCGAAGAAGTGAAATTTCGGGCTAGGAACACCCGTCCGTCGTAAAAAAAAATCTCTATCGCTTGAGACACTCCCTTTAAACTCATAAAAAAATTGAATGGATAACAAAAGTTTATTTCTACAAACAAGAAATACGATAAACCCAGCCATTTTTTCTTTCAATTTGCTTTTTTAGTGATAAACCTTTGGGCCTTACCACGTTTGGAATAGCAATTGGTTGTAATTTTTATTTTAATACTAAAAGTTTTACTTGGATGGTTCGATATCAATCTTGTGCAAACACAACTGCTTTTTATATCGATATTGGAAGTGGAACCTTGACTGCAGTGATTTCGTTTTTTTGTGATACCGTAACTTTTTGTTATTTGAGAGTGAAAATTTATAAAAAAGCTCCAAATTTATCCAAAGAAGTTAGATTTGTCACTCAAGTAAGAAATATAGCTACAAACTATTTACGAGAAAGCTATAAAATTTGTGGAAATTTTTAGGCATATTTGACGACATTATTTTATGCACTTATGTTAATTTCATTTCACATCACGTCACATTTCGCTGAAACTTTTTGGACTGCATTTTGTTCTACGACTGTGGCATGGCAACTATGTCATACTTTTAATCAGTAAAAAAATTTTATTTTGTGAGATTGGTATCTCTAATTTGCGTTTTTAAGGTTGTCATTCATAATTTTTATTGGTCCATTTAAGCATGAATCGAAAGTCAAAATTTTTGTCACCCGAGCTACTCAACAAAGTTAGTTACTTTTTTAAATGGATTGGTCTGTAGTCCAATTTTTTGTTTTTCAGAAATGTCAATATACACTTCCAAATTTATGGCTATGAAAAAAATTACAGGTGAATTTTATTCATCTCAAATCCATTAAATATGTAACTCGACAAAGACTAACTAATCTTGTTATCATCCAAAGGTAAGAGCAAACATTTTTCACCAACCAATATTTTTCCTAATGAAATCAATCAAAATGCAATTAGTTTTTTAACCTTCGAACAAGAACTATCTTTTAATTCTTTATTTTTACTTCACTGATAAAAAAACAATAAGAAAGGGTAAAGAAGGAAAGAAATCAAAGTTCGAGTTCGAAAACAGCTGAGTTTTTGTCCGAAATAATTTCCACGGCTTTTATTCTCTTTTCTTCTTCTTATATTTGGATTTCTGGTAACATACACAAAAAACTTTTCAAAAACAGCTAATAAAGCTTATAATTTAATTTTTTAATTGAAACTTTTGTTCAATTTTATAACTACGCTCATTGATTCTTGAAATAAAAAAACGCATTCACAAAAATAAATAAACAACAAAAAAACAAAACGAGCAAGGCGAAGGCGTGCTACACTCTCTTTCGTTCTTTTTTTTGCGGCTGATTTCGTTACATGTTTTCGCTCTCTTTTTTTTGTTGTTTTCTTTCTTTCTCTCTTATTTTTTTGCAAAACGCACATTTTTTCTTTCTTTCGTTTCACTCTTTTCCCTGTTTCCTAACTTTGTTTTTTAGTTAGTCGTTGCGTTGCGAAAAAAAAAATAATAAAACAACGCGTAAAAAATATAAACACCAGTGGCTTTTTTTATTGCTTGTTTTTCTTTATTTTTCAGTCGATTTTAAAAGATTTTTCTGTTATTTGGGATTCTAAAAAACAGAAGAATATAAAGAAATTATTTTTGGCAACGTTTTAAAAATATTATCTTCGAAAGAAAATGATGCGAAATTTAATTATTTTTGGTTTATGTTTTTTAATTCTTGCCGCCTCAGCCATAGATATTCCTTCCAAGATTGAACAAGATTTTCAAAAAATTGATCAAGGCGTAACCGATGATCGACAAGAAGGAATTATGGGTAAAGCAGCGAGAGTGGTTCGAGATGCTGCCGAAGGAATTGCTGATACTTTAACTGCTGGGGATATTGCTGCTAAAGAAGCTTTAATTAAAAATACACCTGTAAGTTTTTACTAATAATCATAAACAAGAGTAAACGAAAGTGAAAAAAACTTAGGTAAAAGCTAAAAAAATTTTTTTGCTTCGAAGCCAAATTTAAACTTTTTCACTTTTGATCGTTGTTTATCCATTCATTTTGGACTAAAAACTAATTAAATTTATACACTTTTTTTAGGCTCGAACTAAACCAGAAAAGCAAGAAGTTTAATAATAAATTTCAACTTCATTCTCGCCACTTTTTCTTGTAAAAACTGTATTATTTTTTTTGTGTGTTCCACTTTCAAAGCTCATTTTTGCATTTTATAATTTTGCCTACATTTAAATTTTATGGGTATTCTGTATTTTTTTCTTGTAAATTTTATTTTTGTAAATAAACTGTAAATAAATCTACCTATTTTAAAGATTTTTTTAAAGTGTATGAATATAAATTTATTTATCTTTATTATTATTAACATTAAAGTTGATCTTTATTTTTCACCACTGCATCGAGCGCCACAACCTCTTTCGTGACAATACTCCAAGCACGTATGACCTTCTTGACAGACTATACTACTACATAAATTAGTGGCTTTCTTGAGAACCTAAAGCAGGCATTGATCCTTTTTATCTTTTTTAAAAGAGTTTATAGAAAGAACTTACCTTGTTGAGGGGCTTACATCCAGTAGTACAACCCGTAGCTGTACACGTGACCTTACACTTTGTGTTTGGAGGACACTCAGCACATATCTTGGCATAACCACCATCCTTAAGAATCTAAAGCCTGTATTCCTTTATCCCTTTTTTATTTAATGACTTTAGAAGCTTACATATCCACTTATAATGGAGGCAGTCATGAGAACGACGATGAAGACAAGGATGAGAGCGAGAAATTTCATTTTACAATGAGTATGATTCTCAAAAAATTTGGAAATGCTTATATATTAAATTTGAACAAAAGAGATTTTTAATAATTTTTATTATTTAAATCAGACATAAAAGCTTTTCCTCATTATCAAATCAAAATTTTTTGCACAGAAATGTTATTTCTGGACATGATTTTGCAGAAAATTGTGAATTTTTACTTTATGTTTTTTTTAGATTTGATTTACCGTAGAATTATCCTTTCCAAAGCATAATTTTAAAAAAATATAAAAATTAAAAAGTAATAACATATGTAATTTAACGGAATAAATCTAAAACATTCTTCCACTTTCCTATGGAAAAAATAAAAGTCAAGTTTAGTCAGAAAAACTTATTTCAAATTTTAACATGCAAATCCATTGTTTGCTGCAATGTCTTTTATATTTTGGTTAATTTATGGCAATATTAATTAAATTTGATTACGAGTTCGTACTTTTTTATTGATTGAAACGACAAAGGTGCGAGTTCATTCTCGAAGGCACTTTTTATCTCTTCAATTCTCCATTAAGTATTTGGCTCGCATCTGAGCTTGGATCCATCATTTTTGCTTTAATTTATTGATTTTCATTTATTGAAATAAAATACTACTGATTTAGTTATTACAAAAAATAGCAAAAGAAAGAATCTGAAAAAATTATATTCTTTATTTTTGCCACTTGCCACATTTAGCCAAAGTTTTTATATTTTTTTCTAAACTTTTTTTTTCTTGGTTTGCGTTGTTGACGAAAGCTTGCTTTATTTGAGAGTTTCATTTTTATCCCAAATTTATTATTGATTGTGATTGATTTTTTTAATAATATATTTTTTATTTCCACCAAAAAAGTATTCTATTCTCCCACATTTGAGTTCAATTTGAAAAACTTTTTTTATCGTAGTAGAACGACTTGCATATTTATTTTTTATTTTTTACTCCCTCGACTATTGATTGGATTTTTTTTGCTAACGCGAATACTTTCATTTTTTTTTACCAACAATTCAAAAGTTGAATTATTATTTTTTTTAGTTAATTAAAAACCATACAAACCAATTATGTCGGATAGCAGCGATGTTGAGGTTAGTGATGCTGAAGAAGAAACTCCACAAGCAACTGCAGCAGCTCCAAGAAATGACTTTGTAAATGGCGGGAATGATAGTGATGAGGACGAAGATAGCGAAGAAGAAATTACCGTTCAAAGAAAGCGAAAAGTTAGATTTTATCTTTAATTTTCCTTTAAAATTTTAATTTTTATATATATAATTTGTAGATTAGCGGAAGCGATGAATCTGATGACGACGATGATGATGAAGACTCGAATGCCGGCTCGAATGACGGCTCAGATGATGATGAGGAAGATGAAATGCGTAGAAAAAAGTCGTCTTCCACATCAAAAAAAGATAAACCCAAACGAAAAAAGCGTCGACTCGTCGCTCAATTCATTAACGAAGATGTCGAAGTTGATGATGATGAAGATGAGGAAGATTATGCTTACGAAGATGAGGGCGAAGTTGGAATTGGCCTTGATCCACATGAACGTGAAGAAGCTGAAAAAGCTATGCGAGAACAAGAGCGACAACGTTCACATAAACATAAATTTGCTCAAATGTCTGAATCCCAATTAGCCGAATATTTCCAAACTCGTCACGAAGTTGATTCAGCTCCCATGAATGGAGGAAATGAAGAATATTATGATTCCATTCGACAAAATGGTTTATTACCCGATGCTCGATCCCCAAATCTTTATATCGTTAAATGTCGAATGGGTGAAGAACAAGCTCTTTGTGTGCAACTCACGAAAAAATATTTGGCCTTTCTTCGCTCTGATGAACCTTTGGAAATTAAATCCGTGGTAGTTAAAGATGGAATTAAAGGAATCATTTATATTGAAGCTTATAAAACCCCGCATGTTCTCAAAGCCATTGAAAATATCAGCGCCATTAATCCATACAACATCAAAATGGTGCCAAAAACAGAAATGGTTGATACATTAAAAATTGTTAGAGATATTCCAATTCTTAAACCTGGTTTATATGTTCGAGTTAAACGAACTATGTTTAAAGATGATTTGGCTCAAGTGGATGATATCGATTTAACGAGAAATGAAGTAATTATAAAATTGGTTCCTCGAATTGATTATACCAAACTTCGTGGAGCTCTTCGTGGACAAGAAGGTGATAGAGGAATTTCAAAGCGCAAAGGCAAACCTCCTCTAGCTTTATTTAATCCAGATAAAATTCGAAATATTGGTGGAGAATTCACAAAAGATGGAGATTTTTACATTTTTGAAAATAATCGTTATCGTAATGGATTTTTATACAAATATTTTAATATTGAACATGTCGTAAGTTTTTTTTGGATTTGTTTGGCTAAAAATTTACATATATTCCCCAAATTTTAGTTCGTTGATGGAGTAAAACCAACCATTTCTGAATTGGAATTATTTAATGAAGAATCCAATGAATTTCAAGGAGAATGTAAGCGACCTTAATTTTTTTTGCCATCAAAACTAATTTTTTAAATATTTTTAGTATCGGTTGGAAAAGATTTTGCTAAATATCATTGTTTTGCTCCTGGAGACACGATTGAAGTTACGGAAGGTGAATTGGTTAATTTGCAAGGTCGAATTCAATCCATTGAAAATGATGTGGCCCATATAAAACCAGAAAATAGTGAACTCAAAGATATTGTGGTTGTAAATCTTCGAGAAATAAGAAAATCCTTTAAAATTGGCAATCACGTTCTTGTTACTGAAGGCCATTACAAGGGTGACACAGGAATCATAGTTCGAGTGGAAGAAAATTTGGTTATTCTTATTTCGGATATAAATAATGAAGAAATTAAAGTCCTTCCTCGAGATCTTCGACTTTCCCCTCACGTTGCAACGGGTGTGGATTCACATGGACTTTATCAACTTCACGATTTAATTCAAATAAATAAAGAAGCTTTTGGCGTGATTACTGGAGTCCATGCCGATAAAATTACGGTCATCACCAATCGAGGAGCAGTTCAAAATTTAAAATCCTCACAAATTCATCGAAAAATTGATAGCCGAAAAAGTTGTGGATTGGATGCAAATAAACAAACTTTGGTTGCTGGAAGTCAAGTAAAAATAATCGATGATGTATGTTTTTTTAAAGATTTTTTTGAGTGAATATGCAAATTTATTTATTTTTAGAATAATAAGGAAGCTGAAGTTCTTCATATTTATCGAGGAGCATGTTTTTTGAAAAGTCGAACACATCGTGAAAATAGTGGAATTTTGGTGAAATCAAATCGACAAGTTGCAGTATTGGGTGGTCGACCAGCTATGACCCCAGCGGAGCCTATGTTTAAGGTTCCCCAAAGCCCTCGACATTTCCTTCAATCACCAGCAAGAAATTCAAGTGCTGATAGTAGCATCGGTGCAAGAAGTGATGGATCGAGAACTCCATTCAATGGAAGTGATGCAGGAAGACCTAAAGAAAATCGACCACGCGATGGAAGAATGAATGGTTTTGGTGGGGCAAATCATCCTCGTCGGGATATGTCGCTGATTGGTAAAAATGTTCGAATTAAAGCTGGCCCACTTAAAGCTCATTATGGAATTGTTAAAGATGCAACTGAAACTACAGCCAATGTTGAATTACACGCAAATTGCAAAGTAAACTATTTTTTAAACATTTAAATAATTTTTATATATGTAAATTTTTTAGACCATTCAAGTTGATAAATCTCGGTTAGAAGTAGTTGAAGGTGAAGCTGGTGTAGGAGCTAATTATCGCAATCTTGCGCGAACTCCAACTGCTTCAGCCCGAACTCCAGCTTACAGTGGATTTCAAACTCCCATGTATGGTTCTCAAACACCTATGCATGATGCTTGTAAGTTTTTTGGTTACATTAGTTACTATCTTAAAACATGCAAATTTTCCACAACTTTTTACTTTTTTTCATTGGAAAATGTCTTGCAATTTATTTTGCAAATATACTAAATTATAATTATTATAGTTGGTTCACGAACTCCTCATTATGGTAATCAAACTCCTGGACATGATGGTGGTCGAACTCCATCTCATTCAAGCGCATGGGATCCTGCAGCAATGGCTACACCAGCGGTAAATAATTACTATTTTATATTCCAAAAGATACAATTACAAAATTATTTAAATTTTAGCATTCTTCATTTGGTCATGATGAAGAACCTGAAGAATCATCCCAACAATATGAATATACTCAATCCATTCCAACTCCAGCAGTTGTATTTAATGAAACCCAAGATGATTATTATGACCAAGCCCCAATGAGTGTAAATCCATTTACACCCGCTGGATTTTCGAATTATGAGCCTCAAACGCCTCATCATGAATATGCTGAACCTATTCCGCCCAAAAAACAAAGCAGCAGCCAAAGTCAAGGATTTAATAATAGTGATATTCGTAAGTTTCTTTTCCGATGCAAGATTCCAAATTATTTTTCTTGTTTTTTTTTAGCAAACAATTTACTTGAATCTGGAGATTGGTGTGATATCG